>MU628198.1:0-319018 GCA_025688815.1 Aspergillus carlsbadensis | reverse complement strand
CTGCCCAACATAAAACGCACTACTCTCGACACTCGCAAACACCTCGCCCGTGGCAACATCCACAACCGTCTGCTCGGTCTCGACAACAGACGCCTTCCCCTTATCATACACGCCGACGACTTTATTCCGTAGCTCGAACTTGCGCCCCGCGCTGCTCGTCGGTAGCGGCTTGAAGACCGTGATCTTCCGCTGCCCGTCAACGACGCGTCGCGCATCGAAGGCCGGCACGCCGGGGATTGGGCTGCCTTTGCTTCGCGCGTAGAAGTCGGTTACCTCGGCGTCGGTTAGTTTGAATGCTGCCGGGGACAAAGTGTTAGTCAAGCCATTGCGATCACAACTCCCTCCCTCCTCGAGACTATCTCCTGGATCGAGAAAAAAAAAAAAGGGAAGGAGGTATCTCACGCAAAATAACCGGATACGTCGGAAACACCGCAAAATCGGGATGCAGCTCGTAGAGGAAATGCAGCTCCTTGGAGGTGGCGCCGATGCTGTTTGCGAAGAGGAGGGCGTCGCGCTTCAGCCAGGAGACTTCCTTGGCGGGGAATTGGTGGCCGGCGCCGGGTCCGGACATGGTGGCTGCTTGTTTATTTTTTGGGATTCAACGGGTGACTGGGTTGGTCTGTCTTGTGGTGGAGTGTGCGTGGACTTGAGGCTTGATGTGAGTGAGGAGTGAGGAGGAAAGTGAGCTGAAGTGAGAATTGGAGCGCTGGCAGGAATTAATATGCGGGGGGAAACGAGCCTCGGCTGTGGAGGTGGAGGTCCAGAGTCGCCGGCCGAGCTGCCGAGCGACCTGACAGAGACAGACAGCCAGGGATTGACAAATCAGGGGCCACATGATTATCTCATCCAGATTATCACTGCTGCTAGTCCCTCTTGAGATCCCTTGTGTAACTTCACCTGCGTAGATGGTTTCGAGCAGTGGAGAAATATATTGGTGTGTGTCACCATGGTGACCTCGGAGATAAATACGGCGTAAACACCGACCGCATCCTGACCTCGTCTCACTTCACCATCACCATGGCCGCCATTCGCATTCTTCGTATCGCGCTGCTGAGCCTACTATGGCTTATCCAGCTCGCATCTGCGAAAAGATGCCTCATGTACCTAACAGGGTCCGTCCCCTCCCCTCCTCCATAATCCAGTCCTCCAGCTAACATCACCAGCCAACACAACGTCGTTCCCGACCCCCCGCTCGTCCAGGACATAACACACGTCGCGCTGGCATTCATGCGATCGGAAACATTCAACCGGGAAAATGTGACCGAGTGGCCCCTCTTCACGACGGTAGACGAAGTCCGAGCCAAGTTTCCGCCTGAGACTAAGATCATGGTCGCGATTGGCGGGTGGGGAGATACGGAGGGGTTTTCGGCTGCCGCTGCGTCGGAGGAGAGTCGGGGGCTTTTTGCGCGGAATGTGCGCAGGATGCTGGAGGAGACGGGGGCTGATGGTATGTATGAACCTGTCTCTTTAGAATGCATGGAATCGTAGGCTGATAAGCGCAGGCGTTGATATAGACTGGGAATACCCTGGGTCCGTCCCTCCCCCTCCCCATCCACTATCATCAAAATATCCACCCAAACTAACCCTCATACAGCGGCAACGGCGAAGACTACAAACGTATCCCGAACAGCGCCAAAGAATGGGAAATATCCGCCTATCCACTGCTCCTCTCCACAATCCGCAGCGCAATCGGCCCGGCAAAGCTCATCTCCGCCGCAGTCCCCGGCCTGCCGCGCGACATGCTCGCCTTCACATCTACCACAATCCCCGCCATAAGCGCCTCGCTGGATTTCTTCAATGTGATGACCTACGACCTCATGAACCGGCGGGATAACGTTACGAGCCACCATACGGGGGTTCAAGGCTCACTTACCGCGGTGGACGCTTATATCGCGCGCGGCGTCGCGGCTGAAAAGATAAACCTCGGCTTCGCATTCTACACAAAATGGTTCCGGACAGACCCCGCCTCCGCGACAGAGTGCGCAACGCACCCAATCGGCTGCAAGACCGTCCTGATGGAAGACCCGGACACAGGCGATGATCTCGGACAGGCGGGTGGGTTCTCATGGCACGACACCGTCCCCGCGGACGTGAACGCGTCGTTCCAGCGCGCGTTGGCGGACGGTCTATATGATGAGCACGGGGGCGGGTACTATTTCTGGGATGCGCGCGAGAATCGTTTTTGGAGTTTCGATACGCCCGATGCGCTGGCGCGGAAGGTTCCTGTTGTTGTTGGCGGGCGCGGGCTTGGGGGCGTTTTTGCGTGGGGGTTGGGTGAGGATGCGACTGGGTTTGAGCATCTAATGGCGCTGACGGAGGCGTATCGTGGGTACGGGGTGAATGAGGGCGTGGATAATGGGAATGCGAGGAAAAGTGAGGACCGAGTCAGAAGGCCTGCTGGGACGGGGAAAGCAGCGACGAAGCAGGAGCTATAGACCTGCATCCCAGGCTATGTACTCTAACTGAGAGTATCAACGGGACTATTTTGGAGATGAATATGAGGAAAAGTGAGGTGAGGGTGAGAAGCAATGCTGGGACGGCAAGAGGACTGAAGAAGCGGGAGGTATAGAACTCGCTCCACGGGTGTCCTTCTTGAGTAGAAACTGACGGGAATAACCTTGATAATCCGTACCTTTTCCTTCTACCTGGTAATACGACAGCCTTCCTGCCGCCTCTTCAGCTGGGACTACCAAACCCAGGTATCTCTCATCCACTCCTCCCAGGCGCAGCTGTGTGCACTACCGCGCACAAGATCTGCCGCTAGCCACATGGAATCTCTCCATTTCACCGTCCGAAAAGGTTCGAGTGGGGATGTGAACCTGGACCCTGCGATAGTTAAGACTAGAAACGAGAATGGAAAAGGCACACCCAGATTAGATACCACCCGAATAGGCAATGGAGGTACAAGGAATGGATGACTTACATAGATGTGTCGCCCCCCGCTGGAGACACCGCAACGAATCCACTCACTGAATACATCACCGGGTTCATTAGCTATCCTGTAGGTAAGTGAGGTTAGGGGGAGAGGATGAGGGGGTGGGTAGGTAGGTAGGTAGGCTCGACGTGAGGTAGAACAGAACAGAACAGAACGCACCTCCATGCCTCCTTGTATGCCTCACGAATGCGATCCCTCTCGCCGCGCTCGTACGACCAGAAGAGATCCTCGCTCAACTGCACGCCGCGCGCCTTATCCATCAGGATATAATATACGCGCCCACCAGGAACGAGCATGCTGTCATCCTGGATGGGCGCCTCAAGTGTTCGGATCCTGGGCGCCGCCGTGCAAGCGTTGTTCCGTAGGAGGTCAACTGCACACAGCTCGCTGTAGGTGATCCCGCTGGCCTCTTCGCATGCCTGGCGGGCTCGTTCGGCGTGGATGGCGTACTCCGAACCCCTGTATGGGATTCTGACATACGAACGTGTTAGCTTGGGGCTCCGCGTGTCTGTAAGTGTTTGCTTGTTGGTGAGTTGGAGCTGCAACTGGGGTCCTAATAAGTCAACAAGTCAAGCGCGTACTGCATTATAATCCGCATGAATGCCTCGTCAGTTGGGTCGGTCGCGTTCTGGCAGATGAACGACCCGAATGCGGCACTGGGAGTTGGGCTCTCGTGATATGCCTCGGCGGACTTTTGCGAAGTCTTGTCGCTAAGTTTCTTGATCAACTTCCACTCTGACGGGGGGTTGGTGGCGTGGAGCTTTATGCTCTTGCCGACCCAGTCCTCGAAAAAGAACTTCTCCGTCATTGCGATGGACTGAGGAGGTATGGTCGAGGTGTTGCCAGAGGGATAGTATTCGCAAGAAAGAATATGTCTCGTGCTTGCCTGCAGTCAAGAACCGACGGAAAGATGACCAGCAGATAATCCGGGGTGAGACAATGGTTGAGGCGGGAACCAGGGGCCTTGTCCGGGATGGATGACGCCATCCCCACAGGCCCCCGGTGTTACTCGGCAGAGGCCCAGACAACCACAGAGAACTGGAAGAAGGAATTTCAATGGCTGCTATAATCCGCTCGTCAGTATGAGTTAGTGGTCAATCTAATCTACCAGGCATCCATGCTAATCTTTGCTTTTCCCCAGGTATAAATACAAGTACATGCTACTTAAATTGCTGCCTGAACTCCAGCAGCAATTCATACAGTGATTCAAGCAGTGATACAAGCAGTAGAATTCCTTTAGAATATGCTAAGAAGTAATAGGTCCCTTGTTAAATAGCCCTAATAGAGATTTGCTGGCAGAATCCTAGCATGTACACTTAAACTTCATTTCTGACTAGATGTACGAATCGTCCTCCGTACTCCACAAAGCAGGGGCTTCCTTGTTCAACTTGGTTGGTGCCTAAAGTATGGATTACACAATATCCGCGAAAGTCCCGCGTTGCCCCCATCAGGCAGAAACGCGGCCAAAACTCAAGCTCTATCCAGATTCCGCCTCCAAGGTCTCCTCTTGTCAACTTTGGTGACGAAATCTCCATGTGATGCTTGTTGCTATTGCTCCTCAATGTCGTTGAAACGAGGGCTGGAGCGCCAGTCGTGTGAATTTTGCTTTCGGCGCAAAATAAAATGTGACCGGGCAGTTCGCGCTCGAGAGGGCAATGACTTGTGCGCTCAATGTGATCTCCGGCAGATGCCATGCACCTTGGACTCTGATGATGTCCGGATCAAGCGGCGCCGCAAGATAAGCCCCAACAGTGAGAGCCGAGTTTCCACTCTCCTCCGGTCTTCCTTGAACACACCGCGAGGAGGGAATACCCCGTTGCTACCATCACCCCGATCCGCTAGTGTCCTTCTCACTTCGAACCCGGATATCGTTGGCAACTCTCTTTTAGATGACTCTGCCGGCGAGTCGTTATGGACAAACCTGGATCTTGAGCTCGGCTCCGAGATTCCGTTTCTGAATGAGATGTTCATGCAAGGTTTCCCTGCTCCCTCGGAATCAATTGCGAATATAGACGGTCAGTCAGACGCCAGCATCCAGAACCCATCGGGTTTTCTGGAAGGGGCCATTGCAAATCATGGTCTTTACGAAATCCAAGGATTTGACCCCAGCATTCTAGAGGGAGCTCTCACCGCGTACTTTGATTTCGCATCTCTAGTCCTGCCTATCCTTGACAGAGATGCATTCATGGCAGACTATGGGAGCCGTCGCATTAGCTCCTCTCTTATTTTTGCAGTCGCATGTCGAGGTTGTCCCTTTATTACCGCTCCGGACAAGTGGAAGTCACAGCAGCAATTTGCGTTTGGCTTCAGGCAGGCATTTCTTGAAGCGCAAAGCAATACAGCCTCTAAGCAAACTATTAGACTCGATGATCTTGAAGCGCTGGCACTCATGGTTGGCTTTGCCTACGACGGATCTCATGGGACAACCGCGTCCGGCGCTCACTCACAACTGGGCGCCTTGTTCCTGACGCACCACTCTCTTGTCTTGTTTACGCTGCAGTACCAGATATCCTGGCCCCCAATGATGGCAAAAGCTGCGGAGCGCAAAGATCTTCTAATGTGGCACGTATACGGACTGGATGCATTCTACTGTCTTGATCATGGAGTCACGTCTCGGATAGAGAAAGAAGACATACAGGCCGCTAAGCCTTCCGAAAGCTCTATTGGACATGAGGAAGGGAGTTACCTTGACTCTATGATTTCATTAGCCGCACTTGCGCGATCAATTACACGCACAATATGCAGCCCCCGTGCGAAACGCCGGGGAGTGAAGCTCCCGGAAGTGGAACATCTCTATGAGCAGCTCTCAAAATGGGGCCATGATTCATGTCCATCGCAGCTACGGCTGACAGAAAATATCAATTCCGACTCTGCGGGGCGAGAAGGAGGGGGCCAATTCCCGCACACAATAAACTGGAATTTGCTGCGCCGCATAGTGATATCACTGTTGGAGCTTAGTTGCTACATGGCAGTTGAGAGATGCCTGGAGGTCGGCATTCAAGAATGGGCATCTGCTGAGGGTGAGGCGCTTGAACTATGTGTTCGGTACAAGACATTAAAGGCAGCAAACCAGATATTTCAGGCTTTGCAGTACATGGATCCCGCCAAGTCTCGCGGGCAACAACCCATAGAAGGGCAAAATCGTTCCTTCGCCCTGGTTGATCTTTCGCCAAGTATTCTGCGCAACATGTCTTGTGGTGCCTCATACTGGTTTTGCATCCACTCGCCAGGGGTGAATCCATTGTTGAATCAGAGGGATTGGCACACAGCCACCGTTCCAGAGTCCTATCCAGGCAAAGGGCTGAAGACTACGTGAAAAAAGCGGCCAAGCTACGGGATGACGCGGCAAAGGCCGCATCCCACGTGGACACCGCGGATATTGTCAGGCGTGTGGACGAGCAGCTAAATGCTCTAAAGGAGTTGATTGAACGAACCCGTTAAGCCCCCCGGCGTTTAGCTTGGTTGTGAACCTCCGTACGCGCCCAAAAGGTACCGCGATGCTGCCGTTGAAGTCCCGTCTCCGCGAATCCAGGGCTCTGACATGGTGGAGGCCTTTATATACGTTCCCTCGGTCGTCAGCCTCTTGCTCAGTTTCTTCAAACCATTGCATTGTTAGTTTTGATTATACGTGCTCAATATTCCTCTCTTACCAACATGGCTGGCTTTCTTCTTGGCCCTATTTCTCAGCCTCCGTCAGGGCTGTTGAGTTCCCCCAACATGATGGCGGTTACTGCGAACTTGTCTGCATCTCTCCTCGAGGCCATTCATCAGGGCCACAGCAGATATGGAGACTTTGCTGCCAATTCGTCCTCAATCTCCATCACCGCATTGTGCACGCAGAATGATCAGGACTCCCCCTTTCTCGATTTCCACTTCTCATCGCCTTTTCTGAACCAGTCAGCTGGCAGTGCTGAAACCGTGACCAAAGACTCTTTGTATAGGATCGGTAGCATTTCCAAGCTCTTCACTGTGTATACGCTTTTGGTCAATTACGGCTGGCAGCATTGGGATGACAGCATTACGCAGTATCTTCCTGAACTTCAAGGCGCTGCAGCTAATCTCGATGATGGCACTTCGGTCACACATGTTGACTGGAGCCAGATCACGATCGGACATCTTGCCTCGCAGTTATCCGGCATCGGCAGAGATTGTGAGTTTCGTATGAGAACACGGGCGAGAGAGACAGAAGAGCTAATGCTGAACAAAGACTCCTATGGTGACTTGGCCAATACTGACATCTCCTGGTCAGAAGCTGGACTGCCTTTCCTGTCTCCAGAGGATGTCCCTCAATGCGGTGGCAATGCTAGCGCGCCGCCATGTGCTCGCGAAGGTACCGTGCTCGTTACTATCCACGTCACAGTCATACTTATCGGATCTCCTAGAATACTTCCAGGGTCTACTTCGACGAGCTCCTGTTCTCGAACCACAAGCGACACCCGTCTATTCAAACACTGCTTATCGAATGCTCGGGTACATCTTGGAAGCACTCAGTGGTACTCGGTTCGATGAACTGCTACGGTCTTCAGTGCTTGTACCTTTGGGTCTGGCAAACACCGCCACTGCGACTCCTCGAGGCAAAGGCTCGTGGGTGATTCCAAACGGTGAGAGCGGGTGGGATCAGAACATGGGTGACGAGATACCGTAAGTATCCCTGGGGACTTCCATTTATCACCAATCTCTTCTAATTCGTCTTGTCGAACATCAAGTACAGGAGGGATGCACTCTTCGTCGTTTGAATTGGCAAAGTTTGGGCGTGCTATCCTGCTCAACGCGCAGCTTTCTCCAGTCGACGTGAGACGCTGGATGAAGCCGAATTCCCACACTTCCAACCCATCCTTATCCGTGGGAAGCCCCTGGGAGATTGTGAGAACAAAGAGCCGAGTCTCCCACGGCCGCACCATTGACCTGTACACCAAGTCCGGGAGTATCGGCCAGTACAACTCGCTGCTGATCACCTCCCCGGACTATGGCATTGCGCTTTCGATTCTGACAGCCGGCCCGAATAACGCGACGGTTGTCGAAGTTGCGTCCGAAATTGTCCTTCAGTCTTTGATCCCGGCGCTGGAGAATCAAACTCTCTACGAAGCATGCGAGAGCCTATGCGGAACGTATGAGTCGTCTGATCGGAGCAGAAACTCGAGTCTCACTGTGTCCGTCGACACGAATGGTTTCCTTCAAGTGCAAAACTGGATCAGTCGCGGCGTCGACTTCCAGGCGGTAATAAACGCTTATGCTTCTGAGACTGGCAGCCCGCCTATAAAATCGATCTATCTACAGGCGACGAATCTAGGCGAATATCGGCCAAAGAGTCACCACGAAGGCAATATTGGGTCACCTCGCTCTGTCGCATACCGAGCAATATTTGAGAGAGACATGAAGGGCGACCTGGCTGCTAGCCAGCAGCGCATTATAGACACAAGCGCACCAGGAACATGGTCCTCTGTCGATAGTCCAATGTACGGGGAAATTGCTATTGATGAGTTTGTCATTCACGTGGATCAGTCTGGCATCGCTTTCGCGATAGAGCCTCGAGTTATGAGGGAAACGCTGTACAGGGCTGACCAGTGACAAGGGAGCAGGCAGCTCTTCTTCTGATGCATATCCATATGTACAGTACCTGCTTGTTAACCACATTGGAGAAGGAAGTATTAGGTAATTTGGCCTTGCTTTCGTTCCTTCAGGGATCTTAAAATCGGGGAGACCAGGTGTTCCTCTCATTGTTTGAGTAAATAATCCTGGAGGCTTAGTGTCAGCTCACCCTCGTGCCGCACATACGCTACAGGCGAGGGTGGGGGAGTGCTCGTTGCCTTGCCGGTACGAACGTTCAACCTCGTAGTACCCGCCACTTTGGCGTAGCTAGTTCTATTACTATACTTTAATGTAACTTCCTTATCAAAAGACGTTCTTGATATAAAGCTTAAACAAACGGTCCCGGCTGTTTGACCACTTGGTATAGTCTCTGCCGAGGTAGCAGTAGGTACTCTCTACTCTCATACCACGGCCGCACCTCCCCGTGCTTCTCCTATTTCCGGGTCTCTTGTGCCAGAGGCCTTTTCCTTTTAAATATTATACTCTGATGCCTAATCGCCATGATTAACCTCCTTTTTTATTAATTATTAGTAAATTGATATTAAGCTCCGTGAAAGACTACTTGGGCCTTCTCACCCACACACACACGTAACCTAGTGTTTCAGTAGTGTCGCCCTCGTTAGTGAGCCTGCCCCAGTCGGTGGACGGGGTCCCAGACTTGGCCGGCCGTAATCAAAATGCCAATTCCATGCCAGTAGTGGCGCACATCGCACGCGCCAGACATGGCCTATCCATTGTTCACTTGCACACAAGCTGCAACTCCGTTTGCACCATGACGGCATAGCAAATGTTCCTGCGCAGTAAGGGGTCATAAACGTGGGCGTCAATATAGACTTGGGAATGGCCGTGTCCGCCTCTGTTCATCTGATTTAACACCATACCTTCCCTCTACTAATTTTGAATCATACGGCTAACGGTGAAGAGTACCGCTACATCCCGTCTACCGCCGAAGAATTGCGAGTTTCTTCGTTCCCTGGACTCCTCTCCATGATGTAAACCACCCCCCGCCGCCCCTGGTCCCCCGCCCGGCATGCCCGCCGCACCCATACCAAAAAGTGACGCTATCGGAATCCCGTCTCCCCCCCCTCCAGTCCCTCTGGACACGCGGCCTTGCGATTATGCTCGTCTAACCCATGCGTTGGGCGCTGTTGGGTTTTGGACCTGGTGGGCTTCTACACTTTTCAACAGGTGCCAGAATGCCTGGCGTACCGTGATGTTGGGCGGCTCCCCGTCTCCAGCGGGGCCCCCGAACTCGCCGTCGTGCGCGATAGGTCGGCTGTGGAGGAGTGTCCATTGGCCGTTGTGGAATTCCTGTTTCAGGAAAATCGTGTAATCGTAGGTGCTGAGAAATGCATACTTGTGCTGAGCAACCAGCATGTATAAGGAAACCTGGCCTGATATGCTGTTAGTCAACAACATCCACTAGTGGCATCCATGAAGCTGGATTAACATACCCAGTTGTTTGCGGAACCGGGCGGCCGCAAAATTCAAGTTGTGGGCGTTGATCCACGGCGCCTTGAGCTCTCCAAAGGCGCGCGAGAGCCCGGCCCCCGTCATGATAGCCATATCAGGTACCTTACCCTGCACGGGCCGGTCGGTGGTGCCTTTATAGTCACCAAAGGTGAGGTCGACGCCGGTGGCCGAGCAGACAGCTGATAATACATGTGCAATGTTCGCCCCCATGCGGCCCTGAACCCCCGCCTCATCGCCGCAGAGGAAATGCTCGACGGCCATTGAGGGAGGGTTTGCTGGGCGCCGCCCGCGGTACGTCATTGTTGTGGTGTGGCTCTCCCAGGGAGTAGCCTGGAAGGTAGCCAGGGCATCCTCCTCGAACGTATCCCAGAGTTGGAGATTCCCGAGGAACCGATATCGATCGATGGTCGGGGTAGTGGTGGTCCGGGGACCTCTCAAGATTCCGGGAAGTGGCTGCTTAATCACCTCCCTAGGCCGCTGCGCAACTCCAGATCGCATAATTGAGGACTGTATGAGGACTGTATTGGTCTGTGGGATAGCTCAACAAGCATGTAAACTCAGTGCGAAGTTGCTAAGAAAATATGGGTGGACTGGCTATCTGATGTGGGAGATGAAGCGGAGTAACACTGCGGATGAGTCGCAGTGTCCATGGTAAGAGAAGAGGTAACTGCATGTGGTCTCAGCTATGGACCCGCAGGACGTCCGCTCATTCAAAGGTTCTCGAATTGGATAACCCAAACTCCGACTCCGCAGTCATGCTCCTCCTTTCATTTTATTAGAGGCTACCACATCCAGTCACCCTTCCTCGAAACTCTCTCCTGGTTTGGTCCGGTAGTCCTAGTAAGACCAACATTCAACCACTCCGTATCTATCCATTCCATTTTCTCACCAGGTTCCAGCAGCACAGCCAGCGCAATACTTGCGATGGTTCTTAGACGAGGGCACAGACATAGCGTTAGCTCAACCGTACCGAGAAATGAGAACATGGATCGCGGCTTACATTTTGCTCGTACCACGGTCCCAAAACAAGTGCGAGATCGAGGTCGAAACAGGGACCCCGCTGCGAACCCAATCGCTGTATGCGTCACCAGCATTAGTAAAGGGTGCCATAAAATAGTAATGACGATAATAACTATAGGCATATGCAATGCTGCGACGCAGATTGGGGGGGTATATGACGTAGTAACCCACCTCCAGGCCTCCTTGTACGCGTCACGAATGCAATCCCTCTCCTTGCGGTCGTAAGACCAGAACAGCTCGCCATTAAGCTGAGTGCCAGGTGCCATCTCCTGTAGAATATAGGAGATGAACCCGCCTGGAACGAGGCCGCTGTCATCCTGAACTGTCGTCTCCTTCGCTCGTATAGCTGGCGCCGCCGTGCATTGGTTCTTGCTCAATAAATGGGCCGCATCCAGCTCGTCCTGGGTGGTTGCGTTGGGTATAACTGTGGCCTGCCGGGCTCGCTCGGCCTGAATCGCGTACTCGGAGCCTCCATATGGAATTCTGTGGTACATGTGTTAGTCTGTGATTGTCTGTGTTGTGTGTCCGTATAGAGTTGGGTGTATGTGCAGTATCTTCCAGGGGTGGTATTCATACTGCATCAAGATTCTTAGTACCGCTACATCATCGGAGTTCTTGATACTTTTACACAAGAATGTGCCGTACGCGGCACTGGTGGCTGGGTCGTTGCAGTATTCCTCGGCGGACCACTGGAGGTGCTTGTCACTCAGGTTGGTCACCAATTCCCACGCCGAGGGCGGCTTGGTAGTATTAAGTTCGATGGTCCTGCCGATCCACTTGGTGAAGAAGGTTTTGTCTGACATGGCGATTCAAAACGCCAGAGGTGTAGTCGAGGTGTTGCTAGAGGGAGAGGGTGAGGTCCGGGACGGTTCGCAAGAAAGTAGCTATTCAAAGGCACAATAAATTTTTCTCATGCGCAACAGCAAAGAAATGGAGGACTCAAGAACCAATTTCTCAGTTGCTGGTTGAGTTTAGGCGGAGTGACGCCGTGACGAGCACATCACGTGATCCTCATGGAGAACAATCGGCGTCGACCAGGATGGATGACGTCATCTCCATACGCCCCCGTGTTACTCGAAGCCCCGACAACAGCAGAGCCGGAAGAAGGAATTTCAATGGCCGTTACAATCGGCCATAAAACCGAGCGAGTCATGTAGATACGAGTCAAGCGGTGAATTCAACCGGACGTACCAGGCATCCGCGCCAATCTTCGCTTTTCCCCGGGTACAAATACGAGTACGAACGTCTGGAGATCAAATCTCAAACCCGACCGACTCCGCAAATACCACAATTCTGAAAGTGTGGCACCTCCACCGTCGATCCCCCCGGATCAGGCCAAGTCTACGAGTACGAAGACCCGACCCAATAAGCTTACCACTGGCGCAGGATCGACAAGCACCCCTTGACAGGCAACATGATATCCGAAGGACCCCAAGGGGGATCGTGAAACCTGGACGCGGGATATGCGTAATGACAGGTCTGTTATTGGCTGCGAATGAAACTCTTCAGGGTTGCCTACTACCTCGTACAGAGCACATGCGGATGTCGATCTGCTGTGCTGCGTTGGAGGATTCGGCTCGAGGAGTATTTAAGAACGCTGAATCTCCCAGTCGACATGACTGCTCTGTCCAGCAGCAACAGCCTGACCTGTTATTGGCACACTCCCTCAGAATGAAATTCAACCTCCAGTCCATCCTCGGCCTCCTCGGCCTCGCCGCCGCGAACCCTCACCTCCACGATCGTCACCACTGGCACCCGGCCGGTCCGGGAGACTGTATGTGCACCACCACTCATCTACTCCGTCGAACACCGCTCCAGGATCATGTGTATACACTAACCCTCAGCCTCTCTATAGTCCGCGGCCCCTGCCCCATGATGAACACCCTCGCAAACCACAACTTCCTCCCGCACGACGGCCGGAACCTCACCCGTGAGGTCGTCGTCGATGCCCTCGCCTCGGCTCTCAACTTTAATGAGTCCCTTGGTAGCCTCATGTTCGACATGGCCGTCGTGGCGAATCCACAGCCTAATGCTACGTACTTCACTCTGTACGTCGCTTTCCCGATGGGTATATCGTTTTTGAGATATGTGCTGATGGGTGGTGCATTAGGGACCACCTGAACAGACACAATGTCCTCGAACACGACGCTAGTCTCAGGTACATACCAAATGACCTTTTCTATCTCCCCAGAATATATCTAACAAGACAAGCCGCGCCGACGCCGCGCACGGCTCAAACCACATCTTCAACGCCACAATCTTCGCACAGACCCGCTCCCTCTGGACAGCCGAGACCCTCACCGCTACAATGCTCGCGAACAGCAAGATCGCGCGGCAGATCATCTCCCGCGCATTCAACCCGAACTACACCTTCACGGAAACCACCGAGCAGTTCTCGCTCGGCGAGGTCGCGGCCCCGATTATTGTCTTTGGGGATATGGAGAAGGGAGAGGTGGAGAGGGGGTTGGTGGAGTATTTCTTTGGTATGTTGGGTTATGTTTCCTCTTCCCTCTCCTCGAGTAGAGGACGTGGTTTCTGGGTATGGCTCGATGTGCTAACGCGGTGTCCGTATATAGAGAACGAACGTCTTCCAACGGAGCTCGGCTGGACCGCGAAGACCGACCCGATTACGCAGGAGAAGGTCCTCGGTGTATCTCTCCTGATCGACGCGGCCCAGAACCTGCTCACGGGATCTCCGTCTGCATCTGCATCTGGATCAGCATCTGGATCTTCATCTGCTTCGGCGCATGCGCGCAGGGGAGATCTCCACTCTGGACTCCGGTTGTGAGAGCCCTGGTGCGTAATACCCGTCTGGCCACACACGGGAGGTGGTCACGGATCTAGGTGATACCCTACCCAGTTACAAGTTCCAGTGTAGCATGCCATTGGCCGGGCAGGGACTACTGCGGTCGGGTGGCAGTTGGCAGTTGGCACGAAGTAAGGGGCGGGGAGGGACAAAGCGGGACGGGACGAGACGGGACCCGCATAGTATAAATAGGCTGGCATATTAGAGAAGGTAAATACGATAGCGTCCCATCTGATAAGCAAGGCAGGTGCCAGAATCAATATGTTTCTGGTGGTGTTTGCTCTCTTGTGATTTTAGTAGGCGCAGGCGCAGGCGCAGTAGGTGCGGCTTCGTTGCGTCATGCCGTCGGGCCGGCGCGGTTCGACTTGCTTTGGCGGGTGGGGACTCATATCGTATCTACAACGTTGTAGTTATACAAGGGGGAGACTTTGCGGGGTATGAAGGTGCACGGTAGACGAGGAAGACGAGGGTAGGGGTTTTATTGCTATGCGACAAGACAAGGCAAGACAATGCTGGGGTTGGACACAGTCGAGGTTCTGACAGTATTTTTGGTCTCAGATATTGCACTTCGCCGGATGAAAATTCATAATAAAAAGACTATGCAAGCCCCGAGAGTCGTAAACGCGAAAGAGATGCAGATGCAGATGCAGATGCAGACGCAGATGCAGATGTTCTATAAACAAAGTGGCAGTGATAACAAGCCAAGAGCCAGGGATTAGATAGAAATGGAGAATGCGCCGCGCCAGGAAAAACGCGAGTAAATGCGAAGATCATGGAAGACATTACAGGATGGCTCGAACAGGGGAAGAAAAAATAAAACCGAAGTCCAGCCGCGAGTCAAAACAAACGTACTTCTTTCTCCCCAGAGCCAGAGGAACTTGAGCGGCAGCGCGCACTGCCACACTTCAGGGGAAAAAGAGAAAAGAGAAAAAAGAGGCCCTGCAACTCCATAATCTGGTCCCATTGCCCAATCAAAGAACGCCACGCTCAGCCACTTAACGATGACGTCGTCTGATATGCTCCCTCAAATGGTCGTTCCTCCCGAATGACCGTCCACAACCATCGCGAGGGCATACGAATGCCCTAGGTGCAATATGGATGCTGCGCAGATGACGGACAAGATCGCCGGCGCTGCGAAACTCGTGAGGGCTCCCGCAACCCTCCCATTTGCACCGGAGCGATGGTCGGGCGCGTGGTTGAGGTCGGGCTGATTCTAGTACTGGGCTAAATGCGCCGTTGATGCTGGCTTGAAGATTTGGGCCTTCGGGGACGGTGGTTGCGATCGAGGATGACTGTGTGGGGTCGTGCGGCACCCGGTCGAAGGGTTGAGAGATATTCGGCCAGGTTGGAGGTTCAGCCATGACGGGCCCGTGCACGCCCGGAAGTGTTCCGACGCTCATGGCTCGGCGCATAGGGGCTGCTGCCCTTCCGACGGCGATAGCGTCACCGGGGCTTGGAGCTGAAGCGACTGACCACGGTGGGACATAGAAATTGTTGGCAATCGGAGTGGCGTGAGAATAGGGGTAGGCCAATACAGGGTACTCGGCATTCAGGTATTCACCTGCGGGTTCACGGTGTTGGTGGGTTGAATCAGGGACGTTGGAAACGACGGAGGCAGCTTCGAACGGGACGTAAAGACCGTCGTCCGGCGAGCGCAAAAGTGTAGAATGGTACTCCATTTGTGCGGGCCGGTAGGTTATAGTGAATCTGTAGATGGGCACAATATCGGGATCTTTATCGGTGGAAGGTGGGAGGTAAGTCCTTGGTAGAGAGTTGCCTTTTATATCCGTCAGGACGGAGAACAGCTTTCATCGGGGAAGACGCAACCAGGACGGCGGGTGGCCCAGGCTTCGGCGTATATCAATGTCAATGCTCACATCCGCAACCAGATAAACAGCAAGCAGACGCGGTTCGGGGGAGTCGCCTTATGGCAACTCCCAGGGTGTGCGGGTCTCGAACCTTAATGGAAATTGCGCCGGACACACTGGGCCAGTGGAATTTGATGGATTAATAGCTGGCAATTCAATCCAGATTACAAGTCGGAAACTGCCCGAGCCTCCATTGCCTCAGGGTGAAATGGGGAATGAAGGCGGAAAGGGCACAATATTTTAATCCAGAGTCACGGGACGAGGAAATTCATTATCAGGAAAGTGGAGCCTTTTAATACTGTAGAGTTTAGTTAAATATTACAGGGACCGTTAGTTTTCTTTGTCTAGGCCATTGCTATCGCAGTACTTTTTACTAACAGGCGTGGGGGTGGTGTTGTCTGAGCCACTTAGATAAAGATAACCACAGGCTTTCTTTCAAAGAGGGCGGGGGGCGCCAACCATGGATTTTGCCGATTCTTCAAGTAAGCCTTGTGGAAGATCTTTGGACCTGGGCCACGTGGCTTCTGAGCCGATGAGTGATTTTCCGGGGGGGGGAAGCTTCGAGATCCGCGAGACTAAGGGGCGAGACCATCGGAGGCTGGCCTGTCATGCGATGTTAGACTAAAGTAGCGCGAACCACGGGCGATCGCCTCGCAAGGCAGGGCCCTTGCGATATTTTGGTGGTACAACACCCCAGTAGCGCCTTCTTGGGAGTCCCTGTTTCCAGCTTGACACCAACCTCAATGGATTTGAGTGTTCCTCCGTTCCTCGAACCGGACGCCAAGCCACTTGGATATGAATCCCTCGGGCGAGGGGCAAATGTTGGACACTCAAATCAAGCTGGTGAAGATCGCAGCTTCGACGGCCAGAATTGCCCGAGGGAATATAGCCTACGTCTAATCCAGAGGCACGTTTACAGAATGGAGTGCGGAACTCTCTATTCCGTCAGATCCAGGTGATTCCAAATTTCGGTTTCAGGTTCAAACTTCGCCACAGCTTGCGTAGCCACAGCGCTCAGGCCTACTTATGCGCCTGCGGTCCCGATCAAGCTCATCCTAGCGACAGCTGCCAGGGTCGAAGCAATGGAAGGCAACAGTGAATGCAAAGACAATGGTTTCAAACGCGCAGCGATCTGAAGAACCGATCTGAAAACAGCAGCGGGCGATAAGTGGGTGAGGGTTGAGGCATGCAGGATGGGTATCCCGGTCAGCTCCCTGTTCCCTGTTCCCAACCATCCATTGTCTTGGCGTTGGTTGATTCACCTCCTCTGCGCATCGAGGGTTATTGAACTTTTTCCCAGATCTCACTCTCAAATTCCCTGGGCGTGGAACGCAATATTACTGAACTTGGAAGCTTGAAGGAACATTGGAAGCCACTACCAAATATGCCCTTTGTCTTGGCATGCAACTCAACGTGACGTGCCCTCAACTGCAACGAAATATATCGCGGTATTCTTTATGCCCTCTCAAGGAGCGATGCTTCCGCGGAAACACGGCCAAGTCATTCATTAGCTGCATCCAATGGTTTATTGGCGCTGCCTGCAACTGTCCCTTGAACCTTGTATGCCCGAAATTCTCCTCCGGTCTTCCACATTTCGAGCTTGGTGGTTTGCGGGGATAGCTCTTCGGGGCTGGACCGAGTCAACTAGTAATTACGAATACGAGTAGGCTGTAGCTGCGCCAGCCCTGGATCCCAACAATACGTTTCACGCCAACCCTGTTATGGTAAATGCACTACAAATCCTTGTAGGCAAGGATAATCAGGACGGAGAATGTGCCTGCATGTGCAGAGATCTTCCAAAAAAAAAAATTCCGGTCATTTTTATCCCCGTTGGCCAGCTTTCTTCAGCCTGGCCTGCATATCAACATCCACCGCAATTTCCCAACTTTACCCTAGTAATTCTGATCATACAATGACGGCGCTAAATTCAATAATATCACGTGCTCCTCCAATGAATTACAGCAGCTAGGCCTAATCGAGGCTGGCTGTATATACGATACACAGCGCTAAAAGGGAACTTGAAATTGTTGGTGTGGTTTTGGTAAGCTTATCTGCAGGGCTGGGGCTGGCCGCTGAAGGAAACCAGCCAACGGGTGAGACAAAGATGAGATTCATCATTTATTTAAAAATTGGGGCAATCTTCTTCGGCTTTTCTTCTATGGGCTGTGGCGGGTTTTGCACATGCTCTGATTCTACCGACCAGTTACCACAGTGATACTCCCCTCCCGCCATCCCGCCAATATCACAGCCCAGCCCACGTAGCCGCCGACCCAGCAAGAACCTTCCCAGCCAAAATTAAAGGCCAGCATTAAGGGCGCCGCCGGTGGTGATGTACCCCGGTCGCCGCTAATCCCATATGACGTAGAGGTTCCTGCACAGGAATACGGTGATGGCGAGCACAATGTTGTATCGCAGCACGCCTGCAATTGTTTCGCCGACGCTTGGGAAGGTTCCAGGTGTCCCTGAAAGGATTTGGGAGTCAGAGGAATACCCCTGTGAGGGTGATATCAGGGAGGTGGTGTGCGTATGCCAGTGAGGCAATGTGTGCCGAGGCATGGACTCCGAATGCATATGTGTAGACTGTTCTAGGCGGGGAATGAGCGTATTGTTGGCCGTTCCGGGATCTAGTGCCTCTTTCTGGTTTGCTTCGGAGCATGGTGCCTGGGGATACTATCGGCTACGCCGTGCGAGAAAGGAGACATGTGGAATGAAGAGATGTGTAGATTCGTAGGAGCCAGCTTGCAGGAGACGAAGCTATCGCCGGAAGCAGGCACGTGATCCGTAGCCTCAGGCACCATGCCGACAAATACGATCTCCCCTTTCTCGGCACGGAGGAGCCAAGTGCTAGTAACACATTGAACAGCGAAGGCGCGATCTAGTTAATCCACTGAACCATCGTAGTTCGGCGTGGGAATTACTCCAGGCTTGCAGGGCCGGCACGGGCAGTGCGAGTGGTTTCAGGCCAATAAAGATACAAGGGCCACGACTGCTAGAAATATATATTCCAGGTGGTCATGGGTGCTAGTATTAATGGGCTCTACCAGGAGCTTGTAATGGAACAGGATGACCTAGTACATGGGGTTAACTAGGGACAGGAGACTCTTAATCTCTAAAGCATCCATAATAACTAAACTTAGCATGTTAAGCATAACCTCCCCTCCAAAGACCAGTTGCATAAATGTGAAGACTAGTGTGGAGAAGGCCCATCTCGTATAGGCGCAGAGCGCTTGAGTGTCGTGACCTTCCTTCATGATGGGGTTAGCCCGTGCATGTCTAGCCAGTTGTGTCTCCCTGAGACTTGCATTGATGTCTTCATTGGTGAGGTTGCGCACGTCGCCTTGCAGTCTGTTCCTGGCTCTAAGTAGTATTGAGGAGCCCTGTGCACGACTCTATAGTATAGTGGCGTCTCCGCCTTGGCCGTCAATAGGATGGGGCTAAACAGATCAGTAACCAACAATTGTTGGAACAATTATGCAGGGCGATGGGGCTATACGTCACCTTGTGTGCAGTGTCCCCAATAGTGATAATCCTCCCAAAAAATCACTTTACCAACACCACTTCAGGTAGAGACGTCAAAGCAGACGAGAGCTGCTTAGTGTAGACCCACCTAAACCCCACACACCGAATAACCGGAACATCCACGTTATGCTTCACAAACTCCGCCTGATCCCCCCTTGTATACTTTGGAATGCCGTTACCGTATTTCGCCTCGGGCTGCCGCTCAAACAGAAACCAGTAGACCTTATCTTCTAGTCCGGAAATGACAAGCTGCGATCGTCCTTTTCCTGTACTATTATACAGTTCGCCGCGAACCCATCCGGGGAGGTGCTGCACGATGCCCAAGCTTCACCTGTAACGGCATGGGATGGACTCTTCCTCATGAGGTTCGAAGTAGCTTAATTCGAGCCTGTTGGCTATGGTGGCATGGCGGCCCGGACGGAGCTCTGTATACTATCCGCACTGGCGAGGATCGCGCTCGAATAAGCGGAGTCATCAGCGCAGGTTACGTTTACTCCGCCGTCAACAAGGTCCGCATGATCCACGGGCTTGGTTAGGAGAACGTTTGTTTGTGCCTGAGGTTCTCGTATATGGGTTTAAACGGTTTTCGCCGGCCGAAGAAGAAGAGACTATAGCCATGGCCATAATGGAATGAATAATCAGCTCAAAGGTCCTTCATTTCCTTTTGGTGCGGCAGACGAAATGGGTGTAGTACTTACCTCTCCTCCAACTTCGTATGAAACCCATCTATGGAGGCGATAACATCCCCGTTCTCATCCCGGGTGTTTTGTCTGCCGTACGGTACATCAAATCTCCTCGATCGCCTCGTAACAGGCAATTTAAGTATCCACAGGCCATTCAGGAACATGCCAATGCTTGCGCCGACGGCGGGAGCAATGGACTCATGGACTTCTACCAGGATGTAGTCAGCGTCAAATCCTTCTAGCATGTTGAGTAATTTGAGGCATGTGATGCAGCCGCCGGCGATGATTACTTTAAATGTGTCTTTCGATGTCATATTGGCGTGGATTGCAGCGAGGATGTTGACGGTTTCAGCGTAGCCATTTCTTTCTTGTACCACCAGCTGATTGCTGTGAAACCCCGTGTATTTCACTCTCAGGGCCGGCGGGTAGCGTATCCATCCCGCTTGACAAGGTAGCCTTCCCATACCCTGAGTGCTTAAGGACTCATTATACTACTACTCTACGATCAGCCTTACAGGAGACCTAGCTATTTTGACATTATCCAACTCAAAAATACTCGGCTGATCCTGGTAAGGCACATGCAGTTTGGGTCCCTTGGCTCCTATGGGGATTAGCTTTAGGATAATAGCGATGTACCACCTGAAATATAATATCAGATGTTTCTGTGCCCTGTATCCAAACCCCTGCAACGCCGCCCATTGAGGTCTTTTACTATTATGTGCTTTTTGCCGCGGCAGAGCAAAGCACATGGACTCCGCCAGATATTGGCTTGCATGCCACAATGGTTGGTGTTCTCAACCTATCTGTCGCGAGCACAAAGGTGGTCAAGCCAGAAACAGCATGACACCTCAGCTCCGCCCTTATGGCTCATAGGAAGGGTTGACCGACGCCGCAAAGGTAGAACAAATGGCTCCCGGCTTCCTCGAGCCTCGCGGGACGTGCTTCATGTTTTGGCCGGGTCAGCGGCGGTCACAGCTCTCAGTGTATCTACATCTGAGATCTGAGCTGGTCCGCACGGGATCAATTCCGAATAATATGCGCGATCTTGGAAGAGAGTTGAAAGTGGAATCCAGGCTCCAACTCCGTACGTTCCAAGATTATGCTTAGCAATGTTAGATTGTATCCAACAGTCTCAGCGAGATAGCAACATCTCTTCCGCTGGATGTCAGAATCTGACAGTTGAAGCAGCAGTCTCTTAGCTTGTCTATTTACAAGTCCGGGGATCAAATTAGTAGTGAGGAATACGGTACTGGGGAGATTTGTTGCCTATACCTCAATATCGTTCTCAGAAGATCCACTGTAGCACCCAGATAATAGGCCTAGCTGCAGCGCCGCTTAGAGGTAGATGAGTGTGACAAATATAAATCATACCGTCGATCATGTAAAGGGGAGCGTAGAAAATACATATTTTACCGCGGCTCAGTCCCTTCCTTTTATCCACCTACTCCATGGCACCTACCACTAGGTTGTAAAACACCCGACAGAGTCCCTCTCTTGTGGACTGAGGCATCAACTTAAACGCGTCGGTGCACGGAGAAAGGCGTACCTAGTTAATTAATCCTCCTTCACTTCTCTCCGTTTCCAAAAAAATCCAATCTAACACCGCCATAGGATGCCCTGGATGCGCCTTTGTCCAAGAATAAGCGAAGGCCGAGAAGTAATTGGCCTGAAGTGCCACTAATCACGCCTGAAGAAACCCCGCTCCGTTTGAAAAGCGCAGCCGATCCGGCTAGTCCCGGATCAACAAGGGTCTCGTACCCCGTGCTAAGTTCCCTTCCCCGGCTTGTCCTAATTACACGCTCGACTAGTGGACCACTAGCAAGGGAATAGTTATTTACGCAGAGATAGAACCCCTGTTCCACTCGAGCCATGCAGAATCTCAACTTGGAGGTTCCAATGAATTATCCAGGGGTGGCTTACTCGCATAGATCTAATTCCGCTCCAGTCCAACCCAACCAATCGTATGCCATCGAGGTATTAATTCTCCTCGCCAAGTTAGACTTCACAATGCATGCATGAATGTGCAGAGTCTACCCCGCAGCGCAGCCGAGTGCCGTTGCCAAAGCAGACTTCCATTCCGTACTCCGCCTCCGCACTCCGCATTGCGGCCCTGTTTCCGGTCCGTGCTTTTTTGGGGAAGAGTATGTGTCGGTGCTTCGTTACCACGGGGTACAATGGTAAGTTTGTTTGAGTGGGGTGAGGTATCTGGTGGTGGTGATGGTGGTGTGATGCGGTAGGGTGTGGTATAGGTCCTTGGGGTTCGTTAACTCGGAAGAGTGCGTCGGGAACCGGTCCGTGTGCCCGTTCTTCAGGTTTACCTCAGGACTAGGGCTGGGATTGGGGGTTCGGTTACAGGTATATATATAAAGACGATGAAGAAGTTGTTCAAGGAGGTCTTGGTAGATGTTTTCGACAGATACCATCGAATCGAGGCCTCCAATTGTACACCAATCGTTATGATGAAGAACCTCACCTTCCCCATAGTAGGGCTCCTAGCCCTATGTGTCATACCATCTCACGTTCGCTCTGAGTTCGTCTGTATGATTCCCGCCCGAACTACCACCCATCCCATTCCACTCCCACCCCCACGAACCAAGAACACTACTAAAATGGATATAATACAGGGTTCGGCACAAACGAAGCCGGCGCTGAATTCGGCCAGGGCTCATACCCAGGCGAACTAGGCACACACTACATCTGGCCGGACCTCGGGACCATCGCGACGCTCAAGAACGAGGGGATGAATATCTTCCGTGTGGCGTTCTCCATGGAGAGGCTGGTCCCGACCTCGATTACGGGGCCCGTTGCTCAGCCTTATATGGCGGATTTGAAGAGAGTACGTTAAGACATTCCTTTTTCGGGATGTCCGTGGCAAGGACTGGATGGATGGATTGCTAATGGTACGAAATGGCAGACTGTCGATGGGATCACGGCTCTGGGCGCGTATGCGGTTTTGGATCCGCATAATTATGGGCGATAGTACGCACTCATCATGTTCATATCAAAACAGGGCTGGGGGGCATACTAACAAAAGCAATGAAAGCTTTGGAAACATCATAACCTCAACAACCGACTTCGCCGCCTTCTGGACGATCCTCGCAACCGAGTTCGCAGATAACGCGCTCGTCATCTTCGACACCAGTACTTTCCCGCCCCGCCATCTAGCTTCCCAAACGTGACTACTAACAAAAATCCATCTAGACAACGAGTACCACACCATGGACCAAACCCACGTACTCAACCTAAACCAAGCGGCCATCAACGCGATCCGCGCGATAACAACCACGCAATACATCTTCGTCGAAGGCAACTCGTGGTCCGGCGCCTGGACATGGCCAACGATAAACGACAATATGAAACAGCTAACGGACCCCTCCGACGCCAGCGGTTCGAAAATCATCTATGAAATGCATCAGTACCTCGACAGCGACGGCTCAGGGACAACACCCAACTGCGTCTCCGCATCAATCGGACGAGAAAGAGTCACAGCTGCGACGGCGTGGTTACGCGAGAATGGGAAGCGGGGGATACTCGGTGAGTTTGCGGGCGGGGATAACCCAACGTGCAAGAGTGCTATTGGGGATATGCTTTCGTTCTTGCATGAGGCGAGTGATGTGTGGATGGGCGGGTTGTGGTGGGCTGCGGGGCCGTGGTGGGGGAATTACATTTTTAACATGGAGCCGCCGAGTGGGGTTGGGTATCAGCAGTATTTTGGGATTCTGGAGCCATTTTTTGTTGGTGGGGAGGGGCCTGGGGGTACGACGAGTAGTACGGCGACGACCTTGACCACGACCACCACTACCACTACCAGCAGTGCGACGGCGACAAGTACGGGAGTCCAGAGGTGGGGGCAGTGTGGAGGCAGTGGCTGGACAGGCTCGACGGTCTGTGAGAGTCCTTGGACTTGTACGGTGGTGAATCAGTGGTATTCGCAGTGTCTGTGATGGTGGAAGGCGAGTCAAGCTGAGGTCCCAAGTCAGCCGCTATAGTGGCAGCATGGATGACAGTAAGATAAATCTTCCAGTGCTGTACAGACCATCAGCATGAATAAATTCCTTCTCCCACCGATATGTCGGAATCGTATGTGAGCCCATGCTCTAACATTGTGCACTTCCTGCTTGGTGCTTGAATCTGTCTTGCCTCGGTATGGTGGAAAGTAAAATTCGTTGGATGGCAAGCAATAAGAAGGCTATAAACGCATTACCCAATTCTAGTTGCAACAAGCCCACATGTGATACCGATGTACAGAGTGGCGCAGCAGAAAAAGAGCAGGAGGCTAGAAAAGGCCTAGAAGAAGCCTCGAAGAGCGCTAGAATCCAATCAAGAACAAAACCAGCATCCAAACAGAAAGTACGCTCCCCGCGCAAAAGCAAAAACGGCACAGCCACACAAATAAAAAGCAAAACCAAACCCCACCAGTAAAAAAAAAAAGCCTCAGCCACCATGACGTCGTCTCACATGTTCAGACAAATGGTCCCTCCTCCCGAACGATTTCTCACACTCGGTATAGGGGCAGACGAATGCTGCGGGGGAAATGTGTATGGTTCGTAGATGGCGGACGAGGTCTCCTTCCCTACGAAACTGGCGAGAGCTTCGGCAGCCCGCCCATTTGCAGCGGAACACAGATGGGCGCTGCGATTTGGCGCCAAGAACAGGGCGACCGCTGCGGGTGGGTGTGGTGTTCGTTGGCTGATTGATGATCTCGCTTGTATAGCTTGTTGACGTGGAGGTGGAGCGTTCGTCGGCTTGTAGCACTCGTTCCGGGGGAGAAAATGGGCCATTCAAGCCGGGAGGTTCCCGTGCATATGGATGGTGAATAGTGTAGGGGGTTCCGAAGTACGAATGGGAGCTGGAGGGACGGCGGATGGGATCCATCTGGATTTGCTGTCCAGTATGGCCTCGAGTGCTGCTTGGAGAAAATGCCACATCGATAGGGTCAAGACCGTTGAGGGGTGACTCCGGATATGGGGGGCTGGGGCGCAGATTGGCGAGGCTATGCTCAAGCTGGAAGTCGACGGAGGCCGGAAAATCAGGAAAGATAAAGGGACTTTCCGAATAGTTTGGCGCGGTGTTGCGAGTGAATGATGAGAGAGAAGAATCAGATCCGGACTCCATTGTCTTTGACTCGGTTTAGTTGTGTGGTTTGCAATATTTCTGAGCGCCTGACAGAATTTTTATGCTGTGTACGATCAAGACATGGGAAATGAGGAGGCGATGTAAGACTCAGAAGCCAGGGTTTACGGCTCTTTAGTACAGCGCAGAAACCACCTTTCCGTCCGTGCACTCCAAAACAGATCGACGCAAGACAACTCTGCTCTGTTGAATACATCGTAATGGTCATGCGCTTTGCCAGCAGACTCTCCATGTCGATCTCATCGTCCCCTTCGCTGACCCCCGGGCGAGCGCCAGGTCGATTCACAGTCCAGACCAGGTCAATCAACCCTCGTCCGTACCCAGGCGCCTAGTCGATATTACGATCGATTGTGAATCTAGACCCCCTCGGAGCACACTACTGCAGGAACACTGAGCTCTGTCGCCACCGAGGCTAAAAGGGCTACAACGTACATTTGAACTTTGCACAACAAGCAATACAAGCCCCTGGCGCCGATGGTATTTCAGTGATGTCATGGGTGTGAATGCTGGCCTGGACATTCAGCTCCCTCTTCAACATGGAAGAGGTCAGCAGCGAGCAGTAGCCACAGGATGCTGAGTGGATTCGCTTCTATATCCTGCCACCATCGTAGGAACCGTACGTCGTGCTGTGTCTCCTGGATCGACCAGGTTCGATCTCCTGATTGTTGGGTTCCCAATGGATGCTGTTTGTACGGAATAGCGTCCCAAGTCGCGTCGCGGGGATTTCGTCATCGAAGCCTCTGAAGCGGGGGAGGTTCACTCGGCCGGCCTAGCTTGTCGGAATACAACGGAAAAGGGTAAAGCGAGGGAACGGGCAAGCGTTGGGGGAAATCCTCAGCCTTTCGCTCGAGGTAAGCGCCCAGTGTGTTGGGCCTATAAGCGGTTCGGATTCCACTTGCAAAATGCAACACAGGATAGGAGGGGAATCCACTATACCAAGTGGAACAAAGGGAATCTGTAGATCAAAGTAAACAATGTCTAATGGCAGCACGGGGATAATGCCGTGTCGGAAATTCAATGGGAGATTCTGCGATTCGACTCGCGGCTCAGAAGAGGCCAGGTGATGTATATTGGCCTCCCCTTTGATACATAGGGGTTAAACGAATATGCTTCGTTTCTGGAGGCCAGACTCAGTGAGGTGACGGAGGATCCTCGCCGACAACACCACACAAGACAGCAAGATGAAGGGATGATTGAAAAAGTCGAGATGGAAGGTCAGCGCCGAGGGATGCGATCGACAGTCAGTCATGCGCCACACTTGCACAGCCATAAACGTCGTGGCCTGGTTTAATTGGCCTCTCAGGCTCTCGGGCCCTCAATGCCGGATCCTTCGTTTGTTGTTCTAGGAAATGACGTAGCAGGTGTCCAGGCAGCAATAGAGGAAGCGAGGTCGCCTTGCGGTGGCATTAATTGTAGCTGGACATCCCGGACCTTTCTCCAAATGCAGGCACGGACCGCCGAGCACATCCTCCTGCGGATGCACGATAACGAGCACTGGTCCTGCGTCATCGCCTGGATTCCCTGCGGCTGGCGATCGAGAAGAACGCATGATAACTGCTATCTACTCGAAAAGGTCGAGTAACGATGTTTGTCTTGCACCATCGCCTCTCTCACCGAACCCCTTAGATCCAAACTCCCATCCTGGAAATTGCCCAGCCTTCTGGAATGATTATAGAAAACGCCTCAACCCGCTAGCTGGCGATCGGACACAGGGGTCAGCAGCTATGGTAGTAAGTTCACTTTCCAACCCCTACCCTCGTTCACCCCAGCCAACTAGGGTCCTGAATTCCTATGGGGCTTGTTCAGCTTCATCACACCCCTTTAGAGTTCAAGTGAGGATTTCCCTTTTAGCCGCGGCCATGGCAACTGCATTAATTCTAGTGACCCGTTAGATATGTCAACATGCGTAGCCAAGGGATCTTTTTGATCGAGTTCTCTGCGGTAGCTGGGGAATATATCAGATTGCATCTTAACCTAGACACTTCGTCTTCATATGCAGGTACAAAGACACATCCTCGCGGGGTAGCGGAACGACATTTTGTTGTGTCTGATACACCTCGGCACATCGCAAGGCTGTGCGCCAAGACCTGCACATCAACACAGAGTATATCGTTGAGCGATAATCTCTAACATGTTTGGTACGCGCAGGCTGACACCGGTGGACGCCTAAGAGCCGTTGCGTGCCTGGGTGGGCAATTGGCAACTGGAGTGTGTGACGAGACACACTGCCAGGAAACATCCATGAACCGTAGATCGAGCAAAAGCGCCGCAGACGGATGGCAAAGGTGTGCCCAAATAGTGTTTAGTTGACTTCGAATATTATATGCGGCCTGCTGGGGAATCTGATCACGCGGTGGGGGAGCTTACTGAAGAATGGAACTGTTGGGTAGAGCCAAGTCTTAGCTCGTCTCCTTGAAGAAGCGAAGCTGCTTACGTGAAACATACGCTTTCTCCGTTCTCCAATGATGATAGTGGATGAAGTGCCAAGATATCTGCTTGCATCAGGCTGAGTGTGGCACTGCGTGAGAAGAGATTTTCTTACGGGGGACCTGATGGGAACGGACATATGTCCCAATGTAGACACAAGGCTGAATGGCTTGCTACTTTCAACCTCCCACTACTAGTCGCGCTAAAGTTCTGACCCTGTAGCAGGACATGATTGGACAATTAATCCTGCAGTAAAAAGAAACAAAACACAGGGGACGGTAAATCGCGCAATTGCAAGGCTGGTGGCCAGGCACGGGGAATGCAGGTAAATAAATGATGACAAGCATCGATTGGATCCACCGTGCAGATCAAAAAAAAAAAAGAAAAAGATGATCATGGTGTTATTCCCAGTGGCGACTCCTCCTGCGTGCTCGCAGAGGGTCCCCTGCAACCTAAGGCTTTTTTTGCAGTCCGATTCGAAGCAGACATACGCGTTCGGAGAGATGTGAAACGCCGGTAAGTGTGCGGAGGAAGTCAGCCTCCCGGCTAAAGTTGTAGAACCAACTCGACTAATCTTGCTAGTTGGAATCAAGGCCCTGCGTAGTTTCGCTTAGGATGGCCGCTACAATCGCCATGTAACATGTATTTAGATCCCTTAGGTTGTACGTTTACCTCGGAGTCGGAGAGATGCGGCGAGAAAACCACGTTCACTATAGACCATAGTACATGTGTAGTGTATGTGGTAGGTTTAAGGAACGCCACCGAGTGCGTGATCACCTCGGTGATGAGCTTAGAGGGAAGGCCCCGGTGGCCCGAAATTGGGCCGAGGACGATTCTCCTGGCAATGAAAGCGCCCAACGCTATGTCGTATTAGAAATAGTACTTGACAACATCGAGAGTTGATTACTTCAGCGAGCGGTCGTTTCAGAGGGAGAGCTTTGCACCAAGGCAGAGATTACATTACCATGGCACTTTGTCAATCTGTGCATACTCTACTCTTGGGAGGCCTGAGTCCGCCTTCTGGTTAACCAATAGTCCTTTGTCAAACCCAGCTTGCTTGTAATCCTCCCCGGCCAAATATCCATAGACTAATTGATCAGACGTTTATTTGTCTGCTTAACGTTGTATGCATTAAATTAAAGGATCGAAGGGCAAACGAGGATCAACTCTACTCCGCTGTAAGCATCTAATCCCAGGCGTTTAATCAGCTTGAAGGAGCCGCAACTCGCCACTCAGCGGAAGGAGCGGGACATTGGCGGGGGTGGCAAATGGACTTCAGGAGGTAGGGTTATTGACCAGCCATACCCCGTGGATGTTACTCGTGCAGAAATAGATAAACACTTTACAACAGCAGCACAGTGCAGACTTAGGCATCTGTTGGTAAGCATGGTCAGTTTTACAGTCCGACTTTTCACTTCAGATATGGACGCTGTTATTCCATCACCCTACACCCGGACGATTGGCAAATGAATGTGCGGATCCTCTTCAAGGTTGGCCATCGGATTGCCAACAACGACTCCCAGCGGCACATGGTGAAGTTCGGACTCTCCTACACTGACCTCCATGGACATAAAGAAGGTAATAACTATCAATCCATGTACTTGGTGTCAATCCATCACCGAGCAGCCAGAGGCCTCGTTGACAAGCCAGAATAGCAGAAACACACAACAGCACAACACCAACTATACCCCTCCCGCGCAGCCTAGTAATGTCAGGAATGTTTTCAGATTCAGCAAATGTCCGCCCGACAATGCGCGCTTTGCGAGATATAGACAGTTGAGCCCAGTTGGATTACGGTCGCGAGGATCAAGTGCGCCCTACACTTGGGCATTAGAAACCACATCTGCTAGCGCGGAGGCGAATAGGAAAGCACAGTTAAGACCACGTACTATTCCCATATAACTTCCGGATACCCTTAACGTCGTCGGCTGCCAGCACGCGCGACGTCATGTTTGCCGAAACGGTTGGAAACATGATACTCTCGGGCACGGTCGAGTGACAGAGTCCAAGGCAGTGCCCTATCTCATGCAAGCATGTCGTCTCAATGTCAAACTAATCCTCAAAGGCGCCGTCAGCCCAAGTGTGCTCTTCATCGTCGAAGTGGAGGGGTAGAGGAGGCCTGTCCGCAATGAGAGAAAACCCCGGTTCAAAGTCCGCGTGGGCAAGGGTAGAACCCGCCATGCTGTGATTGGGGTCATCTGCGCGCCGCCACTCAATAAAGATATCGTGGTCTTCCGATTTAGAGACCTTTTCAAATTTGGAACTGACTCCACTATTCCTCCAAGTTGCTAGAGCCCGGTTGATGGCTGCTTCGCAATCAGAAGGCGCGATTGACTGAGATAGATTCCCCACCGCATATGTCAGCTCGCAGTGTTCCCAGGCACCTGAGACGCTGAAATCAAGAGGTCCAGGCTGGAAGTCTGGCATCGCACAACGAGGCTTAGCCATGGCTTCTTTGGTTGGCTGGTCGAGCCCGCCGCCCTGCGGGATGCTATAGCGGGTTTGAAACAGTTTCAGGGCGGAGCTTGTTGTGTCGTCGGTGAGATTGGGTAAAAATCCAGAATCGTTGTTCAGGTAGTTAGATGCACTCCTCTCTCGTAACGATCGTTCTCGAGTACCCAGTTAGCTTTGCCTGATCACTAATTGGAGAACTGTTGGAGCCGAATAGCATTCAATAGGCAGCCAATCGCACCAGGTTTACGCTCTGAAATTCTCAGCTCTCTGGACTGGGGATTACATCAACGGCGCTGATGCCCTGAGCGGGGTGCGGATGCGGGGGTGGGTAAGCTTACGCTAAAAGATACCTAGGCTAAGAAATGATTACACTACACGGAATAAACCATTACTCCACAAGGACAATACACGAATAAATGATTATATGATCACCATAAAAGAACTCAGGCCCCAGCAGCATAGAGATGAACTTTTCACTGTGACACAGGTCACATATACTTACACCATGTCGGCCATCAACGGCGTCAATTTCCTCGCGCTAAAGACATGGTGGCCGCCCCAGCTGGTAGCACAGAAGCACCCATCAGTCGCGTTCTCGCGCAAGCTTGCAAAATTTTTGGTCACCTTGTACCTAATCAGGATCTTGAACAGGTACATCTCGCAGGCGAAGCAAAATAACTGGGTCCGAGCACGACCCTGGGTTGCATCCAAGGAGCTGGTTCTCCTTACAGGAGGGAGCAGCGGGATTGGAAAGCAGATTATGCTTGACCTGGCGAACCTGGAGGTGAAAGTCATTATATTTGATGTCGAGGAGCCAGAGTCTCCCCTGCGTGAGTGATGAAACCCTGGAACCGTACAAATGCCTAGCTAAGAAATATCTATCTTGTCACAGCACCAAATGTATTCTTCTACAACGTCGATATTACCTCTCCAACAACGATCCACGAAGCAGCTACACAGATCCGCCGCAATCACGGCAACCCAACCGTACTGATCAATAATGCCGGAGTGGGCTATAGGGCGAACATGATCGAAGAACCGGAATCCAACATTCGACAAACCTTGGACGTGAACATGCTGTCTCACTTCTGGATGGTGAAGGAGTTCTTGCCAGCCATGATCAGGAGCGACCATGGCCATATAGTCATCATAGCCAGCATGGCTAGCTTTGCGGGTCTGGGTGGCATGGCCGACTACGCGTGCTCCAAAGCAGGCGTCCTGGCGTTTCACGAAAGCTTGACGCAGCAGGTCCGACACGCATATGCCGCCAAGCGAATACGCACCAGGTATGGATGGATATCATTCTCTAATCCTCGTCTGGATGCATTGGCGCGTTGATATGGCTAACTTGATTCACTAGCATCATCCATCCAACGTGCGTGCAAACGCCCCTGGTCAACGACCTTCGGACCGACTCTGCGCAAACGAGGAATTTCGTGCTGTCTGCGGACGATGTATCCCGTGCGGTGGTAAGGCAACTTGTGCGAGGAAATGGCGGCCAGGTTGTGGTTCCACGGTGGTTGGGGGTTGCTTCGATGGTGCGGGGACTACCGGGTTGGCTGCAGGAGATGGTGCGGGATCGCTATTCTCGCTGTGTCGCCTAGGTGGTGCATGGTAGTTAGTAATACTATGTATAGGTGGGCTACCTTGGTAGACACTTTCTTGTCAGTTGCTAGCTCTATCCTCCGACGGGTGGTTGAGCGAGTAGAATGGATTAGTTGTTGTACGACAAGGATGCCTGGCACAAGGCTGGCATCCAAGCAACGAAGAAAGGAATGCGGAATTAAGCCGGGTGCGGGTGGCAAGAAATGGACGGGTATAGCGAATTAACTGCGTTAATATACACATGAGGACAGTAAAAGACAAAACAGCTGGAAATAACTTAAATATCTCCTCGCTCTAGCTAGGGCTCCACCGTGGTTAAAATACCCACTAATGGTCGTCCCCGGGGTATCCCAAAAGCTCTCTATACTGGAGACGCCTGAATAAACCGTAAGCTTCCGCTCTTATTCTATCCTAATGGCCTCCATTAAACGGCCCTCTTTAATTCGCAAATAGCAACTATGTTCTAAAGTCAGATAAGGAACCCGCCATGGACTGCATATAGTGAACTCCACCTCTAAGAGCGAGGTCTGCGGCCCCAGCTACGACTGTCCACTAGGGAAATGCTTGCCAAAAGCTTACTCAGTTCCACCCCATCCGGCATGATTCTCACGGGGTCGGTTCCTTTCGGCAATGGACTTACCGGGAATGGAACCGGGGGTATGCATGTTGGGTACTCCAAGCTTCGCTCTCTGTTCTTGACGGCTGGGGGTACGTGGAGTGTCGTGAAAGGTGCCGCGACCTTCCTTCTTCAAAGTGGAAACGGTGATTGTAGCCGGGCTTTCTTTACGCCGGAGATTCTCTGGCTAGCAAAAGTTTTCCCTGCCTATCATGGGGCTGACATGTCGGATCCCGGACTTAATCAATGCGCCGTCGCATTCAGGGATCCCGGTCGGCTGGTAAGCTAGATTCAATTATGCATGGCGTATTTGTGTAACGTGTCTCCAAATCTGAGGATCACGCCTCGGTGCCCTATTATTGCTGATCCCCGCCCTGGACAGAGCATACATTTCAGTCCCATTCACCAAGGCGGCATCTAACCTCTCTTCACTGCTGTATTCAGCGTACCATGGTTGCTCTAGTCAATATGGCACCAATTTTTCTATCCTCCACCGCGTTGACGCTTCTCACCGGCCAGGCCTTCGCACAGAGGACCGTCGTACCTGCCCACCACGGCCCCGATTCCGAATCTCATGTGCAATGGATCTCCACCGATAGCGGGTTCGACGCGATCAAGGTGCATCCCATCAACATAACAAGCTACGACTGGTGGTACTTTGACTCCGTCCAAGGTGTCGACGCCGGACTCGGAAACCAGGCTTCGATTTCCGTGACGATCCGAAACTCAGGCCAGAATGGCGCTCTTCCGAATGATTTCCCCACGGACAATTTTATCAACATCGACATGGCCTGGCCTAATGGGTCAACACATTCTTGGATCCTTATGGCGGGGGACGCGATCATTTCAACTCCAGAAGGGGCGGATGGGACGAGTGGGGTGTGGGAAGGTAGTGGCGTGTCTTTCGTGGGCGCGCCGGGTATGTCGTGGTATACAGTTTATATCAATGCGCCGGATGAAGGGATTGTGGGGTCTCTGTATATTGAATCCGTACGGACTCCCGCTCGAAACTGGAGGGTTTGGTAGTCTAACAATTTCTCGCAGGAGGCACCAGCGCACTACCCCTGCGGCCCAGCGGAAGCAGGCCAGGACATGCGGCTCGCTGCTGGCGCTGGTTGGATCAATCCTTTACCAGACGGATACAGTGAAGCGAACTTCAAGGTCTTCGGCGAAGACCTGAGGATCCAGGGACGAGGGTACCACGACCATGTGAGTTCTATCTAACAAGAACATCCTGCCTCCCCGTTTTGCTGACCCGACCTTTCACAGAACTTCGGCGACCAACCCCTGATGTCTGCGATTGAAACATTCTACTGGGGTCACGGCCACCTAGGCGGCTATTCCATCGTCTGGATTGATGCCTTAACGCCAGATGGTGTAAACACTCTTTCCGCGTACGTGGCGAGGGACGGCGAGATCCTCGTCGCAGGCTGCGAGGGTATTCGAGCAAGACCATATGGTGCAAACTCAACGTACCCGCCTCGTCTCAACAGCGGTCGCCCGACCGGATTCACTGTCGATATTGACACGCCGGAGGGCCAACTGGCGCTGAGGACGGAAACCGTTTATCTGACATTCGAAGGGCTGCCTTTTCGGCAGTGGTCGGGATTTCTCACGGGGACATTGAATGGAGAGGTCCTTCCGCAAGGAGTCGCGCTGTGGCAGCAATTTGCAGGTGCGACGTGACACGTTGCGGCCAGGCTGTAGTCTTTTGATCATCAGCCGATCGATCCTAGTCAAGCTTGCGCGGGACTCGTATGTCAATTCTTAGATTCTTTGCTAGTCGGTCTGCCAATATGAATGAGATTGAGCTTTGCATCCGCGAAATACACCGTGTTCCAGCGTTCTACTCTGTAGTTTCTGGATTTTCCATCGAATCCTTGTCCTAGTCCAAATATGTTGGACATTCCAAGTCTCATTGTGCTAGGAGGGATATGGCTTGGGCCGTCCCAGCTATCTAGCGGTATAGTTCCCCGCGAGTTAACTCTGCCAATATCTTCCTTTGCACCGAGTGACAAAACTCCGCAAGCGCAGCAGGGAGGTACGTAGGCTCTGCCAGTTAAGCCCTACCTCAATCGGCTTCTACGGAAAAAGTCTCCGGCCAGATAATAAACAAACAACTGACTCCAGGATCGGCGGGCTTCTTTCAGTTACACTACTGTGCAGAACTCAAAATATCTGGGAATATCCAACAGCACTCTGGCAGGGAGCATACTTGCAATGGGGGGAGTAGGTACGGGAGTTACAATTACTCCGCAATTTACTCCGGGATGGGTAACACAAACAGAGTGCCCACCGTTGTGCGATACTATGCACCAGATAGTAGTCCGAAAAAGCCAAAGGCCAAATATTGGTAGACGGAATAGCTTTGAGGGCATTGAGCAAAGCAAAGCAAAGCATAATTTGGTTGGTTAGACGCACACAACCCGTCATTGATTGGCCGGCCAGGAGTTACAGGTGCTGTTTGCGTTCTCCGAATGACTATCGGACAGGAGTAAGCCATGGTGAGCTCGGCGCTCGATCCAGTGCTTATGTGGGGGTGCATCGCACGCTGCAGGATCTCTATCTCATGCATGTGCTTCATGCATTTGCATGCACCCCGTCCATAGCCTTGGGATTGTTCTCGTTTAGTTTAAAGTCTAATCATACCACACGTAGCGTCTAGCTTACAGCTGTTATAGCAAATAACAGACCTCTACATTTAGTTATGCGGTCTCCGTGCCCGCTTTAGCGTCTGCGTCTAACCTGCCCGAGCCAATTGTTCCGCGAGCGCAGTGTGTACAGCATGGTTCACCGATGTACTTATCCATCCCCCTCCGAAATCCGGGCATAAGCTGACTTTCGCTTTGCTTCTAATATCTTATTGGTCTTGATGTAGGCCCGAGCATGAAGCATTCGCAGAGATACCAGTAGCGTGGGCATGTTTGGTGATCACAGTAGGACAGTGCGCAGGGCATCTTCATCGCGTTGAATAGGCTTGTTCTGACCTAGGACAGGGACCGCCGACAAGTAACTCCGGCTCCTTTTGTATCCGTATGGCTCTTGAGCTCAGGCTTCGTGACCTCGAGCGTAGACCATCGGCATCACTGCTCTTCGCGTTTCAAGCACACGGGGAAGTGGCTGGTTTCCTCAACTACCGCCCGGCTGCTCCGCAGCACACGATCTATAAGTGAGGCCCATGCGACGGCTTGGAAGTTGGATCCGATATCCTCGCTTCTCTATCTATCCGCCTCTATCTATTTTCCTATTCTTCCTTTCCGCCGGATCTCCTACTTCGGCGGGATTATACTTACATAATGGTGTACCGTCCTCTGAAGGCTCCCCTTAGGGTGATTATTATTGGCGGGTCCATCACAGGCCTCACCCTCGCCCACTGCCTTGACAAGGCCGGCATCGACTATGTCGTCCTGGAAAAGCACGAGGATATCCTCACCAATATAGGCGGTGCCCTTGCTCTCCAGCCCAACGGCTGCCGGGTCCTCGATCAACTCGGTGTCTTCGACCACATCCACCCACGCAACGACCTCGACGGGCTCAACGGAGCTTTGCCTGGGGGATTTACGTGGCGGGCTCTTGCGTACGCTTCGTATCCTGAGGGGTATGTACCGTCCTCCACACTCCTGTCTACCCTTGGCCGAAGGATATGCCTTGTCACTCGATAGTACTTAACACTGACCGGCTTGTCTACATAGAGTCGGCTATCCTATAACCGTTACCAGCCGCCGAGACCTCCTCCGCGCTCTCTACACGACCCTACAAGACCAGTCCCGAATCAAGACCGGCGTCCGGGTATCAGGGATCGACCCGGGTCCGACCATCGATGACCCGTGGAGCGTCACAACCGCCTCCGGCGATCGCTACAGCGCAGACGTGATCGTCGGCGCAGACGGCGTCCACAGCATTACGCGCGCACAAATGTGGAAAGCCGCAGAAATCCAGAACCCCAGCTGCATCCCCAAACTCGACAAATCCGCCTTCTCCGCCGACTACTACTGCTTCCTCGGAATAACACACCCGACCCCCATCAGCTCGCCCGCTCGGATCCTGGACCTGAGACAGCTATATAGCTGCTCGCACCCCGGCGTGTTCTTCATGTTTAGTCTGAACCGGGATATGACTGTGTACTGGTTCGTGCTTGTGAAGAATGACAAGAGACGTGTGGCTGTGCATCCGTATATTCCCAAGTGGACGAAGGAAGAGGTCCGAGCGAAGCTTGAGGAGATTGCGGATTGTGAGATTTATGCGCCTTTGACGTTTCGCGATCTTTGGAGCATTACGCCCGATGTTACGTCGACGCATGCGCATGAGGGGCTCTTGGAGACCTGGGGGTTTGGAAGGATTGCTTGTGTTGGGGATAGTGTGTTCAAGGTATGTGACCGGGCCCGATCTTGGAATTAAGCCTGGCTGGATGGACATCGGGCAATGGATGATGGACATACTAACATCATCTAGCTAACCCCAAATCTCGCGCAAGGGGCAAACCTCTGCATCGAATCCGCCGCATCGCTCGCAAACGCCCTCCACGAACTCGAACTCAACACGCACTCCACCGCCCACAAGCCCACACAGGTCGAGGTCCAATCCACCATAACCAAGCACATGAAACCCACGAAACGCCGCATCCGCAGCGTCTGCGACGAATCGTACAAGATCTCGCGCATGCAGTCCCTCGAGTCCAGGAGTGACTGGTATTTCGCGAGGTATGTCCAGCCGAACCTCGCGAGGTTCTGGTATTACCTTACTTTTCGGATGATGACTTCGGCGGCTGTGTTGAGTTATGTGGCTCTTCCTGAGCGGGCGCGGGTTGCGAGGGAGAGGAGGGTTAGGAGGATGTGGATATTCGCGTGTTGGAGTTTGGGTGCGCTTTTGGTTAGCCTTGGGCTGGTTCTGGGGTTGTACTTTGGTTTGCGGTGATGAATGTTGTAGCGGAGAGGGTGTTTATGACCCTACTCGTCTCCTGTAAATCTCATTTTGAATCTCTTACTGGACCTCCTCAAGTAACTAGTAGGCTCCCATTTCGAAGTAACGCTCGAGGCCCCGGTACTTGATTGAACCAAGTGCCCATTTCTATCTTGGTCGTCCGAGAGTCAAATGTGGAAGCTGTTAGCAAGCGAATAGGGAATCGAGAGTCCGGAGAGTGTCAAATTCAGCAATAATCCTAGTAAACACATCATCCTTGTAGAGACAAGGTTATAAATGGAGTGCCTTTACCACCAAACGAATAACGGCTAGCATGTCCATTGATGCCTCGGATAGGCGCCGCGCCAAATTGGATGGACGTGGCGCTCTGAAACACCTGAACAGTGTCGAGATCAAACAGTCGATGGGGTAATATCGCAGTTACAACTTCGGTTACGATGCGGGCAAGTGGATGGGTGGGCTTGAGAGACGGTTGGAAATGCCCCACCGAGCGCGAGGAGGAAGCCAAATATGTATATATTATCGGCAGTATGACCGCAAGAGAGGTCCTTCCCCCCAAGCCGAAGATACCTACCGAGTATGCTACCCCATATAATCACACCCGTCCGCCTCACCCACCAAACACCAACCAACAAGAACAGGAGACCAAATCAGACGTGCCATCAAAGCTCGAAACTCTTTTCCGGAACGTGGAACCGGTCGGTCGGTGGGCCGAGCCGCCCGCTAGTCCCCGACCCGGACCCAGACCCGTGACAGGGGTCGCGAATCGTGATCTCCAGCGCTAAAAATAGCGGCCGTCAAGACTCAAGCGGCGTTTGGTCTGCGCTACGGATACGCGCGCGACCGTCGCGTTTAGCATGCTAAGATTAAGTCGCCTTTGAAGTTCGACTTGCGAACTGTATTGGTTTATTCTCTTTTACGAGAGCGCTCAACTTGGTTACGCGGATACGCGCTTCGTTTTTTTTTTTATTTCTTTTCAAACGGACGCAGGTCGCATTTGGCCAGGACTCCGAGACACAGGCGAAAGCTTGGGGAAGACAACAGCACTGACTCACCTGGGGGGCTTACAATGGGAACCAAAATTGTGGGCGGTGGTGGGAAATTGTGAGACGCTCAAGCCTCAGACGCTCAAGCAGCGAGAGAGAAGAATCACGACACATGACATGGAAGGATTCTCGGTCATTTCCGCTTTAGGAGAGAGCAGAAACAGACCCGTCTGACCGCACAGTCGGCCGCCTTCTTTACCCAAGACAGTGCCATTAACAAGGAGACGACAAACTATACCAATTCATTTTTCCAACAAATGTACTATATCAACGCCACATATTACTGCCCAGAGTCAGAGACCCATTGGCAGACCCTGATTCGCCCGCTAGTCCGACGCCAGCCGCAAGTTCAACAGCATAAAACCAAATGACAGGCTGAGAGTGAAGGAAAACATGAGGCTGGAAGCCAAAGGAGATTAAGGCGCGTCACCTGCCAGAATTTGAAACCGAAAAGGGCAAGGGTGAAAAAAGCAAATATTGCCAGGATGCGCCGCCGGTCGCTCGTCGACAGTCACTCACTCAACTGTGGCGAGAGCGCTGGTGGCTTCTGAGGTGGTCGCGACGGCCAAATCCCATGCCGCAGTTTGGTTCCTTGCAGGGAAACGCTTTGGGAGAGATGTGAACGGATTTGACATGCCGGACCAGTTCGCTCTCGCGAGGGAAGATGGTGGTACTACGGCAGCCTAGCCATTTGCACTGGAGGATGCGTCTGTGCCGGGGGGCATCCTCAGTCGAAGGGGCGCTACAGAGACAGAACATGGTCAAAAACGATACTTTCGCAAGAACAGAAGCGGTGAAGGAAGGGGAGGGGCCTACAACGGAGATTGGCCAGAAGGCGGGGGATAAGAGACGTAGCCTGGTCTCCAATCTTCGCGTTCCTGCAGTGGTGGCTCGATACGGTCGGTGACGTAGAACCCGAAAGGCTCTCCGGCGTCGATGGGATCGCCCTGGCCACCGAGAAAGTCGGGGGACCCATCGCTCACAGATGATGCGCTCGGGGTAGGTTGCGCGGACACGTGTTGGGAAGTGTCATATCTGGTTGGGATCAGACGAGACCGAGGGGCCGGATCATACCCATTGGCAGGGCCCAATGGGAAGTATGGGGGCATCTCCCGGTGCGAGGTTAAAAAGATCGGTACTTGTTGAGAACTAGAAGCGGCCGGTAGGCGCTGGCTCGCAATAGGGGGGACCGAGTGTTGGGCCGCAGAGGCATGTGGGTTGTACTGCTCCTCATCCTGGCGGGGCACCCACTGGGAATCATTGCTTGGATGCTGCATGGCCGCTCTTGGTGCTTGGTTGATACAGTGCGCGGTGTCGAGAGAGAACAGGTACCAACTGATATGGCGAAGAGGGGGAGATGAGAGCAGCATTGAAGCTGAGGAGAGCATCGGACTCTTATAGTTTGCACTGGGGCTCTGTTTTGGAGGCCAGACTGTTGCTGGAGTCAAGGTCGAAAACCGGTGCTGTGCCTCTACGGTGCGTCCCTTCTTGTCGTCAGTATTTTCTGCAGGCTTCAAATGTGATAGTGGATCGAATTTTGGAAACAGCCAATAGTAGGAAAGCATGATTCATCGCGAGAGGCAAAAAAGCGCGGTCTGAACGGTTCTAATCTCGCCAGGTGCAGATCATGCTCGACCCAGGTGCCAGGTCGACACCTGACGAAGAGTGGTGGGTCCCCAGGAGCTCAGAATTTCGGAATCGGCCAATCAGGGGTCGCAGGCTCAAGGGCTCAAACACGAAAGGCTCAGTGGCATCAGGGTTGGACTTCGTCGAATCGCAATGGATGGCGCGCCTCGGCGGGTTTTCAGCCTGGGGCGGAGGCAAAAATCCGCCTCGACCCGTTGTCCGGGCGCCTTTTAAGTCAGCAGCGTTCCCAACTGGCAGACACCACCGTCTGTTGCAGACACAACACTCTCTCCGCTGCGCTCCAGCCATCCCGGGCGACCACCGCCATGGACGACTCTGAGTGGGAATCATACAAGCTGGAGCTTCACCGGCTGTATATCCGACAGAGCCTGAAACTGACCGAGGTCATTGATTACATGGCGACCAAGTATGCCTTCGAAGCGAGGTAAGATTGACTTCCCGGGAATTTCCCAGCAGACTCGGGAGGTAGTGCTCATGGCGGAACAGCAAAGGACAGTACACGACGCGTTTCGCCCGCTGGGGATTCCAGAAGAACCAGAAGGTCTCGCCCAAGGACGCCACATTTATTGAACGACGGGTGAACAAACGAAAGCAGACACTCGACAAAGAGAGCGAGGTATACGTTAACGGGGTTGAGTATTCCCCGCGCAAGGTCAAAAAAGTGCGGTACGGCAAAGGGTACCTCTCGACTTTTGAAGCAGCGGAAGCCTCTGGTGGTGAGTTCTATCGGTCCGAAATCAATTGAGGAAGGTGCTAATGTGTCTGTCTGGAGTAGCTCCTTCCCCAAACACCCCAGACGGGATCGTGGTCTGCACCCCCGCCTCCCCCGGGATGAGACTGCACTGGAACAACTCCCTTCCCTGGCTACGCTTCTCGAGGCTGTTGCATCCTAGACCGGTCGGAGGTAAGTGAGACTGATTCTCAACCATAGGAAGATGCGTTGGCTAATTCTCATCGTCCCACGACTAGATCTCCCTTCCCCGACCGCGAGCCTTGCAGTGACCTCCCCGCAGGGCCACAACGCCGTGTCGTACACCATGAACCCGGAGCTTTTGATGCGGCTAAACTCGGTCGTGCCGTGGGCGCGGCTCTCTCAGCCTGCGGACGTCAACAGCACCTCACGCACAGCCACTGGGTTGAGCATCATTATGCCAGAAACGTCTGATGGCCAAAATCGAGAGATGGCTACGCGATTCTCCAAGTCCACACAGTCGACCGTCGACACGTTTGGTTTAGAAATGTTCTTACTGTCCAACAACTTGATTTCCCATGGACCCAAGGGGAAATCAGACGACAGCATGTCGTCTCACGACAGGCGTGTTCTAAACATGTTCCAGGCCTCTGGATGGAACAGTCTCGCCCAACTTCGGGCCCTACTGTCGACCAATGAACCAACCGCTGCAGCGATTGCAGAGAAGCTATTTGGAAGCGCATTGCGTGAAAGCTGCGCAGATATCGTGGAGATGCTTCTCGAGGCAGGTGTGGATGCCAACTGCCCCATCGACACGGTTGACCATGGACCCCTTACGCCGTTGCAATTCATGGCAGCCACTCCATGGAGTTATTTCGATACTGACCCTGTGGAGCTTATCGAGCTTTTCCTATCGCACGACGCAGACATCGACAAATCCTACAACGGAACGTCGCCTCTTGAGTATGCGGTTAACGGGCAGGATCGGGAAGCGATAGATATGTTTCTTTCCCGTGATGCCAGAATAACACCCTCGTGTCTGACGGCTGCTGCAACGTCCATCCAGGATGTCGACCTATTCTCGCGGTTTCTCGCTCCAGATACGGACGTGAACGCCCGCAGTGGCTGGCAGGGAGCAAGTCCCCTGGCCCAGTCGTTACGCCGACAGAGAGCAGACCTGGGCATCATCAAGATCTTGCTCGGTCGAGGGGCCGACGTGAATGCGTTGTTTGACGTTGACTTCGACCAGGACTGGGCAGTGACCACTGCCCTGGGCCTGGCGGTTCAAAAAAAGAACCTTCAAGTTGTGGCGGAGCTTGCGAGAGCGTGTCCGGATTTCAACCCCGTGGTGGACGGGCTGCCCTATGCTTCCCCTCTTGCCCTGGCGGTGGCTTGTACGCAGCCTAGCCTTGAAATCATTGAGCTTCTGCTGCGTTCCGGGGTCGATGTCAATGGCACTGACCCTAGTGGCAACCGCACGCTGATCGAGCTCGCTCTGATCAAGGACAACTTTCCCGTCTGTGAGATGTTGGTAAAGTACGGGGCAATGATTGATAGCCCTCCGTCCGAGGTGGAGCCAGCTTCCTCTGCCCTTTTTTGTGCAATCAAACATGGCGCTATTGACTACGCGGCCGATCTCATTAAGATGGGAGCGCGGCTGAACGACATGTACAGCACGAACCCTGGTACAGTGTTGGCGGCCGCCATTGAAGGGGGCCATCTCACACTCATCCGGGCGCTGCAGCAAGCCGGTGCGGCAGTTATCGGTCTGCGACTCAAGAGGATCGGGAACATTGAGACCGCGGTATATTTGGAGGACTGTGGAATCCTTCAACAGATCCTTAACGTGTTCGGGTCACAGATTCTGAGGGCTGCAATCGTTACAAGGAAAAACGATCTGGCGCGGAAACTACTCGAATACAACATTGATCTCAATGCCCCTATCGCCGATGAATTAGATCCCGACGCTCCTCGCGCGTCATGGTTGACTCCTCTACAGGCCGCAATATGGGGTGAACAGGAGGCTCTTACATACACTCTGCTTGAGCGTGGCGCAACGGTGACCGACACCGATTTAGCTGAAGCAGTGGCAAAAGTGGATTCCCAAGCGGGCGGCGATGAACTCGTGCGACGCTTATTATCAGGGTTTCATGGACGGGGACCCAGATCTATGGCCGAGGCAATCGAACTCAAACGGCAGGATCTGGTGGAGCTCTTTCTCGCATCCGGCGTGGACCCCAAAGGAATGCCGTTTGAGGAAGAGAAGTACTGGGACCTCGACGACGAATCCGAGCTTAGTACGGAGTCTCCGCTGTCAATTCTTGAGATACTGGCTAAGGAGGGTGACAGAGAACTCCTCAAGGTCATTATCCGCGCCTGTGCGTGGGAGCCCGAACTGATTGGCCGCGCCGTCATTATCGCAATTGTCATGAATCATCCTGATCTGCTGGATGATCTCCTGAAATTCCCCGTTAACTTGGACCAGGAAATCACCTTCCACCACCTTGACACCGAGGACGAAGACGGCACCGAGGTGCCAGGGTATAAGGAAGTTCTCACCCCTCTGCAGGCCGCGGCGAAATCCCAGCAGGTCTCTATTGTGAAAAAGCTGCTCGCCCATAGTCGGATCGATGTCAACTACTTGGGCAAAGGGGTGCGCCGGCGCACGGCGCTGCAGCATGCCGTGGAGAATGGAAACATGGAACTCGTCAACCTCCTCGTCAGCCACAACGCCAGCGTCAACACCAGTCCCGCATCTGATGGTGGGGCCACCTCTTTGCAGATTGCAGCTATCCGCGGATACATTGGCATCGCTCGCAGGCTGGTCGACCTCAACGCCGAGGTCAACGCTCCGGCCGCTCGATACAATGGGCGTACGGCACTCGAGGGAGCGGCCGAGCACGGCCGGATCGACGTGCTGCAGATGCTGCTTGAGGAGAAGGCGGCCGTGACCGGTGACTTTGGTGGTCGCCAGTACCGACGAGCTATTGAATTTGCGGAGAAGAACGGGCACTTCGCTGCTGCGCGGCTTTTGATCAACTTTGAGCCGCGGCAGGGGTGAGTGTTGGTTGCGGTTGGACGCGATAAAAGCACTTTATTGTTTCATTTCGGGTTACATATTCGTCATATCCTCCGATATTGCCACAGATAATGACTTCAACCTTCCATACATTGCTCTGGCCACGGTGTTGAGCTCCCGGTGTAAGATCGTGGCGACTTCACTGCTGCCTTACGTCTCTCAGCAGATTTGCGTCCCTTGGCTCGGCAGCCTTCTTTTTGCCCTCGCTCTGTTAAGGCCACGATCTATCAGTGCAAAACCAAGGAGGTGGTCTCGGAACTCTCCACTCCCCTGATACAGGCGATAGATTTCATACCATTAGATAGGTCAGTCTAGCGCAGGATGAATCCATAGAGCATAGCACAACAGTAGACGTATAGAGATCCAGGACACCGGAACTACTACAGACAGCAGACAATAGAATACGGTGAGAAACGCTGAAAAATATATCTGGATTCATTCGATTTCAAATTCAAATCCAGACCCCGAGATCGTTACGGTCATACACTCTATCATACATCGCTTGGAAAGGAAACAGACAAAGGAAAGACAGGAAGGAATATGCACAAGGTAGGAGAAAAGTAGACAGGCAAGAAGCGAGTGAACGAAATGAAATGAGAAAAAAAGGCAAAGAGCAGTAGAGCAAAGAAAACGGCAGTCGTTGCAGTCATAATCGTAATCATAATCACAAGGTCTATTCCTGTAGCCCAGAATAGCGCGGCAAAAGGAAAGGGAAAGGGGTGGGGGGTGCGATGGAAAGGAAAGGAGATTAAGGGATGGGATCGAGAAGAAATGGAGAGAGGAGGAACAAACCGAGACCTTGGACAGCAAAGCGAAACGAAAACAATGACGCTCACCACTGTACCGTAAAACGCCAACACGGAGGTCGACCTGGAACGAATATAGTGCTGTCGCTGTCGCTGTCGCTGTCGCTGTCGCCGTCGCCGTCGGATGCCGATTGCTGTATGTATCCCAACTCAAACCAACCGAACCAAGCGAAACCAAACCACCAGCCGCTCCAACTCCAACCACATTTACAATCTATACCTGCGTACCTACTCGGGGCACAAACCTGAAGTCCCGACCCCCTCCCAGTCCACCCACTACAGCCCCGCGCGTTCCTTCCACCCATGAAGCCACGACCCACCACATAAACATCATGGATATAACCCTCCGCCCCTCCCTCTTTTCCTCACCTCCGAAACACCCACACAAACCATCAAACCCACCTAAAACCCATGAACATTCCTCCGATGCGCATTAAGGTGATCGTTACGCCCGAACTTCATCGAACACCCCGGTTCGACGCACGGATACGCATCCGGCGCGATGTGGATCGTGCGCACGTGGCGCGCGAGCCCGGCCTCGGTTCTGAACCACGTGGAGCTGGAGCAGCCGTCCCAGTTGCATTGTTTGGGTTGGAAGCCTGTTGTTGTTGTCGTTGTGGTGTGCGAGGCTGGGGAGGATGGGGTTGGGGAGGGCATTGACAGCGAGGTTGAGGACGGTGAGGTGGGCGTGGCGGGGAGAGGGGTGTGGGTGGGGACTTGGAGGTATTGCGACAGTTGGTGGGTGTGCGTCTCGCCGTTGCCATTGTAATCGTGGTCGTAGTCGGGTTCGGGGGGCTGTTGACGGTGACGGTGACGAGTTGAGGTGCGAGCCCTGGAGAGTGTGATTAGTAAGCTGGATGGGTGGGTGGGTGAGAGGCCCAGCAGGGTCGGAACGCGGTCAGTTGTGGTGGAATCAACAGTAAAAGCGAGGAAGGGAAGTGACTAATCTGAAGACAGATGAAGCGAGACGAAGAAAGGAGAAAAACAGAGAAAAAAGAGAAAACAGAACAAAAGAGCGCCGCAGCCTCGCGCAACCTCCACGACACCATTAATATAACGCAGAAACCGGAAAGCGGCGCTTACCGTCTCGAAGATCCCATCCGAGAATCGGAGATTGTGCTCGTGTTCGTGTTCCCGGGGCGCTGCCCGCGAGCACCGCCACTGTACGCAGCGAATGACGTCAAAGGGCCGTCCGGCAAGGCTGAGTTTGGGCGCAAGGGCACGGCTGAGTGAGCCTGATAGCGGTCCACACCCTGCTGCTGGGCCAGTGCCGTCGAGTACGCGACCGCGGCGGCTGCGGCTGTGCCTGCGACTGCGGGATTCTGGCCGTGGAAGCCGGCATTGCTGTAGTACAACGGGGTGGGTGGGTGCGCGCTTCGCATTGTCGTCTGGGGGGTGGCTGTGTGGTCATGGCCCAAGTGAGTTGTCGCGGTTGATGGTCCGGGCGTCTCTGCCATGAGAGATGGCGCCGTGTACCATCCGCTCGTGTTCCCGGGGTCAAGGTACTGGTACGAAGGGTCTTGAAGTTGATGTTGCTGGAGGGAGTAGTATGAGATCCAGCCCGGGGCTCTGGCGGCGGCCTCGGCGACGTCGAACCCGGCGTCTTCGTGATCGTCACTATGGTTCTGCATGGTTGGATGATGTTTCGAATGTAAAACGCAGTGGAAATGTTGTGTCAGTCTGGTCGAGGCTGTGGCAAGGAAACAAGACGGTTAAGTCGGGATGAGGAGCGCAGAGTTGCGAGGAACAAAGGGAAGTAATAAAAGGCTGTCTGTCTGAGGCAGGGACAATGTCTTTAAACACATGCAGATGTCACTCACACGTCCTTGGGATTTGTGAAGGAACTCTGGAAGCCTTGATGGGTTCGAGGCGTAGTGGGCGCATATTGGGCTCCTGGAGTCTGACATCGTCAAGTTGGTACCCTATCGAAAAATGTGTGGGAGATCCGCAAAAAGCGATGAACTTAGCTCCCTTCAGAGCACGATTGATTGGCGCTGGACGCAAAAGGGCCAACTACCGGTGTGGAATTATTAAACTGCTACCTAGGGAGCTTCAAGCAACTGCAGGGCTCTCTTAACTGGTAAATGGGGAATTCCGACTGGATCCCATGAATGAGGCGACGGATACGTGGACTACAATCTGGCCTTTACAAGAGATATTGCTCCATTATCGTCGTCCGGGAGCAATAAAGATGTCGGGTCTGGACTGTCATCGGGGGGGCCAGGCAAGTTCCGCTAGCCGGATGCGGCCTTAGTGTGAGGACAGACACTGCACTGCACCTGCCTCCGCGCGCGCGTCTGCCTCAACAGTGACAATAGGGGGGAAAGGTGAGGCTGCCCAGGGTGCCTTTGAGTCAACCCTCATCCCTTTCAGACCACAAGACATACGTTCTTGGCACGGAAAGGATGAGACTGCTCCCCGGGCAGTCCATCGAGGCCGGACAGTCCGGCTTAGGCGTAGAAATAGAGTTCATTACTGGGTTCTACAAATTGTTTCGAGGTGTCCCGAATGTTTCTGTGCCCTGGGGAACCCACCGTTCCAGATTCACATGTAATCAGGGCCGAAACAACGCGGCCACTCGCTCTCCGGGTTGTTTTTCCAAACCGAGGAAGCGAGAGCCACAGGTGTCATCAGGCCAGCTGGTTCGACTTTCAGGAGAAACGGAGAGACTACCTAGACGGTCTGGTAGGGAAGATAAGTGGTTGTAGTCCTTCGTTACGCTGGTGAGATACTGCTGGAGCAAGTCAAGTGCTCACCCTCCGAGGTCTGTCTGCCTCAGTGGGCAATCGACGTAGGAAATCCGCAAGGACGGCAATAACGCAACGTAGAACGTATGGGCGCGGATATGGGGCCGAAGAGGCGCCCCACTTCTGGAGCTGCAGCAGAATCCACGGCGTACCCGAACAAAGAGTATGTATCCGTAGGATCAAAGGGTCGAGGGCGCTGTATGGGAGCGGCGTGCATTGGGATTGGGGTATACTGATGGCCATGATGTATTGGCTGCAGTTCGTGATTGGTTGTCACTCCGCCGCACTCGGATCGGGAGGTTGTTCCGGGCTCCATGTTACTTGGTGAGATATTGGGAGGAGATGCCCAGCCTTACGGATTGAACTCGGTTGTACGATCAACCGGAGCAGGAATGTCCCTAGCAAAGCGTAGTTAAGGCACGGTCGTAACTATCCTCCAAGCAAGTTGGCCGGGAAGGCAGTTTTGTCATTGACGGGGCTGACTGCGAAGATGGCTTGTCGACAGGGGTCGCCTCAAAGGGCACGAGGTGGTAGTGTGTTTGTCCCACGAGTAAGGAATGACGCGGCGGGCACGGTAGTAGTAGGCCAGTATCATCACAGCATCATCCGATGCACCTCGCGTGGCTGTGCCAGTCGGACCCATCGTTGTCATCCAGGTCATCACGCGTCTGGCTTGGTGAACAGAGGATCACCAGGAAACCTTTCCTCGTGGAGGCAGACTTCAACGACCTGATTCCCAGCCTCCAGCCACCGGGGCAACCTATCATCATCCCTCAACGACCGCAAGTATAGTACCACGTCCTTGAGGCCCAGACGATGTGCAGCTCCAACACCATGGTTGCAGGATTGGAAGGCGAGGACGGGGCACGGTGGGTCTGCCACGGCAGATGTGAGGCGTCAACACTCTCCGGGGATGGCCATGACTGTGCGAGGACAGCACAGGCCTCACTCAAGACTAAGTGTTCACATCTTCCTCTCGAGTGAAGTTTTTCGTTGACCTCCCTCCAGCACAAACGTATTGACCACGGCGTATTTTTCCCGGGGGGTGGCTGACAGGAAAGTGGCATCCAGAGCATCGTAACGACCGTACCACTCAGCCAAAAAGGGGTCCAGACACTAGTTGATCAGTGCGGTCAGTACGTTAGCTCAAGGCACGATACTCCGACTGACACGTCGTGTTTGGTCAAGGGATCTATCTTATATCGTCTAGAGAGTATGGTTTAGGGAGATCCTCCAGGTAGGATACCGCATCGTGTAGGTCTTTGACGGTGTTCGCGCGCCGGAGCGGGGACGGGGGTTCGGGTTCTTGCTCGGGGCCGCCACGCCCGCCTGGGTGAGCTGTCAGTGACCTATCTAGATCGACTCGGGTCATCAGTTGAAGAACTAGTGGTAAATTTCCCATGCTTCGGTAAGTAGAGTCTTTCGGTAACCTTGGCTCGGCGACAGTAGAGCATCCCTTTGGAAAAGAAACGACCCGTGTGACAGGACAGGAAACACAGTGATGCTGATAAGCACTTGCAGTAGGACGACGACGTCTCCACCACGACCAAGTGGCCCATGAGACAAGCCGGCCTCTGCAACCGGGATTGTCAACTCACAGGGTAGGTCCACCTCGATGAGCTCGTCAAGAATCAGCGCAACCCGCCCCTCCGCCCCTCCGAACCCAGCCCTTGCTGATAGTGGCCACTCACAGCGTCGCTGGACTTGTTCCTCCCTCAGTCGTGATTCTCTCCATACGGGCTGCGAGTATTCGAGGCCGACGGTGGTGGCATTGGAAAAGGATAACGGATCTTGAGCCAAGGTCTGGGTAGCGAAAGCAAGAGACAGTGCGGCCATTGCATGTATCTCTTTGTAAGCGACGGTCGCTTATCTTCGCGCGGGAAACCGATGTCGAAAAGGATGGGTATTTGATAAGCAGATAAGAGGGTACACGGCATCGGAGGAGGTGGTTCCTTCAAGTCAGTCAGGGCAGCGACGGCGGCAGGAGAGACTCTGCATCTTTCACACTGGATGTGAGACAGTTGGGCGGCGCCTGCACCTGGGCGGGATTTCGCTCTTAATAGTCGCGCCGGGCCGGTCTGTAGGTGATCTCACGGCGGGGGAAAATCGTTTGTGATGAGGAGGGGTGGCTGGGGTGGTTTAAGCGATCGCCCTAACTGTCTTGATCAATCTGTTAGATAACACATACAGGGGGTTGTGCAGGGTGGGGGGATCACATCTTTGATCGTGATCCGGGGAATGCTGTTGCTCGGGCCCTGTCTTTAAAGGCAAGGGCGAACATTTGAGCAAAGGATCCATCCCTTTTGGACGCTCAGTGAGACGACGCGGACGCGGATTGCTCGGGCTTCTTTGCCATTTATATGTCTAGACGAGAGGGGACGAACCATCAGCTGTATGGTGCGAGGGACCCCGCTCCAACCCCCACCCATGCGCGCAATTCCCGGCGCGTACGCCATCACAGCCTTGTCTTCTTGTCGCAATGTAGCAATTTCGATGCCGGTTGCGCAGAAACCATTGCCAGCATCGCCAGCGCCTTGAACATCGGGCTTGTAAATAAGACTCCTCTCTCTCAAAGGGACGGAATGTTTGGGGATAGACCGCACTGAACTTGAGGAGCCCGTGGTGATTAGAGGAGCGCGTTGTGATGAGAGGGGTTCACTTCTTTGTCCTCGTGCGCCGAACCCATGTCCTCCTCGGCCAATCAGCCAACCCCCTCTTAAGCGCCAAGACGAACATGGGGGTCGGATCTCCGGCCGGTCGTTTCGGACTTTCCTAGGCACCGTGAGGGGTGTGACCTTTGGAGCTGACAGATTGCTTGACCTCTGGCCAAGTCGCTTTCAATTTAAGGATTGTGGGAGGCTGGGGTCTGAGCTAAATATCAGTAAAGTGCCTTTGGGAAGGAGCGATTGCCGTAGACCTCTGTGGTTCCTCGGAAGGAAGGAGCCAAGAGATACGGTTACTACCAAGCGGAAGCTGAGACTCACGTTAGATACGGAGTCCCTTTTTTTCTTGAACAAGCGAGGTGGTCTTAATCAAAAGGCTGATGGAAACGAGTCTGACTGGAGCACAGACCTATACCACAATGGGGCCGATGTGCGCGGCGCATGGTATCATTGCTTTTTCCAAGAGGCTTTGGCTGAGAATCGCCGCCGCTGTAGCCGCCAACCAACATCTTCATCCTGCGTATCACTTTTGGAATGGGGCTATTTTGTCGGAGGATGCTTTGATCAGGGAGAGTAGTAAGAACTCTTCAGTTTGTCATCGCTCAGCGCCTAGTGACCTGCGAGAACTGGGGTTGTGACCACCAGGTCTGTTTGCCATCGTCACTACTCTGAGCCATCTGCAGCAGCACACGCCAAACAGCCTGCCTGCGCCGTTGCCTATGAAGCGGTTCATACGGGCTTCAGTTAAGATCACGTCGAGTGCCCTTCTTATAGACCCTGAACGATATCTACGAGGCATCGGTCTCTTTCCGGTCCAGGTAAGCGACTACCAAAGCAATTTGGCACCTGTGAAACTTTATTTCTCGTATTGACCTTATGCCCAGGTGATATCCCAATGCGCTTTGAGTCCAGTCGTCTCATTGACGACGCCTTGGACTGGAGAGACAGCGTGCCTTATCAGCAGAGATCGACGTTCGCCTGGTCTACCTGAGCAGTGCGGTGTGAAGGTGGGCAGCCCCCTTCAGCAGTATCGAGAAGTAACTCAGCACCGAAATCAACTTCAACAAGAGCTCAGCGGGTAGCGTAGGGTCTCCGGGGATGCCTTTGCAGACCTCAGTCGAGCCCTACATTCTGTTCCTACTCATCTTTGCCGGTACCTGTCGGAGGCCAATGGATAGAGCTGTGCACCGATCACTACAAGGTGCTTCGCGCGAATGTGGTAGCTATGAGCATACCACGAGAGGATTCAGTCAGATACTATCTCACGTTGGACCCTCATACGAGTTTACGACGGAGTTGCAGAAGAAGATTTCAGAATAAGCTTGCACTGGTGAGATTCCCTTCCACCCCTCCAAAAACGCCACCCCCTAGCATCACGGCTCTTCGGCCGCTAGCTTGTTTCCAATTGGGAAGCTATGCAGGCTACTTTAAGCGGCATGCAGGATGATACCAGTCTGGGCTGGAAAGTAGCCGAAGCCACTTGTGACCTCGCTCAAGACATGGGACTCGATAAAGTGGCCATGAGACCTGTATGACCCCATCCTTGCTGTCAAACTCCATCGAACAACTCATATCGCGGTTGTCACAATATTCTTACTCCCTGGCGCTGCGTTCACAGTACGTCTCTCCACGCGAGCTTATGTCATCCCAACTAATACTACCAGACGTTTCTAAGTGCCCTTCTTCCACCGCGACGACTACCTCTCGAAGACACATCACTTTCAGATCTGCGCCGTCATTACTGTCCCATCTACAGCTGCATGTTTCATCAGCTACTGGAACTGGGCCTCGCAGGCTCGCCGCGTCTCCGTGGATGATCCAATCCCGATGCAGGCTACACCCTAACACCATGTCAGATGTGACTTACGGCGAATCTAGGACTGTAGGCTGCGCTCTCTGCACATCAGCCCGCTCCATCATGTGCGAAGTACGAGATTGATGCCGGTGTGAGGTGTTGCTAGTCGTACAGTGCATTAAGGAGCTAGCGATTGCCCCTCTGCCAAGGGTTCTGGAGACGGCCAGGGTCTTATCAGGGCATGATAGCCCTCGAAGCCCTGATTTCACGACAAAACATGCACAGAATCTCCTGCCCATGACGTTGGATTTACCTACATCCAGTCCAACCAATCACTGACGTCCCGAGTGTGACTGCCATGGCCACTTTGCTACCAGCGCGTCGGGCCGACTTGCATCAGCGTCTAGCGCATGGCATCTGGTTCAACCGTGCTCCACTGGCTGGAAAGTGAACCCGACTAGGTGGATACTCTGCAAGGCATTATGCCATGTTCGGCGGCCGAGTGAAGGCCACCGAGCTAGTGCGCTGTCACTGGCACCAATGACGTGGCATGCATTGTCGAGCCATACATCGCCTTGCAGTGATCCATACCTCTATCTTCAATACCATTCGCTCATATCAGCAGGATGCTGGAGTTTATACTTTTTTATACAGGCCGCTCTCCTGCAGCCCCGACTCAGGCGACATGTCCATACCGCCCCCCTTTCACTACTCATATCCAATCTATATATCTCTCCTCCTCAAACACCCTCCCCCTGCTGCCTCTGCTCTTCACCCTGCCTCTGACCCTCAGGCCGACTGTGAGGTACGACAAGTTCCGCCCTCCTCCACACCCACCCCCCCGACCATCCAATCCACCCATTTTCCCTCGGCCCCCTCGCCAACCCAACAAGCAGTGCAACCGCAACCATCCCCAAACTGACACTCCCACTCACAACCCACCCAGCCTGCGCATAAACCCGATTCCCGACCGCCGTCCCCATGAGCTGTCCCACAAACGCCCCAACCATATACCCCGTATTCACGCGATTCCGTGCCTTCGGCGCAACGGCGTATATAGCAGCGCGGTTCGCGATCATAGTCGCTTGCAGGCCGAAATCAAGTAGTGCCGCATGCAATATAGGTCCCGCGACGGTATGCAGACCGGTATACGCTCCAATCGCGATTCCAGCCATTGTCACGAGCAGCGAGATGCTTATTGAGAACTGCGTCGTGTATTTATCAATGACGTACCGGGAGTAAATCGGGTTAAATATCATAGGCGTCAATCCCGCAATACTGAATAATCCAATCGTCAACGTATCATATCCATACGGGTCCCCCGAGAGTAGGAACGTAAGCGTGGTCCAGAACCCCGTAAACGCCGACGAGCAGAGAACCCCCATAATCGTCGCCTGCACGAGGACGGGATGTTTGCTGAAGAGGCCGAATATCGAGATCAATATCCGGATGTATGAGATGTCGGAGTTTGTCCGCGGGTAGTCGGGCATGAATGCCCAGAGGAGGATAAAGATTAGGTATTGGAGTCCTAGCGAGAGGAAGTAGATGTTTCGCCAGGATGATACTGAGGCGATTATTCCTGACAGGAGGCGGGCGAAGAGGAGGCCGAGGACGAGGCCCGAGGAGACGATGCTTATTGCGGTTGCGCGCCGGTTCGCTGGGGCGAGGTCGCCGACTAGGGGGAGCATTATTTGCTACACTTTCGTCAGCATGGTCCGTTGCGTAATTAGCGATGGGGATTCGGATAGCTGGGGGGCATACGGGGGTAACAGTCGTAATACTCGTCAAAAAGCTCAACGCCAAAAACACACCAAACTCATCCGTAAAACACAGTCCAATCCACATCGTCGCCGTGACAAACGTCAAAAGAAGCACAAACGGCCGTCGGCGCACAATATCACCCATCGGACAAATAAATATCAAACCCGCCGCATACCCCGCCTGCGAACAGGTCGGGATAAGTGACGCGCGCTCCTGCGAGACATGGAAGTATTCTGCGAGGAGGTCGAGGAGAGGCTGTGCGTAGTAGAGGTTCGCGACGGTGAAGGTCCCCGCGAAGGCGAAGAGGATGTTTAGTGGGATGTTGAATGTTGGTGGGGCGTTGGGGTTGTAGCAGCAGTTTGGGGGCGTCCAGAGGAGGGTGCGGAGGAGGATGTTGTGCTTTTGGGGATTCGGTGGTGAGGGGGTCTGTGGTGGTATGTTAGTTTGGGTGTCCAGCTGGATCATGGTTGTCATACCTCTGCCTCTGGACTTGGAGTTGGGATCTCAATGGGACTCGCAGGCGCATTCCGCTGCTGCGGTTCGGTCTTTTCGTCCATTTCGGATGTCGGCTATGGGCGATGGACAGCGGCGATAGATGCGTTGGCGGCAGAAAGCAAGCATTTCCCGTATGGCAGTAAATCAAGCAGTTTTTGTTCAGGAAGCAAAGAAAGTAGAAAATGCGACGGCCCTTCTAGCAGTACTCCCCCGCACAACCTGAATCTCGATCTCGAAATTTGAAGAAGAAAAAAAAAGCCCCGAGCCGGACATCCCCCACTAGCAGCCGAGAGGAGGAGGAGGAGTATTTACCCCGACAGCGGCACGAATTCCGAGGGATCTGCAGTTGCTGGAGTTAGTTGCGATCGCTCGCTAGCCGACGCTGCAGAGTTTCCTCCATCTCCAACTTGCACTCTCGTTATTCTAGCGGGACTCGGTCGAGTCTGCAAAGTCTGATAGTCGATGATGGAAGCATCACGTGGAAATCGCGCCGAAAACGGGTTGATGTAACCCTGTTGAGTCTGTCCCTCAACAGCTCAAGAATCAAGGCTCGGACATTTTTCCTGCGGTTCAGTTCCGTGGGTCGGAGATAAGGTTTATCTGGGTTTATCTTGGCTGGAGTCGGGGGAATTTTTGCTGTTGTGGGGTTGTTGATCCATTCCGGCGTCCATCCTCGAAGTTCTCGTGTCAGTGTTTCAACGTTCAACAAGCGTTGGGCGGGAAAAAGCAAAAGTTCTCGTTTTCCACGTGGTTGGCGCTTCTGTGCGACGGGTAGAAATTATCCCATTTGGAAAATTGTCAACGACTTCATTTGCGAGATGGTAAAGAAATGGCATTACTGGTTCAAGGTTGGAGACATTAACTCCTCCGGTAGGAAACGCCGGGTGGATCGATCACGACGCCATGAGAAGAGAGGAACATATTTGATGAAAGAGCCACAGTCAGGGTATAAGAAATTGGAAGAGTCCGCCAAAACCCTCATACAGAGGTGTCTACCCCATCCGAATACTAAACCGCGAACTACTCGCACTGGAGCGATCCCCACCCCACGCCCCCGTAACATTCACACCCCCAATATTCCGAATCCCCATAATATTCAGCGCAGACTGCCCGCGAGCAATCAAATCGCCCGCCTCGGAATTCCTCGCCTGCATCCGTTCCTCCCCCTGCCGCTTCAACTGCTCGATCTCCGCCCCACCAAGGAACTCCCCATTACATCGTCCCTGGAACGCCGCTTCGCGGACAACAGGCGCCCACATTTCCGCCGCAGTCGCTTCATCGAATCCACCGGCATAGATCTTCTTCCCGCGCGCGGGGTTCTCAGGCGTGGGATCCGGAACACACCGCGAGGAATACCACTCCGAGCGCACGATGTCGTAGCGGCGTTCCATTATCCAGATGACGGGCCACGTGAGGATCCAGAGTTGCAGGATTATGCACGCCCAGTAGACGAAGCGGTTGTTGCGGAGGTTGTTGATCCAGTGCGGCGAGTAGATTGTTACCTGTCCGTTGGAGAGCGTGTGTGTTATGCTTATGTGGCCTTGGTAGCCGGTGGCTCGGATGTGGTCTGTGAGTGATTTGCGCATGGGCTCGAGGTTGAAGCCGTGTAGGTTGCGGCGGTACGTGAAGCTATTCGTGTTCGGTTAGTAACGAGCGTTTTCTTTTTTTGTGGGGAGCAAGGAAGGAAGCGAGAGACGCACGACTTCACAGATGCGGGATCACTGCAGTACCGCTCACACCACCCCCTGATTCCCGGCATCGCCTCCCCATTCTCCAAATCGGCATCAATCTCCATAAGTCTTTCCCCCTCGCCGCCATCCACAACGCTCTGCGCGTCTCCATCCCGCTCGGGCAACGCAATGCGACCGATCCTCGCCTTACTCTTCCTCGTCTTGCACCTCGTCCCGCGATACGCCTTCAACCCATCACCATCACTAATCACCGCCGTGTACGACCAATTCCTATCGGGCGCGGCCTCGCCATTCGGACACAAGCGCAGCAGCGTACGCGTCAGATCAATCCGGAAGTCAAAGTCCGTGACGGTCTCGCTCTTCGTCTCGTTCCCGCTCTTACGCGACTCGCTGTGCGTGCCGCTAACGATCAGGCAGGGGCGCGGCGGGAGGCGGATTTCGCGGTCGAGGAAGGCTTCGAGCGCTTCGGTTGATAGGGAGAAGCTTGGTAGGAGCGTCGCCGCGTTGGAGAGGCGCGTGTTTTGCCGCGCGCTGAGGTAGGGGATTTCGCCGGGGATTGTGTGGTCGCGTTCTGGCGGTGCGAGGGGGTTGTCGCGGTATGGTTGTTGGCCTGTGAGTTGGGGGGTCGCGGCGGCTTCGTCGTAGGTGGGGAGGTCGAGATCGTCGTCGGCCGAGGCAGAGGGGCCCGCGGTGGCCGGGAGCGACGGGGAGGGGGGGAGTTGGATCTTGCCCATGGTTATTTCGAGGAAGGTTGATGAAATGTAAATGGGAAGGGGATGAAAAGCGAAAGGAGACGAGCGGAAGACGGGAGTTCTTATCTCGAAAAAACCCGACCGCAGGCGCCAGGCCAGCGGTGCGGAGGTGGTGTGCCTGGCCAGGCCCCTGATTGTGTTCCCACCCAACAAAGCCAATTGCACCGCTCGCCAGTGATTGGCCGTGTTTCACGTATTCTTCCGCGCTAAGCCGGCGCCAATCCAGCTTCAGCGATCCAGCGGCTCGCTCTTGTTGCAAAGTTCAGCCTCATCCCTGCTGGTGGGTTTCGCATCTCGCGTTCTCTGTTTGTTGCCTTTGAGATGATAACATGGGGCTGGAGGGAGGACAAAGAAAGTCTGGAATTGCAACGTCAAGGGATGCGAGTTAAGAGACTCCAGCCCCCAATCAGTTGTGGCCAACAAGTCATGTTCGATTCCACCAAGTTACGAGTACAAGCGTCACTTCTTCGCAGACCCTTAATTTCGTGTCTTGGCGAGTTGCATGTGCTCCTCCTGAGAGCTGATCCTTCAAGGCACTTATCCAGGTAATCTTAGTTATGTCACATCAAGTCGCCCTTGCGTACGGTACCAACATTTCCGTTTTAGGTCTGGGATCAATGTGGACAAAATCTTGCTGCGGTAAACCATCCATTCAACGCTTGAGTCACTGCGCAGAGATATATTTCCAAGCAGATACTGGGAGATCGAATCAGTCAATGTCCACCAAATCACCATCATTCGTTACCAGCGCTGACATGCAAAAATATCTCTTTTATTATTTTTAACATAGCTAAAAAATGCTCCGTGCGAATGGAATCGCTTCAAAAGTCCTCTCTCCCGCAATCCAAGCTACTCCACTTCAGAGCAGCGGTTGGGCATAAGGAGTTTGGTGTCTCCGAATCATATCAGCGCAGATTATGCTTTGATTGAGAATTATCTATTTCGTTCGACATCCAACATTTGACAGCCTCTTGTTACTGATGATATAAAGGACAAACTTGATCGTGAGTTGCGCGCTCGAGCAGAAGAGGAGCGGTTTCAGGCTCCGGGATTTGATCCAACCAACCCCCAACAGCAGCTTTCTTAGCCGTGTAACTACTCTCTGAACCATTGTCCGTTGAATATCCATCATCACAATCATCAATGCGGACTGACTCGTGTATTTCTCTCTCGCTTGGAGGGAATCCTTCAACCCGCAGCCAGCCAAAGATACTCCGCGACGCATTCGTTGACAGAGAGTTCTTCTGGTGATCAAGCGCTTCATAATCGATTGTGATATTCGGCATCAATGGTTGCACCAGCGGGAACGTTGGCAAAGGAGCGACGGACTCGGCCATCTGATAAACCACCCTTTCATTCCGGCACCTCCATTTCCAACCCGCATATTGTAGGCAATCCTCGGTGCAGTCTGCATGTAGACGAACCTCGATCTCAGCGTCCCGAAGAGCCGTGGAGCCAAAAGGTGCCCACTGACATACCGGCCACCGCGTGTGGCTTTCCTCCTGGGTAAGGTAGAGAAGGCGGCACTCATCGGAGCGCAGAATATAGCCATTCGCCGCCGGACGGATGGGCTCTTGCATGAACGATTGCACGGTCCCGGACCACATCGCAGCATGTATCTCCGTGGGGATTAAGCCGAATTTGCCATCTCGTAGGACATCATGGTGAATGTCTAGAATTGACCCCCCAAGCCATAGAAATGCAAGGTGGGGAAGTCGACTCATCAGCATATGGGCGAGAATGCGATTTCTGTCTACCGATTTGAGAACAGAGAATATGGATTGCAGCCACGGGCTTACGACATTGCTTGTTATTCCAGGCTCGTAGAAGACGCTGGATAGCAGAGAGTATATGCCGTTGGTGTTACAACTCAAGGTGTTTGTCAAGATGACGGGCTTCCCCCGCCCAGCCAAGGTGAGATCGCATACTGCAGTCTGATGTGCCTTTATATTGCGGGCCCAATTTTGGCCGCGGTAGAATGACTTCTTTCCTACGACTCTGCAAGAGCGGAAGAAATAGCACCGCTGATAAAGCCGCATAACCCTGATCCATGATTCTATGCAAAGCGCATTAATCACATAGTAAGCGCAGCGCAGTTGCAGCCGTTACAGGCGTGTCTGATAGCGAGCAATATTCGGTCTGGTGGGATAGCGTGAATGTCTGATTAGCCGGAAGAGTTACCGACCAGGGTGCTCGGAATCTGGCCCTCTCAGTGTCGATGTAGGCCTCCCAACCCTCCCCCGGAGCTAAGATAGCAGCCCACCATCTCGCGGCATCGCCATCGGCACGCCCTATATCTACCACAGTAGAACCTCATCCTGGGGCTTCATTGCTGTTGTATGCCTTGCTATCCGTATATGCGAGTTTAGCCCCGGGCATGATCTCAGCCCAACGCGCAGAAAAAAATATAACTCCAGGCAGATACCAGCACGACGAGGAGATTTTCCTCCGAGCGGAACCATTTCTGATGGCTGTGGTCTAGGTCTGCAGATAGACGAAGACACGTCGAACGGGGTACGGAAACCGGAATCTGGAGATGTTGCTCTAGCGGAGGTAGGTGGCAGGCGTCATTGTCGTGCGATCTTTTACATACCGAGGTTCCCCGAGCGGAAAGATAGTTGAAAGTGTGCCTCAGGTCCAAATTATCTGGGAGTGGGGCTGGTGTGAAAGCGCTGCCTGGAACTAGAAGCAGGTTTGAGGAAACCTGGAACTTTGCGCTGCACGCGTGTGGAGACTTTGCCAGATGCGAAATCCCTTTTCGTACGCAGTTTGACCTTCGTCGGTGCTGGGAGCAGCATTCCCATGGTTATCCACCATGATGAGGAAAAGTCATGTGGGAGAGGATAGACCTGGATTAAACAAGGCTGATGTTTGCTTACGAGCCAGTAAAGAGGCTTCGGGAGCCCGTACGTCATGAAATTGCAAACCGACAATAGTTCCTCCCAATGGCAGAAATTGCAGTGAGTGCCAAAGCCCAAACGCTGTCTGTGCGGGGAAACCAATGGAGTCCAGACCAAGCGCTTTGCAATCCCAGCTCAAATCAGTTCCAGTGCCAACACTGCCCATCGACACCCCAGACCGCATTACCCCGCTGTTGATGGGGCCCGGGAAGGTCCGTTGTTGCTCTGCATGATTGGTGGACATTGAAAATTGGCCCAATGGTGCGTGGTTCTGTGGGCCGCCACAGTCCATTTAGAATACTGTACATACATAATCCATGCAGTGGAGAATAGATGATCCGTGAACTGGTCAGATGTGCCCCTCTGGAGGGTAAATCCCGCTTCAAGGTTCTGTTGAAACTTCCTTTAGACATGATCTCTCACACTTAACACACCAGCATCATGTCCAACCAAGACGCCGCAACACCCCGGGTGTTTCTTGTTCGCCACGGTAGGTTCCAGGCTACGCACACTCCTCTAAATAAACCCCCGTTGACAACACGCTTCCCGGAAACAGGAGAAACCGAATGGTCCAAGACAGGCCAATACACAGGCACAACCGATCTCGACCTAACGGAGAGAGGCATGTCACAGGTCTCCTCAGCGGCAGCGACACTCGTAGGCCCTCGCAAACTCCTCGACCCAGCCCAGCTCGCGCATGTCTTCGTTAGCCCACGGTTACGGGCTCAGACTACTTTGAACCTCTTGCTGGGGCGCTTCACTGTAGGGAAGGTTATTTGTACTGACGACATTGCGGAGTGGGACTATGGCTGCTATGAGGGGCTTACTGAGCGGGAGATTAGGGACCGGAGGAAGGGGCAGGGTTTGGACGTTGAGGAGGATTGGAGTGTTTGGAGGGATGGGTGTGAGGGTGGGGAGTATGTTGGGCCCGCGGCTCTTTTTTCTGTTACATACTTATAGGGGATTACATGGCTAATATTCTAAAGGTCGAGCGAGCAAGTTACCGCCCGGCTGGATCGCATTATTTCACGGATAAAAGATATCCAGAAGCCGTACATGAAGGGGGTTGGGCCTGCTAATATCCTGCTTGTGTGTACTCTTCCCTTCTCTTTATTCCACCTTGAACCTATGCCTACTATTTCGCTACCTATTACTTGGTTCCTCCCATTTCACCTATATATACTAAGAAATAAGAAATATAGGTTGCCCACGGTCTCATCCTTCGCTGCCTTGTAAAGCGCTGGCTCGGCTTCCCGATTGATTTTAATCTCTTGATGATTTTTGACCCGGGGGCAATTGCGGTTTTAAGGTACGTGCTTTCCACGAATCTTATCTACACAGAGCTATAATATTAACGTTAAATTCGCGCTGGAAAGCTACAAAAATAATGATATCACCAAGCCAGCTTTCCATGTAGGTGTGGCGGTTCCGCCGAGTGAGGAAGACAGGGACAACGGTGCGCTGGACGTTGCTGCTGCTACAGCAATGGAGCAGTAGCGATGTTGGTGTTGCTGCTGGTGTCGGGTACTCGGCATCCCAGGGATTACAGTGAGGGCCTTCGCGAATTCTGAGGAAGCACAATACCGGTTCAGAGGGGATGGATAGCGAGATTATTGTTCTTCTCCTTTACAGATACTGCGGCTGCCTTTGGAGAACATGTTACGTGTGAGGAGCATGTCCACTGCAGGTCGGTCTGGGAAATATAGAATAAACTTATAGTGCAATGGTCAAGTGACACCGGGCAAAAATATATTCCCACACGCATACTACACGATTAAATCACCTAACGCCCATTAAATTACCATTACTTATTATTAGCATTAATATATGTAAGAGTATCTCCTTTGTTGTTCCTTTCGTAGCTAAAATTCCTCTATATAAGTAGAATTACTTCATATGGCCTCCCTCATATAGTCCAGGCTTGCGCGCAAAGGCTGGCAGGGCATTACTTATTTGGATCTATCCTACCGAGGCATCAACGTCGCGGATATGCGACCGAAGCGGCACACGCACTGCTCAACTTTGCTATGCTTCACATACTAAATACTCGGTGGTGTGGATTGGCCCGGACGCATCCCACGTCGTCATCCTGTAGGCTCGTATTCTCGAGGGTATGCGGCGTCATGATTGATTTTTTGTTTGGCAAGGGAGCGTTGATTCTCAAAGAGATCAGATTGTACGTCCCGTAGCCGTAGCGATTCCACTGGAGCTGGTTACCGTGGTAGAGAGACTGCTTCGCGTCGCCACTGCTTCTGATGGCGGTCTTCCCTGGCCAGCCATTTGGGATCCGGAGGGCCGTTTCGAGTTTTGCGAGGACCTTGTGAATATGTGCGTTGCTCCACAGAAATCGGGAGAGACAGGGCCGGTTTGTGGTGAGCTTGATCGTATCGGGCATGGGTGGCTACTGGCAAGTGTCTGCTTGCAACGGAGGACCTGGACCGCGTTCTTAGGATTGTCGCCCGAATGTTAAGTGAGGCTCGAGCTAGGTATACAGGAGCTTGTGCCTTGTTATCGCTGACCGACGCGCGGCCTCGGCGTCGAGTTGACCTCGTATTCAAAGGATCGTGACCGCTTCAAAACCGAGAAAGTAGACGCAGGAGCTGATGACGCTCACCTCGAAGTCTCGCGCTGAACGTAAAAGTCTAAAAGCGCCTTCGTCGCCGACGCCGCCGTCGCAGCCGCAAAGTCCTGCCAATTCTTGTTCTTATGGCTATCCGCGTAATCGCAGACAGCTTTGACGATGATGCACGGCGTCTCGTCCCACAATCCAGCTCCCTCCATCTCAAAGGCAATGAGGTCGTAAAGACCGGCGATCCTATCGCGCTCCTCGGCTGATTTCATCACCGTGTCTGCTGAGCCGATTGTGCCGAGGAATATCGAAGGAGCTTGTGCTTCTGTGATGCGACCCTGTTTCTCTAAAAGCCTTTTCTGCTCGACTCGTTCGCGCGGCACGAGCTTCCTGAGGTCGCATCCTGCCTCCTCGCATGACATGCTATACGGTTCAGCGGGTCCGTGCATCTTCCTCTGGCGAGCCTTGACGGATACGCCGTGTTGGAGACGTCGTTTGTGGTGGTAGGTCGGTTCGAAAACCAGGTCCTGGGATGCCCCTGGGTACAGATAGTTGCAACCACGCTGTCTCCGAGCGGCTGACTGTTGGATCCCCTGGAGATATTTTGCAGCGAGCTCTTCTATTCTTTCGCGGCCGCTGAGAGTCTGGAGCATGGTTAGGAGATGTCGTACATTGGGCGGTGCCCGCCCGAGCTTATCCTCCACCGTGTCCTTCACCTCGAATTCGTCGGGATACTGTCGGCCGAGGTCATACTGCACGACGTGCCTGCTAATTATTACATCTCCGAGGAGGATCTCATCACGGCCTGTCAATGGGACCGCGCCGCAGATTCCAGTGACGAGGACAAGAGACAGTCGTTGGTAACTCAGGCGAAGACTGGTGGATGCTCTCGCAGCGCTGACCTTTCCCATACCGGGAAGCACAAGAAGTACAACGTTGAACTTCCCAATGCGTCCGTGAGTGTATATATTCTGATCTCCATTTGTCCTTCCGTAGTCCTGGTTCCAGACCTCGTCGATAAGGGTATAGACGGCATCGTACTCCCGCGGTAATGCGCACACGATCGCGACCTCAAAATCATCTCGACCGGTGGGGCCGTTTTGTCTCGGTTGGGGGTCTCGCACGGAAGTGTAGCATGGTCTGAGTTCTGGTGAAGCAAAGGATAATTTCTTCGAGAGTGGGAGCTCGGACACGGAATCCCGTCGCTTACGCTTGGTGGTTTGAGGGTTGACGTTGACTTCGAGGTTTCGCACGATCTGGTCGTAGATGGCCCTTTTGAGACGATCACCCAGAGGGAGGTCGCCCAGATCATCCTGGCCTTTCCGAAGAGCCATGTGGAGATATAGGCAGCCTTCTACCGCTTTAAGGTAATTTCCTCCTCCGTCTCTCTCGACACGCTCAACGATATCGCACATTTCTCCCCAGAGGGATATGTTCTCCCTGCTTTCTGATTGAATCTCCATTGAGATTCTTTCACCGTTTTCGATCTCCAGTAGCAGTTTCGCAAACGAGAGTAAGATCGGGTTTCCAGGACCAATGGCTCCGAGGGGCTGAGCAGGTCTCCCTGTCTGAGAAAATGGCCCTTGTGGCCTCAGGGAGATGTATAGGATACGGTCGCGTCCCAAACCTTGGGTTGGGCGAAGGAAAAAGACGCTTTCTGCCTTCCAACTGTGAGAGGCCAACTCAATGTCCGCATCAAAGAACTCTAGCAAGCACCTCGCGAGACCGAGAGCGAGGATCGCTTTCTCCCGAGCGCTTAGCTTCGTCTCCAGTGACCCGGACCGATAGTCGTTGGCGGTGATCCGGGTCAAGGCCTTTTGGTCCAGAAGCTGTTCAAGCGTCTCGGTGGTATAGTCAGTTGGCGACAGGGGGGTCGCTGGTGATATGTCGGAAATGTCCAATAGGCCGTCCTTGTCGACGAAAAGATGTATGCTTCGGCCTTGATCTTTCGCCCGTTGAATCGCGGCACATATGCCGTCCTTTCGCGCCTTGTCCATTGTGGCCCTAGACATATGAATTAGAACATTGCAACAATCGTTCATTGGGCACTCACTGGGCTGGACTGCATTTCGCATGGTGCCATCCCATTTGATCCAGACAGCACGAAAGAAACAATTCCAGGGGAACCTCTCGTGTACCAATTTGCCAATCATCCGAGACCCTAAGTTTCATCTCGTGCAACTTTCCACAGCTCCGCTGACGAATGTTTCCCAAGAGCGTGTTCAACATGACACTTGCGTATCTTGGCGGGACTGGACCATGGCCCCCCGCTGGCTGGTCGAGCGCCGCAGAGCTGTTGTCTTTGGTCGCTAATTCAGGACCTGGAGATCCAGGTTGCCTGTTTGCTTCATACAGTATTTGTGACAAAAGACCCTTCAGTTCGGCAACACACTTCGTTGCAGCATCGCCGGCCTGTCCGTCTGGGAGGACGAATAGCGACGCGCCTTGGTCGGTCACGAGGTTGAATTTGATCGTCGAGGTCTCCAGAACAGCCAGAAGAGAGCCTATCTTGGGGTACCGCAGGGCCAAGGGAGCGAGATCGTGCAATTTTGTGACATTGTTCGAAAGCTTTGGCACCTCCTTTTCCTTCAGAGCCTCTAGAGCCGCGACCAGATCATGATTGACGATTTTATTCAGTAAACCGAGCAGTTCCTCCGCCTGTCGCTCAAAACTGTCGCCAAATTCGCCAGGAATCGTTAGAAGCATGGGGAGTGTGGTGAAGATGTTTCGAAGATCCGTCTCGAAGAAAGCCGCCTGGTTCTGGTGAGCCTGCGAGCAGCCGCCGCTCGCGCCCTCGTCGCCTTTGGCAAATCTGGCGAGCCGGCCGGACAAGCGCGACCGGAGAGTCTGTAGGCTCCTCCAGCCTGGGAGCTCGGTGGAGAGCATCGTGATCGGCTAGTGGTGTCTGTCTGCCTGGAATTCGGAGAGCATCGAACGAAAAGAACCGCAGGGTCGGTCTCCGATCAGGTCACGGTGTTTGTTCCCTCTCAAGTCGGAGCTGCGCCCCAGCCTTTCGCTGCTCTTGGCAGCTGGCGAGAACCCCGCGAGGGGATTGGATGCAGAATACGCGACGTGCATCATCATGTGCTGTCCGAATGACTCCAAATCTTCCCCCGGTCGCACCTTCCTTGCCAAATCCGACCCCGCCTCCGAGTCCCCTCCTTCGCGCCTTACCGGGCGCAAGACCGCAGAATATATTCTTTCCCTTCGGATTTTCCCAGAGCTCTCTCTCGCTTTGAATGTTGGAACAAAGGTTGACAGTCACCGACGTGGGGTAAACCCCGCGCACCGCGATCTGGGCAGCCATGGACGACGTCGCAATGAAAGAGACCGAAGCGACGGAGCCCATTTTCGAGCTGGCGGTGGAATGCGAGACTCTGTTTGCCAGCCGAATTACCTGCTTTAATGACTCCGGCGATGAGGATGCGGCAAAGGTGCTGTCCGACACGTACCAACGGTTTTCCACTTGGGCAGCATTCATGGGGGTGTTTGCCGAGTCAAACATGTGCCTGGACCGGCGATTGCGGCGCCACGACGATATACAGGATCAGGTCCTTCGTCTGCTGGATATCATGCGAAGAAACCTTGTAGCCTGTACTCTGATCCTTTCTGGTATCTTGTTGTTTCCTTCACTGACAGTAGGCCACAGTGCTCAAAGATGGTGATGCGACAGCACTTCCAAAGCCTGAAACACCAGATGAAGGTAGTGACCCGTACCAGGCGGCCTCAGACCGTATGCAGTGCTTTCAGGCTATATCAGCGGCTCTCGAAAGGTTAAACCAGCTTGGAACTGCTATTCGACGCTCGTCCATGACCCGGCAGACATCCAAGGCCAGGGAACTCGCCGAGACGTTTGATCTCACCTCCTTTGAACATATGGCATACATGTCTTTAAAAACCTTGTATCCGGACTGTAGCGAAAGTCTGGTTGAGCAGCTGACCCGATCTATGCTCGATACATATGCTCTGTTTTTGCATCGCAAGTCTCGCAAACCCCGACTCGGACTAAATCGGCTCTCGGCGAGAATACACGCTCCTCTGCAACGAGTACTGGAGGAGCCGCTCATTAAGTGCGATAATCCAAGTCCTGGCGCTATGGATTTCCGTGCGGCTGGTGGACGCGAGAATTCGACCACCCTTGAAACCCAGCATGTCCACCTGCGACCGCTTCATCCTCAGTCGGAACCCACCTCATTCGACACGCAGGAGGTCAAAACACGGCTGAAGAGGATGCTTAGCCCATCCGTACAAAGCAAACCGATGTCTATCCTCGTCAATCAGACGAGCTACCCTCGCGCAAACAAGCAGAGCCTAACATGCGAGTGGTGTTTCGGTCCTCTTCCGCCGGACTCTCTCGAGGGGCGAAACTGGCAGTATTAAGGCCCTTCCAAGTTCCTTTCCCGTTTACCCTCTACCGTCTTCTGACGACTACGTAGGAAGCATATCAATGAAGACTTTCGACCATACATATGCGTGTCGGAAAAGTGCGCACAGCCCCTAGTCAGATTCGCCTCCTCGTGGGAATGGCTCCAGCATACGGTCGGCGAGCATGGCGAGACCTGGTACCGAGAAGTGCATGCACCGTCGGCTTGGATTTGCCCTCTTTGTACCGAGGAAAGTGCATCCTTTCTCACAGCAGACAGCCTTGCCGAGCACCTACACAACTACCACGACGGCATCTTCAAAGGCCAGCATGTCAAGGCCATTGTTCGACAGAGCAGATTTCCCTCTTCCCGACCGGACTCGACTTGCCCTCTCTGTTCTCTCCCCGTGACCGACGGTCAATCTACTGAGATACGAAAACCAGGTAATGGGCACGATGACCAGGTGGGGGGGAAGGGATACCCTCTCGAGCCAGACGACAACGTAACCAAGCGGAGGCGAACGGGCTATAACGAGGCGCGTCCGAGCGAAACATCACCGAGCGGAACGGCGCTCGCAACGCACATGACCGCACATCTGCAGAGTATTTTGCTCCTCACTCTACGTCTGATATCGATCGAAGGGCCAATAATAGCTGGGCCGGCCGGAAGTCAAAGTCCATCTACACATACTGATGAGCAACGCTCTGGTATTAGTTCACGGCCAGGGGATCTTGAACTAGGTCTGTCCGCCGGATCCGAGGCAACTGACGACGAGCGACTGCGCGATACTGCGAATCCGGAATATCGGCCAGCTTCGGTTGACATCGTCCCGGATTGCGAAGAAGTGGATTGGACGGGTGTGCCTCGGATGCATGAAGCTCCTGCAGAGAATGCGGCGGGAACTCTCGTCAAGGAGGAACTCGCTGCACTGCGCGTGCCTGACGAGGATGAGGAGACAGAGGCCCAGACGCGGAGGCGACTAGTGGGCCGTATACTCCGAGAAAGCCCCCGCGCTGAGTCTATGAGGAGGGTTGTAGCACTCAGAGGACCATTACTTGATGGTGAGGAGGGGCTACTGGCCTTGATCGACAAGTACTATACCCGAGGGTCCGACCTGCACGGGATTGTCCGCGGCGTGGAAAATTACATGTCTGCCGCCGAGGACTATTCTAATCGGCTTGAAGACCTCTTTGTCACGTTGAAGCAAACTGCTGTTCCAACCGCTACTTGGGCTACCTTGACCGCGTGGGGTGACGTGCAAGGAAGGATACAGAATCTGAAAGCTACTATACTGCCCCAACATGCAAGTCACTCCAAACTTGACCGCGGAGCACTTTAGCGGGCGCTAACACGTGGATCTGTAGATGGAGGAGGTCAAAAACGGTGTTTGGCGCCCATTGGAGACATTACGATCGCTTTACAGGGGCCGCCCAAACCTCGCCATTGCCCACCTCCGGGAGCGCCGTCAAAGCTACATGAGATTCCAGCACTTGAAAGAGCAGGCCCAGGAAATATCACCGGCTTTACAAGAGCAGGCGGAAGAGTATGAGGCCCTGGAGGTGACGTTGAAGGAAGAATTGCCACGACTCCATTCCCTCTGCGCCGAGCCGATCGAACGGTGCCTCGGAAATTTCGCCCAGATACAGGGAGCCTGGTTCAAGTCCATGTACTATGAGTTGCAGGTTATTGCCACGAGTGACTCGTGGGAGGAAATCGCCGGTCGGTGTCATCAAGCGCAGGCAGCCGTCGAAGCACGGCTGTCGAACCTTGTGATCTGCAACAGCACCGTTTTAGACCTGGTCCTTGGCCCTCCTTTACATTTCGACGCAGAAACATCCTCAAACGACGAATCCAGCGGGATGCCCGAGTCGCAGGCTCCCTACGCAATGGGCCCCGACCCGCGATCGCCCCCTCCGCAGATAGTGATACCACCAACAGCCCAACTGGACCATCGACGGGGGAATGGGCCGCAGCACCTAGCTGTGAGCATGAGGCCATCGAGACAGGGGTTGAATGGCCAGCAGGTCGATGGATACCCCTGGCTGGCCTATGGTCCCGGCGAGATGTTTGCACTGACTAGTGCACATGGCGAACGTTTTCTCGCAGAGAGGGAGCATCCTCTTGTTGGGGAGGAGCGAGGCTGGATATACGGGGAGGACTTTAAAGATCTCCTTGGAGGCCCGCTGAACAGGCCTTGATACGTAGTACAAGGAGACATGCATTTCTGTCGGCAGGCATCATCTTCACGCAGCCAGGTTCCGAACTCGAGCCACACTTGTCATTTCATTGAGCACGATGGAAGGCAGGGGGTTGCCATCCTCCAGCAGGGCCTCGGTGGAATGTATCGTAATTCCCTGGTGCAGAGGTCGCCGGAAGCATAACAGCTACCTCGACAAGGGGTATTGTTTATGAGAGACCTGGATCTGATCAGCGGTTATGGGCAAGTGTCGCTCAAGGCCATTGAGTCCGCCCGCCCACCTTCACGAGATTACGGACTCGAGGCCATCGGCCGTACATCCGGAGATCTAGAGTGTACCATCATCCGTCAGGATCCGTCAGAATAACATCGCGGGCGGAATATTATTGGTCTACTCATGACATACATGGTACAAGGCATTTCGTAGGCAGACAACCAAGCCAGCATCCGAGCATTTCTCAAGACACTATACATGCTAGCATACAGCATTTCTTCCATACAGGTCATTCCAAGCCCCCGAGCCTAAGCAGGCGGGTTAATATCCACAACCGGCACAACCGTATCCTCCAGACTAACAGCATCCTCACTCTCCTCCCCAACGCCCGAATACTTATTCAGCCAGCCCAGAACCTGCTGATGCCAAACAAGCGAGTTCTCCGGCTGCACAACCCAATGATTCTCATCCGGAAAATTCACAAACCGACTCGGCACGCCGCGTTCCTGCAACACATTAAACAAACTCAACCCCTCCGCCACAGGAAGTCTATAATCCAAATCATTATGGATAACCAGCTGCGGCGTGGCGAATTTCAGAATCCGCTCGGGCGCGCTCGGGTCGAAGCGTCTGTAGTTCTCGCGCGCGCCCCAGAATGTCCCGTTGAATTCGCGCTCCATGAACCAGAGTTCCTCTGTTGAGATCTTTGCGTCCGCGACGAAGGTCCCGTCGTGGCTGACGAGTGCTTTGAATTCCCGGCCGAGGTCGGACCCTTGGATCCAGTTTATCATGAAGCCGCCGTAGCTGGCGCCTGCGGCGACGGAGCGGGTGGTGTCGATGTAGTCGATGTTATCACGGACGTATTCCCAGCCCTTGACCAGGTCGTCGTAGGGGGATCCTCCTGTTGCATTTCATTCATTAGCACCACACCCCAACAGCTCTCGCAGCGACATTTAGGAAAGTAGGAAAGCGGTGCATACCCCAATTATTCTGAATGCGATCCGTAAGCTCATCACCATACCCGGTCGACCCCGTCGGATTCGGCGCAACAACGACATATCCCTGGTCCGCGAACACCTTGGGGTTCCAGCGCGTGCTCCACGAGTCGGCCCACGAGCCTTGTGGGCCGCCGTGGATTAGGTAGGCGAGCGGGTAGGTTTTGGAACTGTCGAAGTTTTCGGGGTAGATTATCCAGGCATGGATCTGGATTTTCAAGTTAGTTGTGTTGGGTGGAGTGGGTGAGGGGAGTTCCCTTCATACCAAAACTCGCTGATATCCTCGGGTCCGAGACCAGCGAGCTCGGGATCGATCTCGTTCGCTGACGCGAGGGTCTTGAGGACGCCCTTCTTCGGATCCAGGCTGATGGTGTACACGTTCCAGTTCGTCCACAGCGCCGCGCCCGTGATGAGGATACTCTTGTTCGGGAGGACATAGTACGAGCTTACAACCCCCGTCGCAGTAAGGTTCGCAGGCTGGAAGTCCTCACTGCTCGCCTTCTTCACCGGAACAAGGAAAAGCTTGCCGCGCCCGGTCTCCTCAGCCCCAACAACAATCGTCCGCTCATCAACCCACTTCAGCGAATCCGGCGAGCGATCCCACCCCGTCGCGAGAGCCGTAATCCCCTCTGAAGACAGATCATACAGATACAAAACCCGCCGATCAGCCTCATACGTCGCCTCCTCCATCTGGAAGTACGCGAGCGTCTTGCTGTCGGGTGAGAACACGGGGTTATTCGAGTCGCCCTCGATGCCCTTGGGTACTTTACTCCCCGGTCCATTGATGGGAACCGCAGTCGTCGACCCGTCGTGCGGCGCGAGGTAGATGTACGCGGTTGTATGGTTCGCCTGCGGCCGATCGGGCGCTTTGCTCTTGTACGCGACCCACTTGCCATCGGCTGAGATGTCGTAGTCCGACGAACCCCCGAAGGGCGGGTACGGGCTCTCAGCGTTCTTCACGGGTGAGACCAGGTTCGTGAGTCCACCGGGCGCGGCGGTGTATTTCTTATGCTGCGTCTTCTTGAGGGTTCCCGAGAACACGGCGTTGAAGGTCGTGCTCAGGTAGTAGTCCCAGTGGCGGACGTAGATGCTGTCGTAGATGCGGGCGGAGCTGGCCTGCGCCGCTGCGGTTTCGGCGTTGTAGGCTGTGCCGTTGGGATACGATTGGCCGTTTAGGATGTAGTGCAGGTCGCCGGATTGCGTTGTTGCGATTTTCAGGCCGTTGAAGGGGGCCGGGAGGGAGGCGGCTTTGTAGCTGTGATCATCCATCAGTAAAACATAATCCAAAATAGGGTCTGTGGAAAGGAAGTATGCATACCCAGAAGGAAAATTCTCCAACGGAGAAACCCAAAGCTCAACACCACCAGGAACATCGCCATTCGTCCCATTGATATACAGCAAAGTAGAATCAGTCAACCAGACGATCTCCGAGACGTTGCTGTCATTCGTCAGGGGCGAGATGTCGCCTGACTTGAGGTCGATCAGGCTCCACCACGAGGCGCGCTCCTTTGTTTCGAAGGAGTACTGCGAGGCGGAGAAGAACGCGACGCTCTGTTTGAGTTCTGTTAGTATTGTTGTTATTGTTACACAAACGCGGGTGCGGACGGGATGGGACACGGGGCACGTACACCGGAGGGGTTGGGGATTGCTTCGGAGCGGCGAGGCGCACTGATTAATTGCCTGTGCTGGGTCAGTAGCAGTTCCAGTAACGTGGGACAGTACGGAGTATTCCAGAGTCCAAGCTCGAGGTGAAGTGGGACAATTGGGGATGTGGAATGCTTACTCTGGGGTAAGAGCCAGGGCAGAAGACGCCGCAGCGGCGAACGACAACCAGCGGAGAGCGCCCATGATGATAGTAGCTCAGCTGAAGCTCAAGCTAATCTCAGTGCGACGATCCTCAAAATACCCTGGGGAATGACAGCTTATTTATACACCGGACCGGCAAACGGGGAGATGATGTGCTTGCAGCTCAACGCCGCGAATAACCACTCTGCGCACCTCCGCACCGCAGCCTGCATCGCTCGGCAGGCACCGCTCGGGAGACCTCGCAGGGCCATGTTTTGGGACCTGCCTGATCAAGCAAGGCTGCTTCATGTCTTTGGCAGGGATCAGCAGCGTGCTGGGCGGGGCTTGGCCACAGTGGGCCGGTGCTAAGCATTGCGGGCGAATCCCACGCGCCCTTGGGTTGCAACGCCAAGACGCGGGTCTTTGTTGCTGATAGACGCAATGTAACCTCTGCAGAGGGTTTGCGAGGGGGAATGAGACATTTGCGCCATCTTATCTGCTGCTGGCGAAGTTGTCACACGATAAGGCGAGCGTTTGTGGAGTTGTGACACTATCAGTTATATTGCGTTAATCTCGTTGTCTGGGCTGACACTGACACAATCCTGACTGAGGACGCGCCAAGAGCCTGGGAATCTTGAAATACGAGCGGAAAAGCTTGACGACCACAGCACACCACCTGCCCTCACCATGACATCTCCTTCAGGTTCAAGAACAAAACAAACTCTCCATCTCAATGAGTTCCTCGAACGCCTCCCACCCCTGCCTTGTATTCGCCGCCCTCACCCAATACCCCCCATCGCCATCCTTCTGATTAATTGCCCACGGACTCGGCAGCCTCCCCAGCGTAAGCGGCACATCCGCATTAACAAAGACAACACCCGGCCTCCTCGCCTGCCGACTCGCACCGCTGAAGTCCAGATCCGTATACCGGAACGTCGTCCACGGACTAACCATCGGAACCCCCCACTTGACTCCCCCGCGACTATCCTGCATCGCGGGCGCGACAAGCTTCTCCTCGAACCGGCTGATCTCGCGACGAATGCTCGCCGGGTGCCGGTATCGGATCGTCGCCATGCGCAGCCGGGCTGCGACCTTTGTCAGTGACCAGGTTTGGATTTCCCGCTCGGAGAATTGGGCCAGGAAGAAGGTTATGCTGTTGTGCGTGTAGTATGTGTCGGGGTCTGAAGGTTCGAGGAGCGCGCGGTAGTTTATCGGGCCGATATAGTCGACTGGGTCGTCATTGGGTTTCTTCGCGCCGTACACTAGCTTCAGGTATACGGCCGTGATGATGTCGTTTCGCGTCAGATGCATGCCCAAATGCTCGCCGCTACTCTCCAGCTCCTTCTGCGCGCGCGATCGCACATCGTCGACCCAGGATCCCGGCAGATGGATAGTCCTATGCGTGAGCATCGGCGAGAACCCAAGTATCTCACTCAACCGGAGCAAAAGATACTTCGCCTGGAACTTCAGGACAGTCAACTGCCTCGTAACGAAAATATCCTGCTCAGGCTGCGCAGGGAGCGGCTCAGTCGAAACCTTCCGCACAAGCCCCGAGATCCGCGTCCCCAGCGCATCGGGCGGGAGTACGAATCGTGGAACCGGCTTATCAGATAACAGGGCGCAGAAATAGCCGATGACGTCGTATGCGCTTTGTCCGTCGACGAGGGCGTGTGGGAAACTGAAGCAGAGGAGGGTCGCGTCGTTGAGGAGCGTTACGCGGAGTTTGGATGTTGATGGTGAACTGGAGGGGGCGTTGAAGAGGAAGGTCTTGTCGAGGGCGGATGGGTCGTCGAGGATTATTCTTGGGGCGGCGCCTGCACGCCAGGAGAAGGGGAGGGTGGCTGCGAGGTCGCGTTTTAGGGTTCTTGCTTCGAAGTCGTTGTTGGAACCGCATTGGAAGCGGCGCATGTCCAGCTATACGGTGTTTGTTAGTATCGGACGCCTCGAAGGGCTTGGTTTGTGGTTGTACCTTGCTGAGCAGTTTCCCTCCAAGGAGCGGCGATAGCTCGATTAATCGGGTATACTTTTCTCGAAGAATGGATGCCTCGAGGACACCGTCCACGACGAGCCCGATGTTCACGTCGAAGGGCAGTGACATCGCACTGCTGCAGACATACTTCGTGTTATCGAAAGACGCCATCTTGCCCATATGGTTGTTAATGTGGAATCAGACAAAACCGACCACCCCATGTCGCATCCACCCAGGCCCTGGCCAGCCTTTTAATCAATTTCGAAGAGCGGCGCCCAGGCCACAGCCACATCCCAAGTTCCCAACCGAGACACTCACACGTCAAACCGCACCAAACTCAACCAGGCAGCAACGGCGATCTGCATCGAGCCAAGCAAACATACCAGAAGCTCTGGGAGCTCATTTGCGGGGTGGGAATCATGCGGCGCGATGAACCCGAGGCCAAAAGCAATATACCCGTCATGCTGCCCGTCAAGATACTCCGGACTCCGCTATGCCCGCTTGTCTGCGCTTAACTCCATGGATGACGGGGCTGTGCGGGCTGGGCGAACCTTGCTCTGCCAATGGGGATGCGGGTTGGGTGGACGACGTAGTGGGAATGTGGGATAAGGTTCTGATGTGATATCCCGTGGATCGTGGCGCTGTTGTTTGGAGAGTTGTTGTCTTCGGTAGGGGGCTCCAGCGCCCACGTCTAAAATCTGGACGAGACAACATCAACTGACAGACAGATATTACTTATGAGAAGAGAAATGTAATATGAGAATAAAAATTAAGGTGAGATTATATAAATATACATATACAAGAAGGGTATCGAAACCAGACCCGAGCGCCGTCTATATCCAAGTAAGTCTATATCGCATGCAAAGCGGAGATCCCCAGCGCAACGCAATTGTTTTCCGAAAGCCGTGCGCCTCTATCAATTTTCCTTATTTAGATGCAGTTCAATCAATCTATCAATCAATAATATCGTTTGTTCGTCATAAGCGATCGGAACGTGTCGTATCCGAGCTGTTTGTGTTGTGTTTGTTTTTGTGGAGGTGTAGGTATCCATATGTATTGTGGCGCTGTCCCGGGAGCGACAGAGCATTGCCTCGATCAATTCACGATCTGCGGGCGTATCTTCGTCAGTCAGCAATGTACTTTTGAATTCTTCCGTAGGAAAGTGATGCTCACCTAGGCTCCCACCCCTGTCCAGCCCAGCGTCCCGCAGGGAAATTGTACTCGTCATCCCAGGTCATCTTGGCAGGTAGACCGGGCCCCCATTGTTCCTTGATGGTTTGGAGGTGTTTCTTGAATTTCGCGAGGTGTGGGTGCTTGTCGCGGAGGGTGTGCTCTTGTTCTTTGTGGTCGATTGAGGAGATGGAGCTCATTGTGGTGGATGATTTGGGTGTTTGAGTTGAGTTGGTGGGTGTGTTTCGTGATGGGATGTATATATTGTGCAGTGGAGTGGGAGGAGAGTTGGTGGTCAAGACTAGAGCTCGAGAAGAGGATTATATATTATTTATTCCTTTGAATTAAGAAGTATGAGTCTGAATCTGAATCCAAAAACAAAACCCTGGATAGACAGCAGACCTAAGCATATTTATAGATGTGTCAACCCAACGCGAAAACCCAGAAGTATAGAAATTTTTTTTTTCTTTTCGCCGAGGCCGAACAATCTCCAGGCCATCGCCGAGCGGTTCGCCGAGTCCCTGAGTCACCGTTTTCTCACCCATCCGTCCCATCACCAACCATCTTCGCCCCTGTGACCCACGAGAGCTGCAGAACCGCTGGAAGAGCTGGAAAAGTTTTTCTTGACGACGACTGAACCACCCAACGTGCCGCGAGTTTCTCTATCTAGCATTCTGGCCGAGTCTAGATGAGTTTTTCGTGGTGGGTTTCGTGTCAGTGGCTTGGCAGTGATCTTTCTGTTCTTTTTGTTCTTTCTGGTCTTCTGGGCTCCGGGTTGCGCCGAGAGATCGGAAAATAGATTCTACATGGTCTATAGGTATGAGTCTACTGGTTGCGCATGATCATAAATCAGTATTTGTGAGGGAATTTGGAAGGATTGTGTAAGCTGCGGAGTATAAAGAAAATGACGTCATCCGCCGGTCGCCGAGCGAACGCCGGGTTTTCGGCGGATGAGCTGGTGGCGTCGCCGACGAGGAGGCGAGGGACATGTAAAAAAAGACACGCATACTTCTCAAGGTAAACGGTTGCCTCCTTGCGGCGTCTGTCTGACAGTAATAATAATCTGCCTCACTAACGCGTACGTGAACCTCGAGTGATTTCAAACGTCGAGCAGTCTGGCTCTGCTTCTCTCATTGCCGTTGGACCCGGTAGTCTAGGTAGGGACAGCTTATCAAGAAGACATGTGCAAGGGCATACAATGGTTAGTCCCTGGACGATTCTGGTATACTTCGCGACGATAAATATCTCAACGCGATAATCATCGGAATGCCAACGTCAAATTTTGCGATCGTGTCGGGTTCTAATAATATCGGCGAAGGGTCGGGTTGCCGATCCTCACCTGGTCCCGGCCCTGCCCGAGACTTCAAGTTGGGTTCTGGACCGTGGGTCACCGGTGGAGATGGACCACTGTAGGGCTGAGGCCTGAGGGTCTGGACTTGGTTGTTGTGCGCTTATGTGGACTTCATTGCTCCGTGACTCTGGATATCTTGGACTTGTCGTCTACGCGCTTAAACGGCGCGTATGCATCACATGTTTTCTGGGTTGAATGTCACGTCATTAGCAGCAGCCTTGTGGCGCATGCAAGCTCAATTAGAGTTCTGTCAGAGCTTTTCCGGGATTGAGCCATGGTTGGTTACATATATAGTAGGTTTGATTCGCTGGTGGATTCAACGTCTATGACCGTCCATGAAATCATTTCCAGTGAAGTCTATTCGATCTTAGCGGTTTGACACGTGCCTGGAAATTCTCTCCAACGCCTCTGGGGATTCTTCCCGGCATGCATCCCCACGATTCAACAACCAATGGCGTAACTTGACGACGCCTCTAGTCTACAAGCACTGCACTAGAAGCTTGCTTTGCACTTGACACTTCTACAAAATGCCCAAGTCCACATCCAACTCGCCATGCGCAACCTAGAAGAAGTCCCCCCCGGCCTCGCCCACGGCCTAGAATACCACAGCACAGAAATAAAAGCCACCGTCGCCGTCTTCCTCGCAATCGCGCTCTTCAACTCCCTCGAGCTCCTCGTCCTCATCTGCTGGACCTTCACCCAGTGGCGCGGCCTGTACTTCTGGTCCCTCCTCCTCTCCTCCCTCGCCATCATCCCCTACGGCGTTGGCGCCATACTGCACTACTACACCATCGGCCCGCTACCGCTGGGTCTCGCGATTGCGTACGTGGGTTTTGTCACGGTTATTCCGCTGCAGAGCCTCGTGCTGTATTCGAGGTTGCATCTCGTGTGCTATAATGAGAAGTTCCTCAGGATCCTGCTCGACGTGATCATCGCCGTCTCGCTCATCCTCCTGATCCCAAATACAATCACAACATGGGGCTCCGCAATGATCCGCGCAAGCGGGTGGAACTACGCCTACAACATCGTCGAACGCCTCCAAGTAACCGGCTTCTGCGTAATGGAACTCACGCTGTCATCCATCTACATTTGGAGCACGGTAAAACTCCTGCGCCTAAGCCCCGAGGGGAAAAACCGCGTGAAGCGCATCATGTACGAGCTCCTGGGCATCAGCCTCGCGGTGATGGTCCTCGATGTTGCGATCATTGTTATTGAGTATTTGAATCTGTATTATTTGCAGGTTTGTTTGAAGGTTATGGTTTATAGTATTAAGCTGAAGCTGGAGTTTGCGGTTCTGGGACGCCTTGTTGCGGTTACCAGGGCCCGTGGCGTGAAGCAGAGGGGGAGGGTGCTGAGGTCGGAGTTTATTGGGGGGCCGTTGGATTTGGGGCGGTTCACGGGGGGGATGGGTGAGATGACGGAGATGGGGATGGATGGGACATTGCCGAGTGTCGGGGAGGATGGGCACGGGCATGGGGATGAGGATGGGAATGTCCCGCCGATGAGCGAGGTGTGGCGAGAAGAGACGGCTGAGATGACTCCTCGAGGTAGTAACTAGTGGTCAATGTAAGAGAAACCCTGGGGCGTGCGTGAGCATTCTGAAAATGAAAGGGACTATGAACAGGGTAAGTTCATCGATACCTACACAGCCACAATACCACAACCAAAATGAACGCCGGCAAGGCACGGAAGGAAAGGAGTAGGCGGGAGGCCTATCGATAAAAGACACCTAGATCGATCATCCTCTTGCGAAGCAATACCGCCTAAGCGTCCATTGGCTAGAACACTCCACCTTCCCCATCCCTAGTTAGGTATTGCCAATGGTGTACATCACTGGTGCATCTGCCGCAAATGCACGCCGAGCTTATTATTGTGGTTGGAGGTTTTTGTGCAGCTAGGGACCCGACATGCCGACGAGCCTGGCTTGCTATGTTGCGTATTAGCATGGCGCTTTAATTGTGCAGGGCGTGAGAAGGTGCCGTTGTAGGTACGACCGCGCCATTCGCATTAGAGAATTAGAGGTCGGATTGTTCTAGGGCTAATAACAGACAGTTAAAAAAGTGGAGATTCATGATTGAATAGGATAATATGTATATACCATGTCAGTACGAGTGAAGAGAGCCAATTATGAGGGGCTCGGGTACGGAGACGATGTAGGCGCTGCAACGGCTCCTAGGGACTCAATCCCGCCCTAACAGAAAACATAAAATAAAAGTAAAGGGGCTGCCAGCAGAGAGCTTTTTTTTGCTAATAGAGGAATCATGAAGGGGCCCTATCGTTTTAACACTCTACCCATACCAAGACCTCATGACTTTGTAGCGCGAACGCGTCGTACTCGAGAACCTGGATTTCAAAGGTCATCATCATTGGACATTGTCTGCCACGTGCTCACTCATTCCCAACAGCAACACACATGCCGATGAAAGTCTGGCCGATAATTCAAGGGTCAGCGGCTTCGGGCTGGAAGCTTCTACCGATCGCTCTAATATAAGGAGGAAAATACTAGGTGGAGTATTCCAGATATGGTCGGATGCTCGAGGCCCAAGGGGTTTATGGAGTTATCCTGGCACCTGCGGCATTCAAGGTTCATCATCCGTACGTACTAGCTGGGTATCTGGTTGGTTCATGGCCCGGCCTGGAAAGCTTGACTGGGGTCAAGCCAAGACTTGGCGTACCTCCGCCGAATCAACGAGTGGGCGCCATCAGGGGGACAGCAAAGCTGGCCCCGGGGCACGCTGCACATCGTATACCTGCCCTTGTCTTGGGCGCGGTAGACGGTGAATCATAGATCCTAGATTTCTTTTCATGCTGGTAATGATGTGAGCTGTAGGTACTGCACGGGACTTATACGCTACTCAAGGCGGAAGGAAGGAAGTGGCGGGCTTGAGGGTACTGTAATGATAGCCTGAGCCGTTGGAGGGGATCTAGACCCCATGGATTTTGACAGCACTGCGGCAGTATTGGAGCGTGCTAGATCAACATGGGACGCGCTGGACCACAGGGTATCTAGCCTGGGCGAGAGGTCGAATTCGCTGGAGATCAGCATAAGGCAGACGGCGTATTTTGGCAAACCATCAGACTGAAACTACTAGAAGAGATAGTGAGCTGACTGGGCGATATAGCAAATATATGCCTGTAGACCGACGAAGGTAGCCCGTTCCTAGACAAGGTACATAGGGCACGGGCCACTTGCGCGTTTCGGAGGCGCCATGTATACACCAGCAGAGGTCCCAGCCGTCAATGCTCATATTTACCAGCAAGAACCAGCCTAGAAGCTTGCGCGGATACAATCAGGTCGTATAAAAAGAACGATCAATTGTGCTAGAGCATTTTTTGGGGACCTGAAGATGTCGTAACCAAGTATAACAAGTAAATATGTCCCGAAAACATGAGTATTAAAAGGAGAGAAATCAAGTCAAGCCACGAGAGGGAGAAACTTGAGACCTATCATAGCTCTTATCGTCCCCTTCCTCTGCTATGCAACCAGATCACCTAGAACTTCACTCCCCGGTCGAGGGAATGACATTCTCACCAGTCAAATCAACCACCCTTCCCCCAGTCTGGTATTGTGGATCGCAGTTCCCACTCCGATGGAACTGGCGGAAATGCACGCCCAGGTTATCCTTGCGATTGAAGGCCCTACCGCAACCAGGCACGGGGCAAACGAAGGATCCGGGGTAGATATGCTTCGTGTCGACGTGGCGTTTCAGCTGCGCATGGCGGGAAAATGTTCCGGTGTAGTTGCAGCCGCGCCATTCGCATACGAGGACTCGTTGAGGGAACGGCTTAGGGCTGGCTCAGTGTTAGGCTAGAAGAAGAAAGTCATGCAGTTTGAGATATAGGATGATGAGGATGTACTTTGCATCGTGTACCGTCTGACCCGCGGGGCCGTGCAATGTAGCTAGTAGAGGATTGTGGGGCAGATCTTCGATTTTCTGGGTTGGGATTTCATTGGAGAGCCAATCTTGCGAGGCATAAGCATGAGTGCTGGGTTGGGAGTTGATGGATTGGAGAGTTGTAGGTTCATTGGCGTGGCTGAATCCTGAATACGGCACTGCGAGCCAACTAGGCCCTTGAAGAACGGAAGGTCCCGAGAAGTCCGTATTGATCGCAGACGAGATGGTGTACGGCTGCTCAGGTTTTGCGGAGGATACGGCGTTCATTGGGTCAGTACCATATGGCTGCTTCGTGGGATCGTCCGAAAGGCCGACATGGCCAGCAGGAACGAGCTGTGACGCCCAGGTTCCATTTGCATCAGACCCCACGCATGAGAAGCGAGAGGTTGCGGGAAAGGAACTGGGGGACATGACTGGTAAATTTGATGGAAAATAACGAGCACCGAGCGAGTTAACGACTGTTAATGAATATACGGACCGGAGAAAAAATGAACAAGGTCTAGGGGGAACGGCCGGGGGGAGAGGGGGGGCACTTATATGCCCCCTTCCAAATGATCCCTCAGCGCTGAGAGCCCACTACGGCTAGCTGACGCATTTAATGCCTACTATACTGCGAGTGGCTCTGAGGGCGCCACCTGTGTTGGAGTTTGTGGGTTTATCAGAGGAAAAGCAAAAGGTCCCAGCTATCACGGACCCAATCATGGCCGCAGTTTGATCTGTCGGCAGGACCCGTGGACGGCCGATCGGGTGCGTGAGTGATTGGGAGTTTGACCTGATAGGCCAGGCAGCACGTGCCAACTCGGAGAACGATCAAGGCGCTGGCCTCCGATGACGCCAAGACAGTCACTTCACTCTGGCTCAAAAAAGAACGAAGACGCACACATAGGGCAGCTTGCTGAATACTCCTGCCAAGGTAGCCTACGAAAAGTTGTACAAGAGCTGCTAAGAAGGTGAAATATATGAGCCTCGTAAACTATTGGCATCCTAGGCCAGAACCAACCTCCGGTTCCTGAGCCACACTTACATAATATTTTGCGAACGCCGTCTGATTGGCGCCGCGCCCACTGTCGATCGCTGTCTTGGCCATTTGGGACAGTCTTGGAGCTCGAGCCAGCTCTAACTTCCGAATCGCACGGTGGGATGTTGGAACTCTGAGGCATCTGGTGGCAGTCAACACAGATTAGTGAGTTGTTCCAGTTCCTGGATAGCGTACTAAATATTATAATAGATGCTAGGATCGCTGTAGGCACCGTGATTGCCGCTTCCGCTGCCGAACTTGATAAGCTTTTATGTTTCTGTTCTGGTATTACGTTGTTGACGTGGACTTGGATCAAGAATAAGGTGAGAACTTATCATTATTCGCTACTGGTAGGCATGGAGTCAAACGAGCCAATGGTCTTGGAGGTACGGTAGTGGTGTGAATATTATTTCAACGGCTGTTGGACCCATTTAAATGCGCACCCAATCGACGGTTTTGCGAGGGAACGGAGGCCAGTATTGATATATTTCAACTATTACTACCCAACACCATGCCCTGGCTGTATTTCCCCAAATGTATCCGCCTAATATGTTCACCCAAATTATCCTTCCTATGAAACGCCTTCCCACACCCTGATTCAGGGCACTCGAACGAGCGCGGTGAAATATGCTGCGTGTTGACATGCCTCGTCAACTGCCCCTTTTTTGAAAACGATCCGCTGTACCTGCACCCAGGCCAGTCACATCTGATCGGATCAGGTATGCAGTGTATCGTGCTGTCCGGGGTGTTAGTTAATGGGTTGCTCGTGGATGGTGCGATGGTGCAATGGGAAGCAGGTTCGGTTACATACTTTGGTTTCGATACGGTGTCATCTAATCTGTTCGTTGACCCCTCGATGACTGGTTGTAGGGATGAGGAGGGCCGGTCATAACTTGTTGTGTAGTTGTTGAGATGCAAGTATGAGCATGGGTATGACTCTGGGCCCTGTTGAGGCGAGCTGTCTGGGTAGTAGGTCGTGGGTTGTTCGTATACTGGGGAGATGTTGGATGGCATCTCCCAGCCAACGAAGGGAAAAGTATGGACATCGGAAGAATAGGTGCATTGAGTGGATGGTGGAAACGAAGAAAGTGTATCAGAGGTATCAAACATTCCATCCGGATATTGGTATGGGCTATATCGATGGATGGGATTGTAGTATGGGGCATAAGGGGCTTCGAGCAGCTCCTCTGACAGGACTGCGGTTAGGGTATTAGCGTCAAGATCCCAAGCGGAAGAGGACCCTTGGGCTATTGAGGACATGATTTGAGTTTAGTACTGAACACACTACGGTCTTAAAATCAAGTGAAAGCGATACTGAGAGAGAAAAAAAACCCCGTCAAGATCTGGGTTCTTATAGTACTCGAGGCTCTCTCGGTGTAGTAAAGGTAGAAAAAGTGAGGCAACGGGCGGTTTAATTTCGGTCGCCTGAGATTGACGCCCGTTGTCGTGAACTAGCTCTAGCGCACTGAGATGGATAACAGCTGAGCTGCAATCTGTCTGCGGACAGGACACCGAGCTACTGACCGCAAACTCCCAGATGATCCTCTCGGAAGTTACCGATGAGTCGGTGAAACGACGCTAATGTATAATTGTACCCAATAGCCAATTAGTACATGCAAGGCTGCAGGATCGTTTCTTCCCATCTTTCCCTGCGATTGGGTCTGCCAGGCGAGGCTCGGGGCCCGGGTGAACAGAGGGTGCAGAACGTGAAATGCTGCCCAATCAGACCAGTTTAAGACTGTCAAGGGTTCAACTGACAGATTCTCACCGGGGTCCCAAATCAGGGGAACTGTGGAAATGCGGAGGTAAAAGTACTGCATGTCAGACCGAGGCACGAATCAGAAGACGGATCCATGGGGCGGGATCGGGCACGATGATCAAAAAGCTGCCGCCTGTGACTCGTTCGTGGTCGTCTGGTGGCTTCAAGCAGGTTGCTTCCAACTAGGAAGTATCTCGTATTGCTCAGGGATCTCTGACGGCGGTTACTGTCGGCAACACCCCACGTTCCCGGATCCTGCTGGATTCCGACCAATCCAGCTAGACGTGAGACCTGGCTTCGACACCTGAAAGTGAAATAAATCGGCAAGATTGAAGATACCGGTACGGTCGCCATGGTTAGACTTCGCGGGAGAGTAAGTCGATGGGGACTTGCTTGGACATGAACGGTTATCGCGCGCAACCTTGCCCCGCTAGCATGCTACGCTCTTGAGACGTTCGTCGTAGAGGTAGAGCGCATGGAGTATACCTTGTTGCTTCTTTTCGGCAAATCTTAAACTGCCGTATTCTGACCACATGGGACGAATCCAGTCGTGTAGGATTTCCAATATATTCCCAAGCCTTCACCGCTCCTTGCGAACGATAGACCATGGTGATAGAGAGTAGTCAGTGGGAGGCAGCGGGCGCATTCTGCAAAACAACACCCGTGTGTGGTGTGGTCAACTATCACGCGGGTACGGGGCAATTATCCATCGCAGAACCTAATGGATGGTCTTTTTGTAGGCTCTCCGTCTGAAGCTTGTATGGTGGGATAGACGAGGCAAGATACAGCCAAAACAGAATGCCCATATGGAGAACACCATCAGCCTCTCCAATAGAACAAGAACAGGAATAAAGTAAGGCCAAATCGCGAACTTTAGTAGACTCTGCCATAGAGTTGGTAGCGAACACGCGAGGACGACAGGAGGTGGATATAAACTAGGGGGAAGCTTAGCCATGAGAGATGGTTGCATGCGTGTAGGACCAGTGGAGAAACAAGCAGACTGGATAAAGGAGTCAGATCACGTAGCGCTAGCGGATGGAATACACGGAGGGGGGGGGTTCGAAGGGAAGGAACTTGTAGAATGGTTTGAATGCTAGAATATTTCGAAAGACATTTGTCTCGAGGTGACAAAGATGGAAGGACGGCACATGATATGTGTTATGAGCTCGAAGCAACCGAGGAGGGCTAAAACGGAAGCCATAACCAAGACAAGTGCAATGCTTTGTAAAAAAGGCTGCAACTTTGGTGAAGAAAGACAGATAGCACTGAAGGCCGTGTGGGGAAAGGAACTGCTCGGGAATATCTTCATATCATTAGCTGAAACGAACAAGGCTCCCGCATGAGTAAAGGATAGCAGCTTATGCCTTGGCTAGAAGACGCCACGGATGAGAGCTGATATCTTGCACTGCTTACCCTGGCGCTTAACCCCTTCAAGCATTCGACACCAAGACTTCGCTGCGGCTGTTGCTGACGACAGTTCTTAGTTCAGGTATCTGAGACAAGGTTGCTTTACTGCTGATTATCTGTTGCGAAAGTCTACTGGGATTTCGCCTGGCAACCGCCTTCTTGTGGTCCACCGTCCCAGGTATCAGTTGTCGCTGTGGCGAAAAGACGCACGGAGCCAGAGTCGAACAATATTGTCGTGCCACGCAGGCATCCAGCGATATTATATAGCCTATCGGGTCTTCAAGAGCCTCTTAGTTCGAGTATCAAGAGGCTCACTGTGAACCTCTGAGACGTCCAATATTCTACACGTGAAGGCATGGAGTCGAACAAGAGGAATGCAGTTCGGAAATACAATCGAGATCGGGATGTAAGCCGATGGGCGCAAGCTGTGGTTTTGTGCGTGTCAAGAATACGTGGCGCAGTTGTTCCCAGTCCCATAATCTTCTTCAATGAAGACCCGCCATCCACATCAACCCCTATTTGCCTGGATGCCTTACATAGCGCAAGTCTGGACCGCTATTGGGCCTTCTGCGTCTTGGTCCTGTGATCACCCACCCCGCGCAATGATCCCTGTCAGGATGGAGTGTTTAACACTCCATCCTGACAGGGATCCTTTCTCTGAAGCCATAAATATAGATTTCAATTCCTCGTCTTGTCAACTAAGTACACAGAGAAGCATTCTGGAGATGACAGTAGGCCTGGGGGCCCATGCGGCACGAAACAAAAAAAAAAAGATTCATGAAACATGGCAGCCTCAGGCTGCGGACAGCCAGCGCTGACGGCCTGGCTGTTGCTGCAAAGGGCTAAGCTTCTGTAATCATAACGCCTATGGCTGGGAGTTGATTGGCTTCAGCTCGCGTCGGCTATTCTTACCTCGCAGACCGGCGCGCAGCCTGCCCGCCGATTGGAACCGTCCACGTCACCAGCCACACTGCGTAGGACGAGGACCCAGAGTTTTCCTCTTGAAGAATTCCGGTTCGTGGGCGATGCCGTGGCTAAGTCTGTGCCTGGTCGATCTTTTTCAGACCTGAGGCTCCACCGTTTTGCTTGCGCCATGATCCGCGCCGAGTGCAGCTTGTCAGCGTCGGTCGATCTGCGAATCCCTGAATGTCAGACAGTGCGACGAATTATTCCCCTCTTTCTGCGCGCATCCAACTGTAATTTTGACCTCTGGAAGTGTCCATCTAGAATCCCGAAGCAGACCAGGTCCAATACTTGCTCAACCCATGGATGTAGAGGACAGATACATCTCCGCGCATACACTAACGCAGGCCCAAACGCAACTTGGTTACCACTGGGCGCCGTGCAACGGCATTTCAGCTACATACCCTCTCTACTTTCCCGGGGTCCTTCAGTCGAGCAGGGGTTCGGCCCGGGGTCGGAGCGTGCGGCACTTAATTATCCTCGGATTGGGAACTCTGGCTGGACGGCCCGGCAGGTGTCGCGGGGCGGCCGTGGCGAAAATTTGTTGTAGCACACGGTTCCTACTTACTGGGTCCGATCAATCACTGAGGACAACGAGGCTATCGTCGGCCAGAGGTATAAAGGTGACCACCTACAAAGCCCGCTTGGACTTTCCCTCGGCACCCATCCCACCCCCCATGGCAAAAGCTCCCCACCTTCACCTCTTAGAAGCAGCCACTTCAAGCTATGGAATTTACATCCACCTACCGCTCCCGTGACGATCAGGTCTACGAAGATGATAGCTTCATCTTCGGTGTCTCAAGCGGGTCATCCCATTCAACTCCCGGCCTTATGGTTTCTGCTCCGTATACTGGTAATGGACCAGTGGCCACTCGCCCATTGGACCACTCTCGATTCTCTTCCTTTAGTAGTCCAAGCAACCAATCTCGCCAGGACATCCGAGCTGATACCTCTGATAAGAGTCCATACTTGCCTACTCTGGATATGCATACGAACCCTCCAAGTCCTCCGCGCGAATACGGCGTCCTCGACGCCCCCAACACCAGCCGGGGAGGTCCATGGGACACCGTAGTCTCAGGTACCGACTTCCGTATGCGAAACTCGAACCGCACTATGTTCACGAATCCATTTACCATTGATCCCCGCGCCGGTCCGAACCCCGCCATATTCCAAAGCCAGCACCACAGTCACACTGCACCGAGAACTTACCAATTGAATCGTCAGCCAATCTCATTTCAATGCAAGTGGCAGGGTTGTCGCAGTGCGCGCCATTTCCGACGCGAGGCGGATCTCATTCGCCATCTCCGCACCATTCATATTTCTCCATTTGCGCATCCGTGTCATATGCAGGGGTGCGATAGATCTTTTGGGAGGAAGGATCACCTCCAGGAGCATCTACGTCGATGTCATCATCTTGGCTAACCAGGGGGAACCCATTCATATGCTTGGCATTCCTTAACGTGATATCTTTGCTTCTCTGCCACGAGTTCAGCTGTTGTAATTTAGTCTTTCTGCTGCCAGTCATGTTTCCGTGTCTCTGCGGCGTCACTTCCTGTGTCCCGATCCTAATTCAGACCACGGTCATGGTCCAATATTGCTTTGAACTATTCGTGTAATATATATATCAGGTCATACTTGACATGCACTCAAATAATAACAATGCCAATTTCAGTCTCGTTATAGGCAAGCTTTCATCTTTCCACTGACTAAGACATGCTATCTCACCTAATATATGGGGGTTGAGACAGGTCTGCTATATACGCAATTTAGCTATTTGAACCGCGACGCCCGCCAGTAGAGGATGGATGTTGTATGCGCGTGTATTAGGTCTCGTTATTATATACATACGGACGGCGCCCCTGCGTCTGCCTTTGGCACTGGCTGCTTGGATATCGGGCCTTCTTAGTGGCGCCTTTGACTTGAGATAAAGGCTTAAGTAATGATCACCTACAGTACTCTATCAACGACGATCACTAGCAACATGTATGAGATTACAGAGACTATCTAATTCAAAGCGCGCCTGCTTTCCCGCGACGTTAAGCGGAAGCACGACCCGCGCAGCCTCGGCAGGGCAACCCTAACTCAGGGTGTTGGGGGCCCGGATTGTCAATTCCACGTGTCGGGCCGATTTGATTTCCAGCCAATCTCCTCTGAGATTCATCACGAACAATCAGCCCTGCGAAGGTTATTCCGGGTAACTAGATAAGTATATAGTCATGGCAGTATACACACCACTGAACGCCCCACGGGCGGCCGCAAGAGGCGTACATGAGGTTCTGGGCGAGCAGCTATGACATGGGACAGGCGTTCCGGACAGATTGCTAGGGATGTCAAGGATATAGCGCCCTATCACCGAAAGGCTACCACTGGCAAGTAATTGCCTCTCGTATCATTGTACATGCAGCATCCAGGGATTGGGCTCGCTGACGGTGCCAACCCCGTCCTTGCGAAGGCCCCCCTTCAAGTTGGCCTGTACGACTTCAGCTAGAGGCAACCTCCAAGGTCGGTCGCGTCGGCTAATGGCCAACAGGGCCCATTGCATGAGTTTTCTGCTCAGTTCATGGCGTTGTCGTACGCTCCGTAAATGAAACAGTTGATCGTGTCCAAGCAAGCGGATATGTCAGGCGCCGTGGGAAACCCACTCACCCGCGGACCAATTGCTTCTGGCTCTCGACGAGAAGCCTCAAGCGATGTCATCAAATGCCGCGTTTCATGTTTCGAAGGGGTCCATTAGTCTGGATCTGCGATATTAGGGCTCTAGCCATCAAGTTACAACGCGTCGCTGAACAGGCACCCAGGGCAAGGGCCTTGAAAACTGGCTGTGGTTTGGCTCGCTATTTCCTATATATCAGAGAGGCATGCCCGTGATACAGGTATGCATGGCACCGTAAGGTCGAACCATTGTAGCCCCCAAGCCAATGCTGGAATGATCAGACCGTCGTTAGGGTTTCTGACATCAATAAAATTCTCGCATAATCAAAGGATGGAGCGGGTGGTAACCCTACAGACCTATTTTCTGTCCTGGAGAGGCGCGCTGATATCCAGACGCTCATGCATGTCAATCAGTCCAGTATCAAGGGCTAATAAAGCGCCGGCTTAAACTAGTACAAACAGGGGTAACAGGACAGGGCGCATCTATCCTTGCTAAAGAAGGGGTTTATTACTTGATAAACTCCATCAAGTGCAGGGTAGCCCCATTTATCCCATCGCACTAATATTTTCTAAAGCATGGATAGGTTCCTTCTCCTTTAGAAAGGCACCACGAAAATCTCCTATCCACCTCCAAGCAAAAACACTTAGTCTAGCGCGAAATATGTATAATATCTATAGTATTATTTCTAGGGTAATCATGATATACATGTTTAATATAATAGTATTAAGCTAGAGGAGTTAGTTAGGTTTCTTCTAAGTATACATTACCTTTTTATATTTAATCTAGGCGTTCTTCCATGTTCCCTAAAAAAAGGGGAAATATAAACCACATTAGATATCCTTTTTAAGAAAGGCGTCTGCGTGTGGAAGTTCATGGAGATGCCTGTTAGGTTATTAAATACTATAGAGTAGTTATTATAGAGAAGTAGGAGTAGTAAATATAAGCTAGAGGAGATGGATTTATAATATGTAGCCAAGTATAATAGCACCGCACATCCTGTTAGATTCTCGCTACTATGTACTTAGCATAATGGCAACAAGGCTGTACCATGTTAGTTGGGGCAGTTATTGTATTATATTGACTATATTCTCTTGAACATACATTTGGAGATGACAAGTATATTATTAATCTAAGTTGCTCACAAATTAGTGGCCCTGATGCAGTTATATGATATTAACTGATTCGCCCTGCTGGCCTATAGAGGATTGGGAGAGATTCGTCCAGCTTCATGCCCTGGAAGGTACAGAACTTGTTTCGCACGTCTGGGAATCTTGGTTGCCCTGTTTCAAAAGCCCGGGTCGCTCTGACTGTGATTGTTCAAGCTTCCAGCAGTGCCACAGCTACTCCATATTGCTGGGCATCTTCTGGAAGGCCATCTCTGACGCAATGGCGATTTCACGATAGTATTACTCCTCGACCATCGCATTACCTCCACGCAGGGCTCCAGGGCTCCAGGGCTCCGTCCCGCCTTTTCCGAAAACCGATTCTTCGTTTACGCAGAGACCCGCCGGCCCTGAAAGTGGTCGGTTCCGGTTCCCACATGCAGTCGACCCGACGTAGACGATCGGATACGTGTGCGGGTCGCGCGCCACTTGGCAGCCTCGTCCCTGGCATCACCAGTGGACACCCGCCCTGACGTCTGGGCTAGTAATAGCCCGAGGGATCTAACTGCCTGTTGCTGGGATTTAAATATCCCACCCGATGCTCGATGCTGTAGGTCTGTGACACTGACTCCTCCCTGGACTTGCGCAACTCCATTAAGACGCACACACGATTACTTAGGCCAGGCCTCGCCCATCGGAAGCTATGGGCCACCTAAACCTTTCACTCGCTACGCTCCTCTGGGCGGTCCGTGTCTCCCGCGGTGTCGCCTGGACGTATCCTCCGGCCGTCGCATGCAACGATCTCGTCGCCCCCGCAATAGACGGCGCTTCAGCCGTTTCCATCACGACGGCAGAAATCAACAGCGCCGTGTGCGATGTCAACATCACCCTGACACACGGGCACGCCGCCGACAAAGTCCGCATCGCGACATACCTGCCCCTTGTCGGGTACAACGGCCGGTTCCGGGGCCTCGGGGGCGGCGGGATGGTTGCCGCCGCGTCCGGGGCCGAATTGGCCGCCGCAGCTGCACAGGGCTTCGCGGCTGGGGCGACTGATGCCGGGCGGGCCAACGCCACAGTTGCGGATGATACGTGGGGCGGGGATGAGCAGCTTCTCGTCAACTTCGCGTATCTCTCCGTGCATGAGATGACGGTCGTTGGGAAGGCGCTCGCGGGGCAGTTCTATGGTCGGCCTGTCGACTATGCGTACTGGTCGGGCTGCTCGAACGGCGGCAGGCAGGGGTATGAGGAGGCGCAGAGATACCCGGAAGACTATGATGGCATTCTCGCCAATGCGCCGGGGATCTCCTGGGATCGGTTCCTGGTTACCGATGTGCATCCGTACCTGGTGGAGGTTGACGCTGATGACTTCCCGCCGGCGTGTGTCTGGGAGGCTATCACGGCTGCATCGACCACCGCGTGCGATGGCCTGGATGGTGGCCGGGATGGCATGATCAATCTCCCCTGGCGGTGCAGGTTTGATGCGAGGGAAACGATTGGCCGCGTTGCTTGCAACACCACCGTTACTGAGTCCCACGCTCGCATGTGGAACGACATTACCAGGGGGCCAGAGGATGTCCATGGCGACTGCATCTGGGGAGGGCTTCTCCCGGGACAAATTTCACGTCTCTCGCGGCGAAACGCCCGTTTTCTATCGCCCGGGCATGGATTGCCGCCTTTGTCGAGGGCAATCCGGACTTCGACGTGGCGACGATCAGCCTGGAGAACCTGGGCGCCGAGGTGCAGAAGTCGGAACGCATGTACCGACACATTATCGGCGGCGACAATCCAGACCTCTCCAGGTTTCGAGACGCCGGCGGCAAGCTCCTGACCTGGCACGGACTTGCCGACCAGCTGATTCCCGCCTACGGAACTATTGACTATCGTCTTCGAGTTGAGAAGTTACTGGGCGGGAACCGGGCCGTGAACGACTTCTACCGACTCTTCCTGGCCCTGGGGGTGGACCTCGGCATCGGCGTCGGCCTCGCCCAACTCGGTGCACCGGTCCTGGTGACGGAGCTCTGCCATCCCAAGGAGCGAGTGGAAGCGACCAGTTTGTACAACACGCTGATCTACATGGGAATGTGAGTAGGATCCATTGCTGGGAGGCGCATGGGCCCGTACCCGACTGACGTTTTCAAACAGGATCATCGGCGCCTGGATGGCGTTTGGTACGGTCCGCATGGAAAGTGACTGGTCCTGGAAACTGCCCTGCCTCCTGCAGATGGTCTGCTCTTCATACCAGATTTTCTTCATTTGGCTATGCCCCGAGTCCCCTCGTTGGCTGATCGCCAAGGGGAGGTCCGAAGAGGCCGAAGCCATCCTCTCCAAGTGTAAGTCCATCCATATTTGTCCCATGCGCGAGAGAGGCATCACGGGTCTAACCCCCCACGGACAGACCACGCAGACGGGGACCGAAACAGCGACCTCGTGAAATGGGAGATGAGCGAGATGGTGCAGGCCATCGAGATCGAGCGCGCAAACCAGATGACCATCCTGGAACTGCTGCAGGACCGCGGCTTCCTCCACCGGGCCCTCCTGGCCATCTGCTGCGGAACCTTCTCCCAGACGGCCTGATCCCCACGTACCTGCAGCCGATCCTGGTCTCCGCGGGCATCGAAGACACCACGACCATCACGCTCATCAACGGCTGCATCTCATCTGGTCGTGGATCATTGGGATGATCTGCGCCATCGCCACGTCGCGACTGCAGCGGCGAATGACGTTCCTGATCGGGACGAGCGGGATGCTGGTCATCTACGTGGCGTGGACGGTTGCGCAGGCGCGCTACGAGATCACGGGCGTCAAGTCCGCCGGATACGCCGTGATCGCGCTGATCTTCCTGTACAACGCGTTCTACTCGTTCGCGTGGCTCTTCCTCGTCGTCGCGTATCCGCTCGAGATTGCGAACTACAAGTTCCGCGCGCGGCTGTGGGCGCTGACGCTGCTTTCCGTCTCCCTGTCGGCGTTTTTCAACGCGTATATCAACCCGATCGGGCTGGAGAATGCGCAGTGGCGGTACTATATTTACTACGATACCTGGATCACGATCGAGGTGTTGATTAACTATTTCTTCTTCCCTGAGACGTCGGGCCGGACCCTGGAGGAAATCGCTGAAGTGTTGGATGGCGAAAAGGCCAGGATTACCGAGCATGGCGGCGAGAAGATCATGGAGGCTAGCGCCACGCATGTAGAAAAGACCTGACAAGGAAGGTAAGACACAGGGGTGTTGCTCTCTAGTTCGGAGAGGGTGGCAGGGGGGTCCAGGTGCAGATGGGACCTGAGTTGCTGTGAGGACATTGCGATACGGCTATGACTTGGTGGGCAGTGTATGTCGGTGGCTTTGTGCAGTATACATACGTGAATCGAAATGTATTAAACATGCTTTTAGACACGATCAATACGCTACCACAAGGGTTATTGCAAGCCATTCTCGCCCCCTAAGCCAGATTTCCCAGTCGTAGTTGGCGAGTCTCAAACCGCCTCCAGCACGCCCACAGTATCCGTTCCGCTTTGAAATGCGGAGCCCTGTTCACGCTTAGGTAGCGTTTATGCGTCGACCATGTAAATCAAGGATTCAAAACGTCAGTGCAGTAGATGAGCTGAGGCAGTACCTTGGGTCGATAGCGTTTTCCCAACCAAGGACATGATCGTACAGGCGAAATGAAACATATTGCTGCAGATTAACCGCGCTCTGTTTGGTATTGGTATCAGACTGGACTGCAGTACACTTGGGGAACCAGGCGTCGTGAACAAGCTCTCTACTTTCCTGGTAGTAATAGTGGTTACCTGACAATGCAGATCTTAATTTGTTTGGAAAAAGAAAAAGTCCAGGTATGTTTGTATAATCCAAAGGCTTGGGTCCATGATCACACGTCTATCCAGACCAGAAGGACGCAACCCTCCTCACTGGGAGAATTCGGAGCAAATAGCCTCACGTCCATCCTGGACGGCACCAATCCAGCTTAGTGGAATGTTCTTCTGTTCCGTCAACGCTCGTTGATCTTTCGCTGTAGTGGTGCAGGGGAGGGGGGGAAGGAAGAAGACACGGCGCGAATGATGGACAGTTTAGCAGACATGTCCATTTCTGCCCCATGCGCCTCCTGCCACTGGTATCTCGGACGATCCTCGCACACCCCCCTTCAATAAAGGAGACATGTACATAGAGGGACCGCATCTAACCCATAATCCGACGCAAGCGACCCTCGGCCCTCGTACATGGAATACGAATAGAGCAGCGAATTAATTGGTTCATCGTCCGCACGACGACCACTAGTAAGACTAGACAAATACGGTCGGGTTGGTTCCCGACGCAAGGCGCGTCCGGCGCACGCTCTTCATTGCCCAGTCTCACTGTGTCCTGGCCCCAGGCTGCTTTCCTTCCAGGCCGAAGCGCGATAGCACTCGTGCAGCCTCGGGGCATCTTGCCCCAAATTGTGGAGCCTGGATGTCTCAACCTTCAGCTGTCTCCATATCCATATGTAGTGCTCAGACTGGTTAGGCCGTTGGATCCCCGCAATTTCCCCGCAAGCAAACCTACCCAGCAGCGACAACGACAAAGCTTGCGTCCTCGATATCACCCGCACCGACAGCCACCGCAAGAGAACCCGAAGCTCGCTCACCATGCGCTCTACCCTGTTAACGACCGCAGACAAGCGCGCACTGCCAGCTCGAGCGCGCAGCGGGCGAGGAGCCCCGCGGTCTCGCGCAGGATGTATCACCTGCAAGCGGCGGCACGTACGATGCGATGAGGCCCGGCCCGTGTGTGGGCATTGCGCAAGATTGTCTCTGGAATGCGTCTACAAGAGTCGGCCGCCGGACCAGCATCAGCAGAATTCTGCACTCCGCGAGCAAGCACGCCCACTGCCTCCCAGAGAGAGAGGACGGCTGGTAGGCCAGGCAGCTCAGCAAGGTACGTGCTACGACCCAATACATGGTCAGGTAGGCATGTCACTTATCGTTGATGTAGAACATTGTGAGCGCCAGGTACCAGGTGGGAATAAGACGATGTACGTCACTGGGAGCGTTAAAAGTACGAACGCCGATTACGGGCTGAATATGGACTGGTGGACGGATCCTTCGTGGCCGGGTCAATTTGTTTCGTTGCAGTCGCCCTCGAGTTGGGGTTCCGTGAGGGATGTCATCTTGGACGTGGACGAGTTGGCTATGAATCCTCCCACGTCTTCCGAGATTGCACTGCCTCCCGGGTTGCAGGCTGGGCCGGAACAGGTTGAGATGCACGCTGCGACCATTGGCATAAGCACCGACCAGGACCTCCTCCTTCCACCGCAAGGGCCCAGTCCATGCCGGAGTACGGCGCTCGGAGGCCCAGAGATGTCGCCCAGGGAATCTTCACATCACGCGAAGCTGTTGGGCATATTCCAGGACATCCTGCAACCACCAGCAGCTATCTTGATCGGGGGGCAACGGCGATGGCGGCGTCTGCGGCGGTACCTGATGGGTCTGAGTACCAGCAACCGCGCGGTGCGGCACGCTCTACTTTGTGTGATAGAGCTGCTGGGGGTGGAGCAGATCTCCACCTGGAACGATCAAAGCCGCGCGCACTGCGAGGCACGCATCATGGACAACCACGGCCTTGCCTGTGAGGAGATAGACACCATGGTTCATGGCGCAGTGGTTGACATGCACGCAGGCTTGCTTGACGAACTACTGGCTGCGATCGTCCTGCTTGCCTGGTTCGAGGTGATCCAAGACCAGGACGGGCATACGCTGCGGTTCCCGCAGCAATGTGCCGAAATCATCATCACCGCTGACTACAGATGGAACCGGTATTCACGGCACCTGCTGTCGTGGATGAGCACTCTGGACAGTAAAGCGACGTGTTTAAGCGGTGGGTGCCTGCTTCTGTCGCCACGGTCCCTGGACCTGGTATCCAAGTACCCGGCACCAACCCCAACTATCTGGGGTGCTCTAGACCACCCCGGCATTGCCTCCTCGGACTCCATCTGTCGGTCGTTCCTTGCCCGAAGCTCATCGCTGACCCCTCAAAAAGCCCATCGGCGGTCTTTGTCCCGACAGCGCGTTACCCCGGAGCCTACTAGATGGTAGACGACACCGTCGTGCACGCGGCCGAGGCCACCGTCGGCTAACATGGCTTGATCGGCTTGCGCAAATTGGTTGGAGTTGACCGCGAGCTTCGCGCCATTGCGCCCCGAGCCCAAACATCCATTGGATAGCCCAAGAAGGAGGCTGCGATGAGTCGGTGCGCACGGCACCCAGGGCCGGTGAGCCAAGGCAACTTAGTTGTGTACATATGGATGGAAGCGTCTGCTGGGAGTTCAGTACGCGACAGGGTTGTTCGATGTGCAGCTTGTAGGACAGCCCAGAGACACAAGAGAAGATTGTAGTCGCCAGCTTACCAACTGGGCAATAAGCCAATTCATCCCTCGCCATGCTGGGCCCAAAAGGGAGAATATCAAGCCGGGGAAAAGGGTCAGGCACCGGACGTGGCAATATCACGCAGCAGTCGGGGTCCCACTCCGAGTACGAAAATTCGAATTTTCGCACTTTTAAGTTTGCGCCGCCAGATTGTGAGTTGCCAGTGGGTCCTGACTAAGCGGGATTGGACTCTTCTTTTTCGTACTCAAAACTCGTACCCAACCTGGAGCGAGTTGTTGCTGCATCATTACGACTGCCGCACCAGAGCCATCAGCGACCATGGCCACCCAACCAGGCTCAGCGCCACTTCGAACACGGCGGCCACACCTCAAATCAAGTAAGCTTCTGCCCATGTCCCTGCCTGACGTACACTAAGGCTGGCCAGGAACTGGCTGCTCCATGTGCAAGCTGCGCAAGGTCAAGTGCTCTGAAGAGAGGCCAACTTGCCAGAGCTGCGCCCGCTTTGGGCTCGCGTGCAGCCTGGGCCCCCTGGGCCTGGGGGCTCTGCCTGCCCATCTGGCTCAGTCAGCGCCCCCCGTACGTCGTGCCCGAGGCCGGCCGCGCAAAGATTGGCGCTCAACGGGGGCTTCTCGAGCCAAGGAGAATACAAACACAGCCAATAATGACTCCCCTCGCAGCCATCCCTCTCCACCTTCTGATGGCTCCCTGCATGACGATTGCCCCTGGGACACTTCGCAGGCTGAGCTCCTGCTCCACTTCTTCTCCTCGACCTCGCGCTCCTTCTCCGCCAGCGAGGGGCCCGACGATCCGATGCACAGCTTCTGGAGCTCCAACGTGCCGCAACTGGGTCTTGCCCACCACTTCGTCATGCACCTGATCTTGGCCATCGCGGGCTATCACCTGGCGTACCTCCGCGCCAACGAGTATCGCGCCAAACACTACAACCTGCTTGCTGCCAGCCACGCCTCCAAGGGTCTGAGTGGCTTCACCGCCGCCCTCGCCAATCCCAATCCCGACAACTGCGGTGCTTTGTATATCTCCGCCATCCTGGTCTGCTACTGCACCTTTGCCGGCGGTCCCACTTCACCGGGCGATCTGCTAATATGCAATGTGGTCGACAACGCCGGGTCGTCGCGCTTGCTTATCCAGGGCGTGCGGATCATTCGCGAAATGACCAATCCGGCCACCTTGTTTTCTGGTCTTCTAGAGCCGTTGCGATCGGCCATCACCGCCGTGTCGAAAGGACAAAATTCCGAGCCTTCCTGTAAGCGCCATGGCTTTCCGCGCATTGACTGGGAAGGCGCGCTGGCCAGCCTACGGGAGGTGGTGACAGCGACCGGTGGGATCGACGCGCCCTCTCACATGCACGCCCTCGACGGCCTTGTGGCGATCTATCATGCTACATACGGCGATCGCAACGGCGTCTACATTGGCCCTGATTTGAATTCCCACATCTTCGGCTGGCTGTACCGGCTGCGGGGGCCGTTCCTGGATTGCTTGCATCGCAATGAACCCGTCGCCCTGCTGCTGCTGGCATACTATGCCGTCTTGTTCCGGACCACGGAGCACTGTTGGTATATGGACGGCTGGATGAAGCATCTCATCCTCGCGGTTGACAACTTGATTGGGCGCGACTTTGCGCTGTGGATGCAGTGGCCCCTCGCGCAGATTTCGCAGACGGGCTCCAGTGCATAATTGAATCATGGTGCCTTCCAGGTTGCTGGGGCAGCATGTAATCGTATACGTCATGGCATGGCTAATTTCGTCCCATGCAAATCTGGTCAACGGTTGGACAAGAGCAAAAGTGGCCCGTACCAGAGATCTGCCCCCGGGACAGCCATGATTGGTCCTGGACCCGCCTGACGTATGTACAGTAATACGAGTACGGCGGCCATACTTAATCGGCCACGACGACGGGCCTTCCAAGTGGTTGATCGTGCACTGCACTTTGCTTCAACCATCACTATCGACCGTCTCTGCAAGATGCGCCACGCTCTGGCCCTCCTGGCATCCGCCTTGATCAATCTTCCACTCGCCGCGGCAACATGCAAATGCGCAAGTACCACCCCAGCTCGGCTTCCACGGCCCAGCTAACAGACATCGCAGCTGCCAGGCGAGGACTGCTGGCCCTCGCCCACCGAGTGGAACTCGCTGAATGCCAGCATTGCAGGCAGACTGATCCAGTCCGTCCCCCCAGGGTCAGCCTGCTACCCGGAATGGCCCAACTACAACAGCACAGCCTGTGACGAGATTATATCCGCGTGGACGACGGCCAGCTTCCACTCCAGCAATCCCGTCAGCATCGACTCGCCCGTCTGGACGAACAGCAGCTGCAACCCGATCCTCCCCAACGGGACAAGTGTCACTGGGGATCCCCGCGCTGGGAAGAAGGGCTGCTCGATCGGGTCCTACCCCGTGTACGTCGTCAACGCCACGGACGCAAGTCATGTCCAGGCCGCATTGCAATTCGCGCAGAGATGGAATCTCCGAATCAACATTAAAAATACGGGGCATAATGGCTCCGGAAGGTACGTCCACCACCCGTCGTCTATTTGTTCGCGGCGAACCTAACGGCTGACGCGGTCGAGCAGGAACGTTGCCTTTGGCAGCCTGTCGTAAGTACCCTCCGACCTTCCCTAGTATACAACCCGCCTGTTCGCTGGATCCAACTGCTCACACTACTCAACAGGATCTGGACGCACAACATGAAACGGATTGATTATGCCGCGAATTTCATCCCGAGCGGATGCCCCTCGCGCAACGGTACAGGCCAGATGGCCTTCACCCTCGGCGCCGGAGTCCAGGATGGAGAGCTCTTCGATGCGTTGCCGTTGCACAATTCCATGGCCGTGGGCGGCACTAACAAGGTATGTTCCTCGTCACTACTCCACCTTCTTCTGTCATCCTAAGCCAGTCTGTATAGGACGTGGGTGTCGTCGGATGGGCGCTGGGCGGCGGACACGGCCTCATGACGGGGCACTACGGGAACGGGGCAGACAACATCATCCAGGCGACGATCGTCACGCCCACGGGCACCGTGCTCGTCGCAAACGATTTCCAGAACCAGGACATCTTCTGGGCCATCCGCGGTGGCGGCGGCGGCACATTCGGCGTCGTCGTCGACGTCACACTCAAGGCATACCCGATGCCTTCGGTCGTCCTCTGCGGTCTGAACTTCTCGGCTCGAAACGGCACGTCCGCTAGGTCTTGGTGGGATGTCGTCGCGCGCGTCCACGCCATGCTGCCTGATGTCCTTGACCAGGGGCTCAGCGGGTACTATACAATCGACGGGCCGCCTGGTTCGAGCACGCTCGGCTACGGCGGGTCGCTGTTCATGTACGACGCTGAAGTAGCAGCGGCCGAGGCGGCCATGCGTCCGTTGGAGCAGTTTCTGGGCACAGCGAATAGCACCGTCACATGGTCGACAGGATGTTTTCGCTTCGAGACATTCGCCGAGCTCATTTCGCAACTGCCCAGCTTCGAGAATGTAGGGACCGTCAACAGCATTTCCGCATCGCGGCTCCTCACCCGCGACACCCTGCAGAACAAGCCGGATCTGGTCGCTCGCACTCTGGAGAGGGTCGGGCCTCAGGCAGTCGCCCCGGCCGTAAGATCCATCCATGCTTCCGCATTCCCCCTCCCGCAGAACATCGGCTGACGTTGCCATACCAGGATGGACTCCCCAATTACTCCGTATCGGGAACGTTAACAATCAGCAAGAGGCCAGTGCATAACGCGCTGAACCCCGCCTGGCGCGACACAGTCGTGCACTTCATCACCTCGCGCCTCCTACACGACTCCTACCCCCAGGAGCAGATCGACCGCTGCGTCGCCGACATGACATACGATAAGCTCGGCGCGCTGAGGTCCCTCGATCCCGCATCCGGAGCATATCTAAACGAGGTTCGTCGGCCACCTGAACCCCTTACCCCATGGATCGCGCCAGTCCCATGCTGTGCTATACTATGCTTGCTGTGCTGTGCTGTGCTAACTCATCAACGCAGGCAAACGCCTTCGAGCCCGGCTGGCAGTGGTCATTCTTCGGCGCGAACTACCCGCGTCTGCGCGAGATCAAACGCCGATATGACCCCGATGACCTCTTGTGGTGTCCTCAGTGTGTGGGGAGCGAGGATTGGGCGCAGGATGATACTGGCCGGCTTTGTCGGCGGTATCAGCCGTTCTGAGGTGGATTGCGGTCGAGATAGGCTAGACGCGGATGCCACACGCAAATCTGCATAGGCACGCTGGTAGAGCTAAGAGGAGGAAAGGTATCCACTGTACTTTATGCGTCTTTAGCGACGTGATTGGAAGAAGGGTTATTTGAATGCATGTACTATAGCCGCGAGTAGCAGATACAAGTCGGGCATATTAACCCCCAGTGCAGTGCAACGCGACTGGATAGATGAAACCAAGGTTATGCGCACGAGGGCCCTTTATCCGATTCCTGGATTATTACTTCTTGATCTTCTCTACTTCCTAGACCGCGGCAAGCTTCAAAACGATCAGAAAAAACTCTTGCTCGATGACCTCGACATGGCTGGTGCACGGTCCAACATGTCCGGGACGTGGTCGCAATCCAACCTTGGAATGGATAATGGATTGTCCCAGCCCGCTCTCGACCATGGACGACCTGGCTATCGGAAATGCGGGTGTATCTGACACGGTCCAACTTGTCCGGTACATGGTCGCGATCCAAGGGATTGTTGTACCAGCCCTGCCTGGAACATGGAAGAGCTGCTCCGCTGGTGGGGACACATGACCTGGCGATCGGAAATGCGGGTATACCCCGCGCACTATGACATATGTACCTGGCAGTGGCATCGCATCGTCACCTGACTGCGCAATAACGCCGCGGGCGAGTTCAAAGTCAAACATGCTACCAGGATGGCCTTTCAGGGCGCCTGGGAGCGTTGGTCACGTTGCAAGAGGTGCGAACATGCACATGCACATGCATTGGTAAGTTAACCAAGCAAAGCTCACTTGGTCATGGTGTAAAGTGGCGGCCTTGCCCTTTTACAGAACACGGGATGCTTGATTGGACTTTATTGTGCACTCGTTGCAGCTAAGACTTTCTAAAGGTGACTTGCAGTTGCGCCTCGTGTATCCCGAGGTTAACACAGGCGCCAGAGAGACAACGCAGTTGCGAATACGGGGCTCACCCCATGCGACAAGACATGGATTGCGCGGGAGGCAAGGCACCCACATTTTAGTCCATGAGATACTGCAGCGTACGGCATAATGGGGCTTTTTTTTCATCCATGTTTCATAACCCTGGACTGGAATATTAAGGTTCATACAAAAGCCTCCCCCGCACTCCTCCAGGCTGAAGTGCCCAGAATCCGAATATTCGTATTGCACAGCGAGTGACGCTTGAATCCTCCTCGCGTCGGGTCTCACCAATTCGCCATCGGGTGTCGGGAATCTCATTCACGAGCCAATCAGGCCTTTGCGGTTAAAGACAGTTGGTTCCACCAGGAATACCATGTGCGATCCAGAATTCTAGACTCAATGGGGCCTGCACCTAACCTGCCTGAATCTCGGGCAAAAGGTGGCCGAGCATCTGGCCATGAAATGAGTCTCTGCCCTGCCTCCAGTCTTAGATACGCTATACTCTTCCACAAACGAACGCCTTTTATATCTTCCAGTACAAGGAGGGCCACGATGTCTAGCACCACAGCCTTGCAGGTGTTTCCAGGTACTATACCCTCGATCCTCCCCTTTGCGTCAATGACGCCTGTCCTAACCCGCTACTCCAGGAGCAACATGGACCTCCAGCGACGGGCGCCACATCCAGGCCCACGGCGGCGGGATCATAAAAGTCGGCTCGACATTCTACTGGCACGGCGAGGACAAAACGCAGGGCACGGGCTTCCACAACATCACCTGCTACAGTAGCACAGACCTCGTCCAGTGGCACCGCGAAGGCAGCGCCCTAACGCAGCAGCAATCCGGGGACCTAGGTCCGGACCGAATCGTCGAGCGCCCCAAGGTCGTCTTCAATAAGCAGACAAGCAAGTATGTCATGTTCCTCCACATCGACGTCTTCGACTACCTCGAGGGCAGGGTCGGGGTTGCGACGTGTGATACTGTGGACGGGTGCTATGAGTACCTGGGTAGCTTCCACCCGCTGGGCTACGAGAGTCGGGATATGGGCGTGTTCGTCGATGACGATGAGAAGGGGTATCTTATCTGCGAGGATGTGCGCTGCGCTAGGCCCATATATACAGATGCGTATTGGCCTCTAAGCTAACGTGCATCCAGCGGCCGAACGGGATCCATATATTTGAACTGTCGGAAGACTACCTGGCTGTTACCAAACAGGTGCATCTATTCCCAGAGCACTTGGAAAGCCCCGCGATGATCAAGCGCGATGGGCTGTACTATCTATTTGCCTCCGGATTGACCTGTGAGTAAAAATTACCAGCACACTCATTCCCTCTTCCATTCCATCCAATTCCATTCCACACATCACAACACCACACCACGCCAGTACCGCGAAGCGCAGTGCGGCACAGCGCAGCCCACTAACATCGGACACCAGACTGGTTCGCAAACGACAATCTGTACACGACAGCACCCTCCCTCTCAGGCCCCTGGGCCGAGTGGCGCATGTTCGCAAAGCCCGCGTCGGCGACCTACTCGTCGCAAGTAACGTTCATCCTCCCCATCGGGCGCTCCGCGCTGTACATGGGCGACCGCTGGCAATACCCGGGCTTGCCGCGGAGCACGTACGTCTGGCTGCCGCTGGAGATCGACGGGCGGGACGTGAGGATGGATAATCCGCAGAGCTTTTCCATTAATGTGGCGACGGGGGCTATGGCCGTGCCGAGGTCAAGTCGGTTGTTTAGGCCCCGGATTGAATCGGGGGAAGGGAGGGGTCGGTCTGGGGATCTGGCTGCTTTCGTTCTTGAGGTCAGCGCGGAGACGGAGGGTCTGACTGTTGCCTTGTGCTACACGGTGGCGGGGGAGGATGAGAAGGGGGCGCTCGTGGTGATTGAGGGTTGTGAGGTGCAGCGGAGCGTTGCTTTCCTGGGCAATTCCAGTGCTGAGAAGCAGGGCTTTAGTGTTGTGCATTGGAGGGAAAGGTTCTCCAAGGGACAGCATCGTCTCAAGGTCTTTGGCATTGGAAGCAAGTCGGAGGGGCTCGACATTAGGGGAGCTGTGATATGTAGTAGTAGCTAGGGGTTTTGTAGTTGACGAATTTATTTCATTGACATAGCATTACCACATCCCAGCATGGTTGAACCTGCTTTAGATAAACCTTTAAAATGGATTATGGATGCGATATACCGAAAACTGAAGGAAAAAATAATAAAGGAGCGAAAACCTCCAAGCTGTAGCAAAGGCAGAAACCATAATGATACCGTCCATAGAAGCCAATCAAGCGACATCCTCTCAGAAATGCCCAACATTCCCTCATCAGATCCAGCGTCTCTCCAGCAATGGTCCAATGCTCCGGTAGTGCTCTTCCATTCCAGTGGTTTATCATCGAGTCGCTTGTCGCGTTGAAGAATTGCGAGTGGAGCCCATCTACCGGGAGACATCTCTGGCACATCTGATCCAGATCCTGAGCATCGACGTAAACCCATCCGTAGACTGTTACACCAGTGGCCGTGACAGAATCCAAATCCTGGGGGCTGGGGGTGTATAGTCGGGTCAGGTGCAATCAACTCGGTGGCGTTTAGGCCGAACAATGGCTTGGAACGGTAGGTCGCCCAGGCTGTGCCCTTTTAGCCAGGAGCACTTAGCCTAATACATAACTAATGTACAGAGACGGGCTCCAATGCTGCAGTGAATGCTCTTCTAATCAGCGACCCCGCCTTTCGGTCTCTTCGCGGAAAAGGCCCCGAGGGACGACTAGACTAGCAATAAAGCACTAGGACAGATCCAACTGTCCTGCTCGCAGAGCGCACACTCTCTCCTGACCTTCTCCATACCCAGCGTCTCTTCCCCTGAATCTGCTGTCGGAAATGAACCAGCACGCGATGCAGCCACCCCATCTACGAAAGACGGCGCGGTCCAGCCAACTCATCGTCAACGGCGAGCCCATTCTCGTCCTCGGCGCGGAGCTACACAACTCGACGCTGAGCGATTCCCGCTTCTTCGCTTCCTGGTTACCCAAGCTCAAAGCCATGAACGTCGACACGATTCTGGGCGCCGTCAGCTGGGCAATGATCGAGCCCGTCGAGGGCGAATTCGACTTCGCCGAACTCGACTCGTGTATCCTGGCGGCCCGCAACGAGGGCCTTCATCTGGTCCTGCTGTCGTTTGGCTCGTATAAGAATGCCATGAGTGTGTACCCGCCTCCATGGGTGCAGCGCGATAACAAGCGCTTCCCGCGCGTGCAGCTCCGGCAGGCTGGTGGGGTTCTAAAGACCGTTAATGTCCTGCAGCCGTTTTCGGAGGCCGCGAGGGATGCGGATGCCAGGGCTTTTGCCGCCTCATGCGGCACCTGAACGAGTTTGATTCCGCCTATAGCACTGTTGTCATGGTCCAGGTGCAGAACGAGGTCGGGCTGATGGGCGACTCGCGCGATGGGTCGGTAACTGCTACCCGGTTGTTCCACAGCCCTGTGCCCGAGGGTCTCCTTGCCCATCTTTCGGCCAACGACCATCGGCTGCGCCCGACCTTCCACCAGAAGTTTGGCAGTATGAAGGGGAAGTCCGGATCGCTCTCGTGGAGTGAGGTGTTCGGGCCTGGGCCTCTCGCAGAGGACCTGTTCATGGCCGATGCGTTCTCGAGGTACGTGCAGTACGTCGCGGCCGCGGGGCGCGCCGAATATGGTATCCCACTGTACATGAATGTCGCGCTATGTTCCGAGGATCCCTCGTGGCAGGACTTTGGATACATTCCACCGGATGTTCCGCTGGGCGACCGGCCCGGGGAGTATCCGTCGGGAGGTCCCGTGGGCCATAATCTGGACGTGTATCGGTACAACGCCGCCGACATCCAGTTCTATGGGCCCGACATTTACCTGCAGAACTACGAGATCATCAGCGAGTGCTTCCGCCATGGCGACCTGCCGCTTTTTGTGCCCGAGCAGCGGCGGGATGAGTACGGTGCGCCCCGCATTTGGCCCGCGTACGGTACCCAGTTGGCGATTGGGTGCTCGCCCTTGGGATTGACTCGTTCCTGCCGGGCGAGACCTGTGCTTTCACGCTGCATTATAAGCTCCTGCATACTGTGCGGAAATACATTCTTGACGCGCAGGCGAGTCGCCCGGAGGATATCTTCGGCTTCTACATCGACGACGAGGAGCAGCCGCAGGAGAAGCCGTGGGTCCGGTCGTTCGGCGACTACACGGCCACGGTCGAGCGGGTGTTCTCGTTTGGGAAGAAGAGCGAGGCCGCGGGCATGCTGATCAGGCAGCCGGACAATTTCTTCTTGGCGTCGGGTTCGGATACCAGGTCCTATTCCAGAGCACGGATCCACAGTCGGTATTCACGGGCGTCCTGTGCGTCGAGGAGTTGGAGGGCCAGGCGGGATTCTTGTGGGACCAGGCGCGACCGACGTAGCCAAATACCTCGCCTGCAGTTGCTATCAGTAAGGGGTGCAAGGCTCTATGTAGGATAACTGGAAAACACACAAACCCCCCCGACCAAGAACGGGATAAAAAACCAGGCGCGGAGGATAAACGCCGAGACAAGATGGACCAGGGTGACTGCTCCGAACGCTGCGACAAAGGCTATCGCCGCAGGCTGGTTGGGCCTGTACTCGTAGAAGACGATTTGCGTGCCATTGAGCACGGGTCCAAACGGGCCGTCATCGTTGATATTGCTGCTCATGTCTGGATGGCTCAGGAGTTGAGGTGGTGACAATTCTATTTCTTCTTAAGTCGTTGGGCTGGTTATATACATTTCAAGACAGTGGGGGGTTGCTTCCCTCAACCATGTTCTTCTGCGGAGTCTGGCTCAGTCGTGTCACCATTGATCAAAACTGCTGCCTTGATTGGGGTGCCATTAGTATGTATTTGGCAAATACTCTGATGAACCTCTTGGGTGATCAGAGAGCGCTTCAGGGCGGCGGGCGTTAAGTACAGCGGAATATTCGTATCGGATGCGAAAAAAGAAAAAATGTGCCAACCCACCGCCAGGCGAGCTTCGCCACTCGCCAAGGCACAGTCCGACCCGCCTCGGGTTTCCGAATCTCGGCTCTCTTCACATGTGTGGCTTTCAGGGTTTCGGGCCTCGCGGCAGATACGGAGTACCTCCGCAGGCACGAGGGCGTGGAATTGAGATGGGCTCGTGGCAACTTGGCAAGATGATCAGCCTAGTAAAGGAAGGTTGGGGTATAAGATATGGTTTCCTGGAAGCTGTGCCCGAGAGCAATACCTTGATGGCATCAAGAGACCATTCCTTTCTCAGCAGTCGATAATATTCGACGCCGGATCGACCAGGCTACTTGGAACTAGTTATGTACTCTTGACACTATTTGAACAACGTCCCATCATGGAGTACATTGGACTTGCGGTCAACGTTTACACCACAGCCTTGCAAAATGGTACTGGAAGTAGGTCTCATGGGACACACGTGTTCATCACAGTTAACCTCTCGTACCATGTAATAACAAATTCTCCGACCGGTCTCACTCTACTGGATCTGCTTGGTTGTCAGCCATTTAAAGAGTATGTTGGTACGAGGTGCAATTGCCAGTTCACAGGTGTATGCATTAGCATCCTGCAGACTTCTAGGGGTAGAATTGAGCTAGATCCCGGCCTTGCTAGAGGCTTCAGCACCGATCTCTAGGATCACACCGACTGGACAAGATCATGGGCACACTTGAGGGTCGCTCCTGCCCCTGAGTGGACAGGTTTCTCCCTATATATAAAGTCCCTGTATGTATACACCCTGAGGAAGGCAGCTCGGATACCTGAGGCTCAGAACTGGAAGGGGCTTGCTGAAGAGTATATCCAGGGAGCTGATAGTGTTACGGTCACGGTCAGAAGGCACTGTTTTGATAGATTTCTTCAAGGATAGTTTGCCGACAGAGCCTGCTCCTAAAGAGGAGTACAGCCAGGATTCACAGGTTGAGGTCATTCTCTATGAAGTTGCCGGCGTAAAGCCAGCCGGGCCTGCCTGGCCTGCCGTGTCTTCCCCGCCGCGGTTGCAGCTGGTCACTTAGCTTCGCGCTCGAGTTCCTTCAACTGGTCTACGTGGCTCATATATTATTAACTTCAAGTGGTGCTTAATAGGGGATGGAAATAGGACTATGTATTTCCACGTACAAGCATTAGGTTGAGGACCGAAGGGTTTGTCCGCTTAGAGCCTATTAGGATTATATTAATATTGCTAGCCGAGTAGTGGAAACAATTACTTTATCCTGAACAGCATCATTTGACATCTTGGAGAGGTTACTCAGTGACCTGGACTAGCCTGGCTATTTTACACACCCAATCACCTATAGAAGCTACTTGTACTCAGCAGGAGAAGTATATGGTCCAAGACCCTCTATTTAGGGGTGACTTAGAAGACAAGCCCATGAAAAGTAGTGGCTACGTCCTAGCTCTAAGAATCTCCCTTCGCGCAACTACTAATTAACAGCTGGAAATGTGGTGCTGCATTGGACGCATATTTCATTAATATCAAGGGAAAGCCCCCCCTCACATTCCAGATCATGTAATGATAGTTCTATCCCCTTTGTCTGGCTAAACTTTGGCCTCCTCTCTGTGTGGTGGCGTGAAAGCATGTGTATAAAAGCCAAGACAATACGTTTTTTTTAAGGAAAGTAACATGCTAAAAGAATAGACATCGAAGGTGAACACCAATATCTACTAGCTGGCATGAAACTTCCACCACGCATCCACAACATCGCGGTATCCCATCTGCTCCAGATGCTGCGCAACCCTGCGGCGCCAATCCTTCTTCGAGTCCTCATCTTCATAGTTGAAATCCATCCCTGCCGAGAGTCGAAACTTCGTCCTAACCCATTCGATAGGGACGTAGCCCGCGAGCTCCCAATCGATGATGCCTAGCGAGAGTGTCTCGGTATCGACCAGAAGATTCGTGGGTCCCAGGTCGCAATGGCAGAAGACAAGCGTCGAGACATCCATCGACATCTCGGTGCAATTCTCTAGCAGCTGCTGTGGAGAGAGGGCGTCTGCTGCCTTGCCATTGCCTTTGATGAGATACCGCTCCAACAGCTGGCGCCCATCCACACCACTAATACTATCGCCACTCCATTCCGCCAGATGGTTGCAGACGTCTGCTACCTTGGCGATGTAATATTCGCGAAGTCTCTCATCCATGGTAGGCCAAGCGTCTTCCAGGAGCTGGCCGGGAACCCGTGAGACGATAAGAAAATATCGCGACCTAATCTCAAAGTTATGGTATACCTCTGGAAATTGGAACCCCTGGGGCTGTTGGCCTTTGAGAAATTGTAGGGTAACATGCTCTCTGGTCACGTCGGGATAGTCCATGTGGTGTGCCTTGATGAAGGCTTCGCCGGCGCGCCATACGGCCGCTTGGTTGTCGACTGCGTGGACTCTTGAGATGGAGGTGGAGTCTTCAGCGAGGGGCTTGGAAGGTGGAAGAGGGTCGGGTGCAGCGGAGAGGGCGAAATGGCCCCCATGGCTATCGCTCCAGCATGGTTGGTTGATTGAAGACTTGCCTGGGAGTGGTGATGGCGAACGAGTAAGAAGAAGCGTGTTGGCGATTAGCCAGGAGGTTTCGTTGATTTCCTGTACTGACTCGTTAAGGTGCAACAGAGGCGATTCGATTAATGTCATGTTGGTTTATCCTCAAGGTTTGGTAGAGAGGAATGCAAAATGCCACCAAGATCCATCAAAGAAGCTGCCTGTGACTGTGTCCTCTGCCCTGTGCTTTCTTTGTTTACCCCGCAATAGTGCCCAGCTGATCGCCACGTGATGCTTCTAGATCGAACCGTTCCCCAAGACTAAAAATGCAGTATAAATTCCCGTTACACAAGTGGAGACGCATCCCATGTGCTTCGAGGATTAACCCTACGAAACTCGTTGGAGATCCATGTCTGGATTGGATGTTCTTGCCGCGGCGAGGGAGCCAGCGGATAGAAAGGGGCCCATGGATTGTCGTGAGATGAGAAGTTCCCGGGCTAGGTGGTGAGAAAGGTTTCCCAAGTTCATTAGGGTTTCCATTTGTCTCTAGGTCGTGGATTATTTAATATATGATATGCAACACATCAGTAGCGGCCTTCATTGGTCGTTATGTCTATTTTCTATATATTTATGTTATGTTACATCCCTTGAATCTTTTAATCGTCATACCATGCCTGTGTCGGCTGGAATCATCAACCATGGTGACTGCCCAGGGAATCCTGAGGTGGCGCTGCAGGAACCCCCACGCAGCAGCTCTCCTTATCTTGCACCCTTTCCCTGCCATGTGTTCATCACTACTGCTCCTTCTCCGCAACAACCGCTCGATGACACTCGATAACCTCGACAGGAGTTTCCGCAAACTTTCTCGCGTTAATACCCTTCTCAAAGAGAATATCAAGCTCCGCATAGGTTCTCCCCTTCGTCTCTGGAACTCTAAAGAAGGCCCAAATCAAACAGAGAAACGTGATACCCGCCCAGAAGAAGCCTGATTTACTCTTCCAGTTCCATGCCGTCGGGTTCAGCATGTATGGTGCGATCACTCCGGAAACAATACTGCAGACGTTGTAGACGTTTCGTGCGAGACTTAGTGTTTTTGCCCGGAGCCGGACGGATGAGACCTCTGAGACGAGGGAGTATGTCACCGTTCCCACGGTGAGGTTGTAGCATAGGGCGAAGACGAGGAGGAGGCTTCCAGCCGCCCACGAGCCCGCATTCGTGGAAGATGGAGCCAAGGAGGTGAAGCCGATCCCAAGGAGAAGAAGACACAGCAGCGCATGCCCACTAACATACAAGGTCCGTCTGCCGACATGCCTCATCATGAACCAGGCGCCAAAGACACCGACGAATCCGATGGCATACTGCCCCATGGACATGTTGAACGAGTTGCTCTCATCCATTCCCGCTTGCACGAAGAAATACGTCGAGTTGTTCATGAATGCTGTTCCGCACAGGTTCTGACCAGCCCACGTGAGACAGCTGATTTCCGTTCGGCGGAGGTCGTGGCCCTTGAAGCAGGCGAGGTAGCTTGAACCAGAGCTCATTTCCTTTTCGATTTCGTTCGTGTGAACCATGACCTCAACCGTGTCGTCGATACTAAAGTCCGAGTCAGGGACATGGGCTGTCAAGCGGCGGAGGGCGGCTTTTGCGCCGGACTTGTTGCCCTTTCGCACGAGCCACCAGGGGGATTCAGGGGCGAGGGCGACTCCAATTATTAAGGGCACGGGCCACATCCATTGTAGGGCGTACGGGATCCGGTAGGCCCACTCGTCGGTGCGTTGGAGCATGGCGCGGAGTACGCCGGTTGCTAGGAGCTGACCCATGACCCAGCAGAGGTTGATGTATGTAGTGAGGTACCCTCGTAGTGCGACAGGGCAGACCTCAGATGCGTACGTTGCCGGGAGAGTCTGGAAGATACCCCATGGTATTCCCATGAGGATACTTCCCGTCTGGAGTACCTCGACAGAGGGAGCGAAGAAGGGAATGAAAATCAATCCTGTGATGACAGTAAGGGCACCCATCATCGTCTTCCTATACCCGAATCGCTCGGCAAGGTAACCATTGAGGAACAAACCAAGGATCTCACCAACTGCCGCACCGTTGTATAGACCAGATTGCCATGCTGCAGAGAGCTCATACGAGCCATCAGGTTGCTGCTCACCGTACTTGCGGACCCAAGGCTGGAAGGCAAAGAAGGAAGAGACGAGGAGGAGATCATATCCTTCCATGATCACAGTGGTGGACAGGAGGATGGACCAGGCCACGGCCTTGGGGTAGAGACCGAGAGCCTCGCGGACACTGGTCGTTCTTTCCTTTTCAATTGTCTGCCGGATGCGGGCTTCCTGCTCGGCGTCGGGCTTCTCGTAGGGGTCGTCATCGTGCTCGGCTGTTGGAGCCTTGGGCGCCTGAATGTCCTTGTCGGAATCCTGCATGTTGAGGCTTCGTCGGGGGAGGAAAGAAAAAGAAGAAAACGTCCAGGAAGTGGCTTTCGGGTGCAGGTACAAGCTCTGCCACATGCGCAGGCCAAGGTAGCCTTATATCCCGGCAGACCAGGGGGCCATGTGGGAACCGGCAGATTCTGGGCAGATGCTGGGGTAGGTACGTTGTACAACGTAGTGTGCCTTGTACTCCATGGGAAACAATAAGCGAGGACCGACCCGACGGGCGGATAAGCGAGCATCCGGAGTGCTGGAATTCATCGAACTGACACCCTTTGCACTCGTACTGTGCTTTATTGTGGGGAGTTGGGGTAGTCGCGATGGCTGGGTTGACTCGGGGCGCTGGCCCTCCTGCCCAACGAGGAAGGCGCGACCGCCCGCCATTCAATCCGAAGCCGGGTCAACCCGTCACTGGGCGGTTCCGGTCCCTGAGACTCCGCGTGGCGGCAGCCCGGTTCGAACCTTTTACCCCGATAAAAGGCCGATTTGTCGCGTGTCAGCTCCAGTGCCCCTCACTGTGTGGCCTGCCAGATCCGGTTAATCTGCCAGCGCTGGCCTGTCACGGGTCCGCGGGGCACACGCCTGCTCACCGACTCACCGGACTCCCACCCTCCTTCTTCTTTGACCCCTCCCCCGTCGTCATTTAAGAAATTCATTCGGCCTCGCTGCAATTTTCTCTGCCATACAACCAAGACTCAGATGCCTCTGCCATATGGGAATACTCGAGATTTCCACGCCACGTCGTCTATCGACACAGGGAGCCAGAACAGGCGGCTGTCCTTCTCCTTCGTAAGTAGTTTCTCCCGAATGATGCCTCCCAGTGCTAATTACTGTCAAAAATTCAGATCCAACCGAAATTCGACCAGGATGCAGTGAATGGATCTCGCCGAGGAAGCCTCGACCCGACACACTCGGAGCCGAGACGCTTCTTGATTCCTACAAACAAAACACTCCAGGAACTCCTGGCCCAGGAGGACACCGACCAGGACTGGAAGATCACTATCGAGGATGACGGTCCGAAAGCGCTGCGACTCGGCTCGATCGGCTCGGACGGAGTCCGTCGGTATGATATCCGCGGAACGTATGCTCTTTCAAACCTTCTTCAGGAATTGAGCATTGCAAAGCTGGACTCCAAGACGTCTTTGCTCCTCGATGAAGCGCGACTCTACGAAAATCCAGTTGATCGCCTGTCGCGGCTTATTAGGACGTCGTTTTGGGATAATCTCACGCGTCGCATCGACAGCACGAACATTGCCCGTGTGGCGAGGGATCCCAAGGACTGGACCGACAATCCTCGAGGACGAGTATACGTACCTCCCGGTGCGCCGGAGCAGTTTGAGTACTACTCGACCTACGCGAAGGAGCACCCCGAAGCCGACCTCGAGGTGTGCCTGCTACCGGACCAGATCACTGATGCCTACGTGCGTGATCTGAACAAGGCGCCTGGTCTGCTCGCACTGGCAGTGGAAACGAGCGTCAACCCCGAGACCAAGAAGAAAGAGTTTCGCGGTTTGCCTTTCGTTGTTCCCGGAGCAAGGTTCAATGAGCTCTATGGCTGGGATAGCTACTTCATCGTTCTGGGCCTTCTGCGCAGTGGGCGTGAAGATCTCGCGCGCTCGACCATCCTCAACTTCGCCTTCTGCATCGAACATTACGGCAAGGTGTTTAATGCGAACCGGACGTATTACCTCGGCCGCTCACAGCCACCCTTCCTGACCGACATGGCGCTGAGGACATATGAGCAGACTAAAGAGGAACCCTGGGCTCTAGACCTGCTCCGAACCGCCACGCAGGCCGCCATCAAGGAGTACTACACGGTCTGGACAGCCGCTCCTCGGATTGACCCTGTAACTGGACTCTCTCGCTACAGGGCAAGTGGACTCGGAGTACCGCCCGAAACCGAGAAATCGCATTTTGCGCAGGTGTTGAAGCCTTTCGCGGCTAAACATAATCTTAGCATGGAAGACTTCATCGAAGCCTACAATTATAATGTCGTGAAAGAACCAGAATTGGACGAGTACTTCCTACACGATCGCTCACTGCGCGAATCCGGCCACGACACCTCGTACCGACTGGAGCACGTCTGCGCCGACCTGGTGACCGTCGACCTGAACTCCCTTTTGTACAAGTACGAGACAGACATCTCGCACATCATCCGGACATACTTCAACGACAACTTCCCCGTGGCACCGGGCTTCGGCAAAACCCCCCACGAAACCTCCGCAACATGGGACCGACGCGCGCGATTCCGCAAATCCCAAATGAACAAGTACCTCTGGAGCGACGAAGTCTCCATGTACCTAGACTACAACACGAAGGAAGAACGCCAAATGCCCTACGAAAGCGTGACAACCCTCTGGCCGCTCTGGGCGCGGTGCGCGAGCCCCGCACAAGCGGCTGCGATCGTTAATAACACCCTTTCGAAATTTGAACACTACGGCGGCCTCGCGGCTTGCACAGGATCCTCCCGCGGACCCATCTCCCTTGAACGACCGAACCGCCAATGGGACTACCCCTACGGCTGGGCACCGCACCAGATCCTCGCATGGCGCGGGCTCCAGAACTACGGCTACGAAGAGGACGCGCAGCGCCTCGCATACAAATGGCTACACATGATAACACGCGCATTCGTCGAATTCAACGGCGTCGTCGTGGAGAAGTACGACGTTACGCAGCCCGACGGGCCGCACAAGGTTGACGCGGAGTACGGGAACCAGGGGGCGGATTTCCGCGGCGTTTCGAGGGAGGGCTTTGGGTGGGCGAATGCTAGTTATCTTGTTGGACTCAATCTGATGAATACGCATATGAGGCGGGCGTTGGGGGTTTGTGTCCCTTTTGAGAAGTTGGAGGGGGTTTTTTAGATATAGATTTTCTTTAGATTCAGTAGGAGCAAAGAATTGAATGACGGGATAGCTATGGACGAGCACTGACTCTTGTCGTATGTTGCATCTTGTCGTGATGTGCGATTCAATACTTTTTCGTGATAAGGCTGGATCCTCGGATACCAGTACGATATACGCTCTGTCAACCTCACCACCTCAAGCCGCAATCATTTGGGGAGAGAGCCCGCTTAGCTGCCTTTATCCCAGATTGAGTGCTTTAAACGCCATCTAATAGCAATAATCACACATTTCCTGCTCTGTGGCCATTGTGCACAGTTACATCATACTTCATAGTACCTACCACTGGCAACCCTATCTCAAACTTTCACCTGGGAGTGGCATCAGTTTCGATGTAGATACTCAACCGATCCCCAGCCGCCGTTGTAACTTGTTGCTTCCCAGAACACATAAATATCACTGTAACAGCCCATTCCAATCCATCATCTCTCCCGTCGTCGGGCGCTTCATGGTCTTCGCACTGATTGGCCTCCTGCAGGCATGTCACACTCCGAGCCGCACAGGCGCTCAGATCGCGAGCGCTTACAGCGCGTCAATAAGATGGAGTTAGTTGAATCGCGGACTGGCAACAAAGAAATATTCATATGGCTGTTCCTGAGGGGAGTGGTGGCAGAGGGCGATTCATTGGGAAAGGATAGCTCGTTGAAATTATATACCCCTGTACCCGGGCGGCGGCGGAACCAGCCCCGGGGGGATGCCCAGGGTGTGTAAATACCTTTAGGGCAGGTATTGTCGCGTTGTGATTGGCCAGCGCTATTCACGCGTTTCGCGTTCATTTCGTGTCTGGCCAGGATAACTGCATGTTCACAGTTTCTTCTCGTCTGTGTTGCTACAAGACCCTTGGAAGTTAAGAGGCCAGAATTATCAATCGATCAATCAATCAAGTACTGCGTCCTCCTCCTTCTCCTCAACACCTCTCTTTCTCCATCCCATCCCATCGCAATGAAACACGAGCGCTACATCGCCGACGAAGATGACACGAAGCTGTTCGTCGTCTTCTACCAGCTCCCCGGCGCGAAATACGAGCATTGGGCATTACAAGTAGGAGACTATAGAGGAGAGGGCACGATCATCGAATTCATCGACAAGAAACGGAGCATGACGGAGGGACGACCAGAAAGCAACAATACTTTCGTCGACAAATTGTTCATCGCGTATGTCAACGATGAGAAAGCGGATTCCCTCGACGACGCAGTCACAGTGGCGGAAGTTGATGAGAGTGCGGAATGGGCGTCCCAGGAGTCTGTTTTGGATATTCTGCGCTCTATGGGCGATGAATATTTCTTCTTGAATCAGGAGGAGCGATATGGAAGGGCTTCGGAGGAATTGTACAAGAGGTTTAAGAAGATAACGACACCGGCACCGACACCGCCGCTGACCGAAAATCAGAAACATATGCGGATTGGTTGGCAATGGGATGAGTGATTTCGATGTCGATGTTACAATAGACGGGCGGTGGACAGGCCGGGAGGTTCAATGCATGGTATTCTGTTTCAACGCGCCTTTGTTTTTAATGATATCTGTTATGTGTAGTCTTGATCCCTGCTGCTAGACAAATATTGCAATTCATGTCACACTTTACAGTGCAAGTTATTTCCCCGGCGTACTAGCAGTCTACAAGCGAACTCGTCAGTGGAGGGACACCAATATATATATATATCGAAAACCAGGGGGCTAAGATTGTTGAGACAAACCCCCCCACAATATGGAAGTTTCAAGCCGACCTATATCCTGTGTATATTCCTGACCAGCAATTGTGTTTCTAGCTTCCCATGAACCCACCCTGCTGCTTCCACAGCACAGAATCCAGACTCTGGACCCGAGGAGCGGCCCGGCGGAGGTGGTCCGAGCGCCGATCCGCTGCGTTTCCGTTTACTCGTTGGTCGCCCTCTCGATTTGATTGGTTGATTCCCGACTGGAAGCGCCGGGCATCTCACGACAAACACAACGACACCGTCTTTGTCTCCCGCCACCATCATCACAGGAACTATCACTATCAACTATCGCTCATCATGGGGGCCGACGACCTTGTCGGGTCATTCTTCAAATATGCATTCGTCTCACTAGCAGCCGGAGTCGGCATCTACGCCGCATTCCTCGGCCTGCTCACGACCGTCACCTTCCAGTCCCACGCCGTCTACCTGCACGCCATCCAAATGACCTGGTTCAAAGACCTCGACGTCCCCGAGCAATTCGGCTTCCTGAAAAACCAAGTAACCCCATTCTCGATAAAAACACCCGAGAATGAGTCCGTATACGCCTGGCATATCCTCCCCATCGAGCTCTACCGCAAGAACGAGCTCGCGCTAACCGCCGAACCACCGGGCCACGTCTCCGACATCACCGCACGCATCGCCTTTCACCTCCTCCGCGACGATCCAGAGTCCCGCCTCGTAATCCACTTCCACGGCGCCGCAGGCACAGTAGGCTCCGGCTACCGGGTGCCGAATTACCGCGCGCTGTCCGCAGGACACCCAGGGAAAATCCACGTGCTCGCATTCGACTATCGCGGGTTCGGGCGGAGCAAAGGGGCGCCGTCGGAGGAGGGGCTCATCGCAGACTCGCTGGCCGTTGTGGACTGGGCGATGCGGGTGGCGGGGATCCCCGCGTCGCGGATCATCCTCTTCGGGCAGTCAATGGGCACGGCGGCGGGTCTTGCCGTGTCGCATCATTTCGCTGCACAGTCTCCTCCGACGATTTTCGCGGGGACGGTCCTCGTTGCGCCGTTTGTTAATGTGCCGACCCTTGTGTCGACGTATCGCGTCGCCGGCACGATTCCGATTCTGTCGCCGCTTGCCCGGTTGCCTGTCCTGTTCAACTATCTTCTCGGGTTTATCCGCGACAAGTGGCTTTCGGACGAGCGCATCACGCAGTATGTGCGGATGAACGAGGTTAATGAGGAGAAGTACCGGGTGACGATCATCCACGCGGAAGACGATTGGGATATCCCATCCCACCATGGCCAAGTCCTGTTCTGGCACGCGGTCAACGGGTCGGTTCCTGTGGGGATCACATACGACCAGCTCCAGGAGAAGAAGGCTGAGTCGCAGGTTGACCTTGGGGCGGCGGGTACGGTCATGGAGTGGCGGACTGATTACGGTGTGATCCGCGAGGAGATTCTCAAGACGGGATTGCATGATGTTGTTATGGGGTATCCAGTTATTACGATGGCTGTCATGAGGCACTTTGACGCGGCAGATTCGGACTTTACGGTAAACAGGTGGAGCTATTCTGTCGAGGAAGACATGGCCAGGCTTAGGGAAGAGATGGAGGTTTACTAGGGGATATCTGCATACAGTGACTTGTAATAGATGTGCTCGGTAAGGCCAATTCAAATACCATATTAAAGAAAACCAAGCCAAACGTCCTTGATCAAAGATGAATCCCATAATTCGCAACCTCATACGTGTCGTAAATGGCCGGGTCCGCAGCCCTCACTGTGACAAACACCTCGACCATCATGACAATGCGACTGAGGAAATACAGACCCGGCGACCCAATGCAAACAACCGTCCGGAAACCTTCCCAGCGAAGAACGACCTTCTCATAGTGCATGAACGCCAACAACGAGACGATCGAGACAAACGCCGACCCACGCCATAACCACTTCTCGACCAGCGTCGGAAACGCGGTGTTCCAGCACGCGAGATGGAGGGCGCCAAACGATGCGCCGAAGAGCGAGCAGAGCGACCGGATGGTCTTTGAACGGTAGAGTCTAGGATCCCAATGCGCCACGATGATTTCCTTGTCGAGTTCGGTTTCGACGTCACCAGGGCCGCGGATCTCACTGGCAGTTGACACAGCATATTTGACGCCCCTCTGCCTCTGGACAAGTTCAGCTCTCCCAAGCGCTCTCTTCCCCCTCGCCTCCCGCAACGCATTATCCCTCGCCTCTTTCTCAAAAACCCTCGGTGTAAGGGCCCAAACATTCCAATACGAGCTCTGCGCTTTCCCCTCGTCAAACCTCTCGGATAGCGCCATCCCCTCAAACACTTCCCTCTGGTCCGCCGACATCTCCGGCAGATCGACAACCGTCGGAGCCAGAATATCCTTCGGCTTCTCCCACCAGAAGAAATACGTAATGCCAAACAGCGGGATGTAGCTCAGCGTCATGCTCTCGAGCTGCGAGAGCGGGAGGCCCGTCGCAGCGCGCATGATACACGTCGCAACGAACCAGAGGACCTGGAAGAGCGTGATGAGTTTTGCGACGCTGTCGGTTTTGTTCTTGTCGCGGATCTGCGCGATGCTCATTCCCCAGCTTGCCTGCGTGGAGGACCAGGTGATTAGGCCGTTTTGTAGCAGCCAGGTGTATTGGTTCGGCCAGATCACCTTATTCCCACCACGCGCGCCAGCTTCATCCGCTGGAGACCGATAGCGCAGCGCGAGCATGCTAACGTAGTAGGCGTGCACGAGCTGGAACTCGCCGTCCGTGTATGCCGCGCACTCATCGGCCATGCGTCTGCATTGCGCCCACTCCTGCAGTCCCTCGACGGCGATGAATTCGGGCGCGAAGAGGGTTTTCAGGAGGAGGGCGAGTTTGTGGGCCGTGGCGAAGCGTTCACTTGCGTAGACGCGTGGGTGGATGACGACCCAGGTGCAGAGGAAGATTGTCGTTAGGCAGGTTGTTAGGAGGCCCAGGGTGCCTCTGCCGTCGGGCTCGGAGACCCAGCCGATGAGGACGGGGGTGCGCGTATTACGTTGGGTTAGCTCGGTGGGGATAGGGCCTGGCCTTGGTGGATCCATGGAGGAATTGATCTCGAGGTCTCGACGTCATCGATAGCGCAAGGTCAAAGGAACTCCCTACTTGAGCTTGGAGATATAAGTAATCGCTCCTAGGAAGTGTTTATATTGAGGGGAAATGTGCGGAGGGGGTTATGTTTTAGGAGCCAGGGGAAACCACCTTGGATTGCTCTGTTACCGCTGACCCGGGTGTTCATGCATATTAGCAGCCCATCTCGAACGAGATGATTATCTATATTTAGGTGCCGGCTCTCATGACTCGTACCCCTGTTGTTTATGTTTCAGCTATGCAGGGAATTGACGGGGCCAGTCGCCATAGACTGTTAAAACCAGCAGCGCTTCTGCGGGCACTAAGGAAGGTACTACTACTCGCAGAAGCCAGATACTCCACAGACAATCTTTATGACTCGCGCGTCGCGGCTTCCAGTTGGGTAGTGGCTTTCTTTGTTCACTAAGCTGTTGGGGCAATCCCTCATTGGCGCCCTCTAAACGCCGGGGGGGCCCGGGCGCCTGTGCGAATGTGATATCCATGCAGGACACCAATGATTGCGGAGGCTACTCATGAACCCCTCGATTTTCCAAGCCAGCGATTGGCAGGCGCAGACTGTTCCATGAATCACCCAGGCATCCTGTTCATCCATATCATCTCCGCGACTGACAAAGCAATGGCGAAATGTCAGGGGACCGAGCGCCCAGTCCTGTAGCTAAAGCAAGCATACATTTACTCACCCTTGCCCCGAGCCTTGAGTTGATGGGGTGTGCTGCGTGAACCCGTGCTGCCACTGGTGGCTGTGCTCTCCTGGTACGCAAACACAAGGTTAAACCCTCTGTTGCCGCCTATCTGGCCTAAGCCTTGCACTTTGCGAATAGCAGCTTTTTTCCCTTTTCTTCTTTTAAGCACTGCTACTCTGCACAAGCTATATCATGAAGTATGGGAAATGCAGGAACAAGGTGAAGGGGGATGGTCCCTGCTATGGGATGAACAGTTTGCTTAATGTACGCCAGGCAAGTGAAGCTGATTCGCTTTGATATTTATCTTAAATAGGACCAAACAGATACCAAGCGGGTGTCCTTCATGGACAGGAAACGGCTTTAGAGGGCGGTTCTACGATACCTCTTGAACGTTGTTATGGGATAAATCGTGCAGCTTGACTCGAGAGCAGGTTGCACCTACTGTGTACCCTCCCCAGGTATATATCAACTTTCAACTGCACTCAAAAGGATCTAGACCCATAGATAGTGAGCTATTAGTGAAGTATATGGCATGTAGGTCGATTTCCGGCTGACAGTATAACTTCAAGGTTTGAGGACCAGGCGCTTAAAAGCAGGAATAGATAAGATCGACGTTGAATGATTGGTGCAAATCACGAGGAGCCAGTTTGCCAAGATTCTCCGCAGGGCTGACACTTGACAGTTATTAGGGCCCAGCCACCTCCTTGCAAGCTGCCGACAACACCTGCCATCGTCGATGACCATGGCCAGCCTCTGCGGGCAACTTCGGCATATTGGTTATCGCAGGGGATCTGCAAAACCTAACACTGCGGTTTTCGGGCCGCAAATGAGATTCGTTTCATATTTTTGGCCAGGCGCACGGCAGGCAACAGCCACACCGGACCCCGAGATCTACCTCGAAAAGCAGAGTGGCCTAGGTGAGCTTCCGTGTATAATTGCACCAGAGAAACATGTCTAGTACCAACCATACTAACATTGCTCACCTAGAGCAGAGAATCTCCGAACAAGACCTGTATCGATACATCAGGCATCGATGGCTGTAAGCGATCCGCGTGTTACTAGTAGTTTCGCGCCGGCCGCGGCTGATTGACCCCCAAACCCAGATTCAACGAAAAGCGCGAACTCTCAAAACGTTATCTGAAATATAACCTACCCGAACTCCTCAATGTCGCAGTTAATGTTTGCGATGGGGCGCGGTATTGTGTGTTCTGATCCTACCCTCAGCTTAGCATGGCAACAGTGAATGGCTGACTGACTGCATTCAAGGCACCAAGATCACCAAATGCGCGGAAGGACTACATAACAAAGGCTTCATTCTGACAATGGATAACGGGTCGGAGGTCTTTGCCAAACTTCCAAACCCGAATGCGGGCCCCGCGCGTTTCTCCGTCGCCTCTGAGGTCGCCACACGGGAGATGGTAAGTAAAATGTTCTCGTCCCAGTCCGTCATTGCCCACTCACTAAGCTCGACAGCTTCGCGATGTATTTGAGCTTCCCGTCCCTCGCGTCTTAGCTTGGTCTTCCGATTCATCAAACACCCCCGTCGAGGCCGAATATATCATTGAAGAAAAGGCACCGGGCGTACGACTGGGTTCCGTCTGGAATGAATGGCCTCGGGAGCTGAAGCTACAGATAATCGTTCAAGTGGCGGAGCTGGAGAACAAATTGACCACGGTTAGCTTTGACAGGCACGGTTGCATCTATTTCAAAGAGGACTTGCGCGCCCTTGTTGGCGAAGCGGAAGACATTCATACAGCAAATCTTGAACCTGGTGTCCTTGAACGCTTTGCGATTGGACCGTTAACTACCAACGAACTGTGGCGTGACGCCAGGAAGGTCATGGAATTGGACCGCGGACCGTGTAAGTAGGTTGCCTGTCTGATTCCCCACCCCATCGTCTAATACCGTTTCTCTTATCCAGGGAAAGATGCTACGGAATACAATCAAGCAATTGGCCGCAACGAAATAGCGTGGATCAAGAAACACGCTACCCCGCGAACAAACCACTACCAGCCAAAACCGGACCAAGAACTTCCAGAAGACGGTATCTCACTCCTGGAGAAATACATGCAAGTATCCTCCCACCTTGTCCCCCAGCCAGGCGACGGCCCATCGTCCGCCAACGTCCTCTGGCACCCAGACCTGCACCTGGACAACATCTTCGTCGATCCCGAAACCCACAGGATCACCCGAATCGTCGACTGGCAATCCGCCCGCGTCGCCCCGCTATTCTACCAAGTCGACGTCCCCCGACTATGCAGACACACCGGACCCGTCCGCAAAGGCTGGGTCATCCCCGAACGCCCCGCAGACTTCGATCGCCTACCACAGGACGAGCAAAACCGCATCGACGATGCCCTGGAGAGCGAAACCCTGCACAAATACTACGAGGCGCAGGTCTACAAACGCGCCCCGCTGCACTGGGCCGTGCACGCGCACCGCGCGATCCCCATCCTGCGGAAACCCGTCTGGCTGGTCAGCGGCGTGTGGGAGAACCGCGACCTGTTTTTTCTCCGCGAGGCGCTGATGGATATTACGGCGCGCTGGAGCGAGTTCTTCCCGGGTATTGCTTGTCCGATTGGGTTTAGTAGTGAGGACATCGAGCGGCATTCGAAGGAGGAGGAGAATGTTAGGGGCGTTGGGGAGATGATGGCCATGTTTCGGCGCGAGGCTGTGCTTCCTGTGGATGGGATGGTAGATCCGGATGAGTATGAGCTGGCCTGTGCGAATAATCGGAAGTTCAAGGAGGCTTTTATCGGGCTGGCGCAGGATGACGAGGAGCGCGAGCTGTTTAGGAATCTGTGGCCGTACCAGGAACCTGTGGCTACTTGAGGCTGGACAAAATATCAGAGAACGTAATTCTGAATTGCATGTTCTGAGCATATATGACGTGAGCGGCGTAAACGTGGAACTAGTACTTGCCCCAGGGTGATGATATTTCAAGTTGCACGGGTTGATATTTTACATTACACCAACATTTCGCTTTTTACTCTAGTAAGTATAACGCGTGCACTTTCGAATGAGGCGCCTAATATCTCGCGCATCCGTAGAGACGTAGCATAGTAAGAGTACGACGTCCGTGGGTCTTGCTACCCCCTTGTGTGCTGTGGCCGAGTGGAGAGACTGGCATATATCCCAAATGGAAAGACTTAGAGCATGCACAATAAACTGGATCCCGCCCAAGCCCATTGCTATAGACGCGGTCCTCCTTCCTCAATCTGGCCCTCGCTCCCACCATCGACATTCATCTCCCTATCCCCATCCCCATCACTCCGATATGGCCCACTAACAAGCCAGGCGAAAAAGAGTATTATCGCAAAGATCAGGCAGGTCACAAGACCCACCACAATCATCACACTCCCGGCCACCAACTCAAACGACCTAAACAGCAGCGGCGCCCACCAGAACCGCGCAACGAGAAGCCCCATCCGCCCACGCAGGAAGCGGATCCGGCGCAGCGTCCGGATGATCCGTCGCGTCGTACGATGCCATCGCCCATGCAGAATCTCGGAGTGGACTAGGGCGTGGAGGTACATGCCCTCGGCATCGTTTAGAAGGCCTTGGGCGCGATATAGTGCGCCGATACTGATGATTCCGTTGAGTGTCTGCGGGGTTGGTCGGGGCGGTGTGTCGGATTGCAGGAGGCAGTGCATTGCGTCGGCGTGTGGGAGGAGGGTTTGTTGCGCGGCGTGGGTTCCTGGGTCTCCGGGGTTTGGGGAACCGGCGGCTCGCCCGAGGGAGGTTAGAGCGGTTGATTTGAGGTGTTTGTGTTCGGGTTCGTGTTCGGGCATGTTGAGCATGCTGCGGCACCAGGATTGGATTGTGGGATGCATGTTGTAGGATTCGGATCCGTCTTCGTGATTGCTTGTGATGAGCGAGAAGTCTTGCAGAGTGGCGATAGCCTTGTGCATTGCATGGCCGTTAACTAGAAGACCTGGCTTGGTTTGGTCCTCATGTGGTATGTACCGCGCGTATTCTAGAATGCTGCTCTGGATGCTGGCGTGGTGATAACATGAGAGGAGTAGGAGTAGTTTCGCGGCGAGGGGACTGGTTAGCTTCAGCTCATTATACGATAATGAGCAGGCTGTGCTAATGACACATGGATGTGTTGCATGCAATCGTGCTGTTCGTCGCGTCTCCAGGTACAGGTTGAGATAACTTGACGCGCTCAATCCGGTCTGTCGCATGTATGCAGCAGCTAGTACATGAGCGACTGGGAGGCCATCCAGGGACCGGACGAGCATCTTCATTGCTGTTGATGGTCAGCCGGCGTTCTTCGGATGGAGGCTTATTCAATTCTTACCTTGTTCTTCACTCTCGTTTCTTTGTACACCACTGGCTAGATCAGAACCGGCAGGTGTAACGATCGCCAAAGCGTGCTGTGGTCCAAGTGGTTGCACTGCATGGTGCGTGCCCCCAACTAAGGAGGGTTCAGTAGTCGTGATGAGTATAGCGCCATGATCGTAGTTGAGCTTATAGTCGGCCAATCTGACCTTGTCCGCTGCTAACCCATCAACAATAAGAAGCGATCGGGTATTCTCCCTTTTCCGCAGGAAATCCAGGACTATTGATGCCTGTCTCTCGAGGACGTTTCCTCCAGATGTTGGTTTCGATAGATGCGAGAGGATCTCGCTCGTCGGGAGCTGCGATGCAAGCTTGCCTAATGACGCCAGCATGGTGTTCCTACTTGAGCCGTCGACCCACCATATCGGGCCGAAGTCATCAGCATGGAGATGCGCAAACTGGCGGGCTAGTTGCGTCTTCCCAACCCCATCTGGACCGTGGAGGACTGTCACGCGGCGTTCTGGCGGCGCTTGCGGGCGGAGCCAGGTCCATAAATTTTTCAGGTCATCTTCGCGACCGATGAAGACATCTTTTGTTTCCTTGTTTGCGGATTCTGAGCCTTTGAGGTTGAGGGGCTTTGATCTTCGGCGAGGGGTGTAAGATCGTCTCCCAGGCTGCTGGGACTTGATCGGGGATGTGAAGCCGCGGACCCTCTGTATCGGATCAGGAAATAGGCTGAAGAGAGTCCGACGGCAAGGTGTAGATAGACATCGTGGAAGCGACATGAACGTCGTATTGAGGAGATTGAGGATGAGATGCTACGTGAGGGGGTCTGGTTGCCCGGGATATACTCGGGATCGCTCCCGGAATGTCCCGGGATACGAGATTGTGAGTCAGCGGGTGTTGAGCCTCAATGGCCACCCGGCCGGCCTTCTCGTGACACGAGACTGGGGTCACGCGATCAAACCAGAGCTTCAGCACCCGGAAAACAGAGGTCTATTGTCCATGGACTGGGTGGCTGCTATTACTCTGCGCTGCGACCCCAGCCCGAACATGCAGAGGTATCCATCTCTCACGTATGTTCTATCGAGCTTTCCAGTCGGCCAGATCTGTGCTCTGCCACTAGATTACCAATGGTTCAAATGGTAGTCCAGAGTAGCATATTCCAGGGCAACGCGTCTCAACGTCCACGAAGATGATATTCTAGCCATGGCCGGAAAGCCAATGGCGAGCTTAGGGCATACTCCTGAAATACCGGTAGAAGCTTATGCTCTTTGAATCAGATGTAACCGCACAATAATATCATTACTGGAAAGCCCCATTGCAGATGACCTCCGCTCTTCCACACTGTAGTATTGAACACCAGTAACTTTCCATTACATTGCTCTATTCTAGTAGGCCGGCAATTGCTCTCGAGACTTGAGCCGGGGAATCTCCCCTGAAAGTCATCCAGCACTGGCTCCATTAAACTGGGATTTTCATGGACAAAAGCGTAGCGACCGCCATCAGACCCATGTTGGAAAGGCCTAATCGCGCAGTGCAGATCACGTATTGAAGTACCTCCCCATGCCAGGCTGCCAGGGCCACCTTACGCCCCAAAGTCAATGCGTGACTTCAACACCGCACTTCCATGTTCGATCCATGACCGACAGTTAGGTTCGATGTCTGCTGCGGCGGCCACACTACCACGATCAATTAGTAAAGCTCGATACATCTGTGTCTGATATGAATGTGGTGAACCTTGCATTTCGGGGCCGGTCGCGCTGCCAGAGCAACCATATATGCTTCCAGCCTCATTACCCATTACAGACGGTGGGTCCATTGCAGCGCGCGCCACGAAAGAATTGGTAAATAACCCAGTGTATCATGTATCCGTGCCCTCGGTTGAAGATCCCTGAGTGATGCTGATGTACCTCATTGCTCGTGATGGTACACCAGTGTGAGCATAATCGCCCCAAGGGCCAGCATCCAACAGCTCGGGGCAAAAGCATCCGAAATGCTGCCACTTCCATGTGTTTCTATCCAAGCTACAGTGATTAGCAGGGATCCTATTCCAATGATCCCTTCTATCGCTGCAATCTTGGCCCATGATAGGGCCTCAATGAAAGCAAGGCACCATCCTTCGCGCAGGTGATCATTGGGCCCCAGTGAGAGAAAGTCATCTCGCTTCGGGACTGTATCACGATGGAAGATTTTCGATCCTGCATGGTCAGGATTCTCGAGAAAGTGCATTAGGGCCTGTCGAGGAATAGGTGGGTCGACGGGCGCTGGGCGAGGGGAGTATTCGTAATCGACAGCGAGCTTGCAGCCTGTTTCGCACGATATGCGGCCACATTGAGGCCAGTCCTCGTCTGCTTTGCGGTTGAGTGCGATCTTGTCGCTGTGGTAGATATAGAACTGGGATTATGTGAGTTAAGGCTGTGTCTCCAACATGGTGTATTGCCATCCTACCTGTTTCCATTCTATGTGTGAGAGGCTGCGCAATCGTATCCATTTCCACCGTCGGCGAGCTGTATTGTAGATTTGCCCGATATTTCGGTATAGTTCCTCGTCTGTTGTTGCATGTTGGATGTCCAGGTGGATAAGTCGGTCTTTTCCTCTATACGAAGGTATCGCAAGGAGTAGGTATTTGGCGTCGGCGGCTCCTGGCTGGCCAGTGCGGCCTGACTGTGGAAAGGTCTGCGGCGGCCTTGTGTTTGAAGGGTTCCCACCGGTTTTATACACGCTGCGGAACAGCCTAGCTGCTGCCTGAGAGATTGGATGTATGATTTTGTTCATGACCACGTTTGCACCTGCGTTATTCCCCTTTGCTGATTGTTGGATTGGATGTGAAACCAATGCCTTGCTTGGTCTAGGTTGACGAGGAAATGCTGGTGGCAACGGGGTGACCCCGGATGTTGACCGGCTGTCCCGTATCTGAGCCTGGTTGAGCTGGCGAATCCAGTCAGTGGCGGCACCGGGAAACATCTCTCTAACCGTTTCGGTGAAGGTATGTCGGCAATGTTGCTGTAGGTATTATTAGCAAAGGTGCTCCTACGGAACATCTGTCGGGAAAGCTCACGCATGTCCATGTCAACCGCTCATACCCACTGGGGACCTGCGGTCGAGATAGACGTTCTAGAACGGTTTCCAGAAATATCCTGATTAGGACAATACCAATAGTTGCGGATGTCCTGGCAATGGATGGCCATTCAAGGTCCAACGAACTGTGTTCCATGGCTACATATGGACTCGAAATAATGATTGCATTGACATCTCGGATGATTGATGGGTGAATAGAACTCGTGCCAAGCTCCTCTGTCAATGACGCGGCAAGATATATCAGAAGCTCTGTCACCAGTTGAAACTCCTTGGTAGAGGCGAGATTGGCGAGGAGGTCGAGCAGCTCCATTGATGATCTTGCGATCAACGCAGCTCCTACCATTGCCACGGGAGTGTGAGTATGGTCCTGTGCACGTCGAAGAGCAGTAGGATTCGCATGAGGAAGGCGAATCCCTTCATTGCATAGTCTCAAAGCGAGGATCACACAGAGCGAGCTTGGATCAATAGACTCCCCTTTTGACTGAAGATTCTCTGTCATTTCCACGCTCCAGTGTGTCTCCACGAAATCCCACAACGGGATGCCAAGCGTTTCATATTCCTTTTGAAAGCGATTGATGAGGAACTCAAGGTCGAGCAAAAGCAGGCGCTCCTCATCATGGATTTCCTCCGCGTCCAATTGACTGAACGGTTGCAAATCCAGGGTTTCGTTCTCACGACAGCAGGTATGGGTTAGTCCTAGCGCGTCAAATGTGAGCAATCTTAGCACAGAGGGTACTACCTTTGCTGCAGATCCCCCGAGATGTATTGCATTCATCAGTAAGATTTCATAGACCCCTCTGACCAGATCGTGCTTGTAACAGGCGTCCCTTATGTCTTCGCTGGCTGATAGGAGTTCGATGGTTCCAATTACGTGGCGCAGAGCCACGGTGAGCGGGGTGCAGCCATCGATGGAACAGCGACAGATGCAACGGTCTGTTACTGGGGACCTAAAAGCGTTGCCCACCAACGCGCGGCTTGAGTCACGAACACCAGAAATAGCGTCGTATACTGGCCCAAGAGCATCTTCCAGGGTTTTACTCACTCGCCGTTGCTCATAGCACATTGCGGTAAATTGATGCATGAGATTGAGGCAGACGTGGTGACACACCGAGGTTGAATTACTGGAGGTCACCCTGTGGACGTCCGCACCGTGATCAATCAACCATTCGGCACGACTGAGTGACACTTGAAGAGGGCATTCGACATTCCAGGCAACCAGGGGAGTGTGGCCGAACGCATCCGGAACGTCAATATCGCGGAACCCAGCTCTCCATAAAGCCTCCATATGATGAGGGTTTAGTCCAGGCGCGTGGAACACCGACTGCACATGCGTTATCCCTTCAAGGTACGACCCAATCCCAAAGCCGTGCTGCCTGAATACACTGCATAATGGCCGCAGGTTGATGTCTGGCAGCGACCAGGGCGACAGTTCGAGCTTCTTCACGGCCTCGGGTGGTAGGACTTCAAAGGCAAGGTGACGTAGATGTTGCCGTCGCATGGCAAGGTTCTCGATAAGCAAAGTACTCACACTGCTCCCACCGGATACGGAGATACTCGAGGATGTTATAGGGCTGCCAGCATTGAGTAACGATTCAACCGATTCGAGGGACTCAAGCCGCGCCGCCTGAGCCATGACAAGTAGCATCACGGCCGGTTCTCTTGTCAGATCAGGCCAATCTTCCAGAATATGCGCAAGTCTCACTGGGCTAACTGCAGCATCGTACAATAATGCGACTCTGAGATTGTCTGGTAGGTTCAGCTGATGGTTTCGTTTCCTGTTGTAGCTTGATTGCGGAAGGCTGTTGCTATGTATCTCTGAACCTTTGAGATCCCTCTGGATAATGGCATCAAACTCCTCAATCCTCGCGTGGCTGTCCGTCTGGGGCTGAGACCCGACGTCTTCCTGGTGGGCGTTGTGCTCGTTTGAGGTGGGATATGAGGGGCGAGTAGATCCCAAGTCCTCTGCCTCATTCGACGGAGGTGGAGAATCGATGGCGCTCATCATGACAGTGTGAATTGGACAACCTGTCGGGTCAGACAGAATAGCCATCAAAGTCAGAGTCCTGTGCCGTACCTAGTCGATGATGGAAGGATAGAAGCTTTAGGCTCGCCGGTATTGACAGCTTTTCTGCAACCGTATCGCAGGATACGTGGTCCATGCAAAGCAAACTGGCGATGTCGCCCATCCTCTCCCCGCGACCGTGAGCTAGTAAGACCGCTAACGGATGATTCTTGCTATCGGTACTGGGATCATCTGTTGCACAGCCTATCCCAATGAGGAATTTGAACAGCTCAAACTGGTGCAATGACTCGGCCGCTGTGAGCGGAGTGAGAGAGCAAGCGGCCTGATATGTTTAGCTGCGGAGTGCTCGGGGGGAAAATACAACGTACACCGAGTAAGGATCTGCCATCGTACTGTTCGTCTGATGGCCGCGACAGCGATCTACCGAATCCTTGCCGCAACTCGCTAATCATTTTGAACGAAAAGGAAGCAACTTCGGCGTCAGTGGCCCCCCATGGTGGCATGCGTTCGATAATGCCAAAAGCACCAGACCCATTCGGCACAAGCCGCTTGAGACGTACAGTATGGCTGTACACGCCCGCTAGCGGACTCGAAGAGACCTGAAGCGACCAGTTGAGCCACTTGTCGCGAGTCTTGGTTAGCTTGACGCTTCTACCCTGAGCACCCTCATAAAACACGCAGGGCGGCAGATGATGGGGAGCACGAGCGCCGTTGAGCGGGGAAAGCCGCATGGGGCAGACGCAGGGCAAGGGAAACCCCTTTCCCTCGTTGAGGGCCAGGAAACTACCATGGCTGACCCTAGGGCGATCAATACCAGTGGTATCAGCCCCAGCAGTTGATAGACTCAAGGCTTGCGTTTGCGGATTGTTTTGGTCGAACATGGCAGCCAGCGTCGATGGCCGATTCAGGAATTACTGCCGTCAGTCTCAAGCACTCGAGCAGTGATGCGATGATAACGTGCCAGATGATGGGGAGATGAAGGAAGAGGAACGAGGGACGCGGTCGGCGTCAACGTCAGCGAGCCTCGACGCAAGGCTCGCAAGGCACACATCGTGCTATTGTTAGCGCGGGGCACCTGCATACAGGCGGCCATTAAGAGGTATGGAATATCCCAGCACCGTGAGGCCATCAACGTTTTGTACTAGAAGCGCGTGAGCGATGCAGTGTGATTGAACGTCCGCTGGAACTCATGGACGATGGGGTTGACGGCGTTGCTCTACCCATCGAGGGAAAGAAGGCCGCAGAGATTGCTCTTTCCTCGCAAATCAACCCGTGGCGAAGGAGCCTGCAACGCACCTGCCTTCTGAGTTGGAGCATGCCGCGAGTCTCGAGTCTCACAATCAAGCGATGCGCACTTGGTTGTAAATGATCACTGTCATATATACCAAGCAAGCAATCCACGTCGCGATATCCAGCACCTCAACTGCCCAGCATTCCGTGCGATACGGCGTCAACGGCGAGAGAGCGGTACATAAGGCAAAGAAGATTTCGGTCCAGACACTCGACGGAACCACAAAATCGGGCCAGACGAAGAGTTCAAGTATAGATGACCCACCGCGGAGAACAGTCAGTACTCCGGCGGTACTAAATCAGTTGTCTTGGCCCTCACGCCGGCAATCTACACCCAGTGAGTCAGGGTGGGGCGCGTTGGGCAATACGAGAAGCATATAAGCAGCCAGCAACCCCAATAAATTGGTCATGCCACAACCTTACTGATCCTCTCACGATCTCAATTTAACGGCCGTCTCAATTAAGTTTCAGCATGGCGTTCCCAATTACCCCAACTACCGCGCGCCTAATCGAAGTCGCCGAGGTGGCCTTCATCAACGCGCAAATCCAGGGTGCGCGTCGATTGTTTCCCAGCGATGGATTCCTCGCCGAGCCTGTTGGTGGAGGTGTGGCTGCCGTCACCAAGGCGTCCTTTGGGAGGAAGCTGAACCATGTTGCTGGCTTTGGAATGGATGGCCCTGTCACGTATAAAGATCTTGGGACCATTGAGCGGCTCTACGAGAAAATCGGGGTACCGGTGGAGATCAATTTGTGCCCCTTCGCTCATCCTACTACGCTTGAGCAGCTCCATGCGCGCGGGTACAAAACCTGCGCCGAGATGAATGTTTACGCCATCGCGTTGCCCGAGTACGAGACGGAGGGGGGATCGGGCGAAACGACCAACGAGCTGACCATCTCCCATGTCGCCCCGGAAGACCACCCCGCATTCATCGAACTGTCGTCTGCCGGGTTTCAATCTGGGAATCCCCAATCCGATCTCTTCCACACCCTATCCGCAACTGCAACCATCCGCCCAGACACACGCCTCTACTTCGCCAGGATAAACGGGCAGATTGCCGGAACAGCTGGAATGGCCTTGCTTGATACACCACTAGGCCGCGTTGCGGAGCTTTATATCGACAGTACGGTTCCTGAATTCCGAGGAAAGGGCATACAGCTCGCACTGCTCAAGGCCCGACTCGCCGAGGCGAAAAACGACGGGTGTGACCTAGCTGCAGTGACGACGTGGCCGACTGGGACGAGTGCGAGGAATGTTGAGCGGGCGGGGTTCAGATTGGCGTATAAGAAGGATGTATATACTATCTAAGAGAAATCAGTACCAATGTCTATCGGTACCTCGTATACGTTGCATCACAATACACTCGTCTTATGGACCTTATTCATTTTCCCAGCGCCGTATAATGACGATACCCGATTGGCATGAAGCTTGAACGTCATAAAGCCCCATATAGTTAACATCGCATGGTTACTCTGAATCATAGGAACGTCAATACTTACACCAAGCAAGATTCTCTTACCAATAACATAGGACAGCCAAGGTCCCTAAGTTATACCAGTCTGCCTCATATGGGTACGATACTTATCACAAAACCGCAGAGCTGTAGGGACCGCAGGAAAGCAAGCCCAGGTCGAGCACCTAGTGATTGCGGACGTGTGAACTCCTACTATGATTGTGAGATGTAGCGGGGTACGCTCCCCTCCGAGATATATCTAGATGCGTTGTGGGAGGGTTGGACTTGGGTATGCGGGGTGTTCCCAGGAGCCGGAAGGTTTAGATAGATGGTGCTATGATTGAGCATCCAGATAAGGGTAGCTTCTCCCAGGATATCAATTCCGGGTACGGTCTCTGGCAACGGCGAAGCATATAACAACACCCACGATGTCTGTAAGGGGCCGTTGGCCACCGTATCACTCAGGAGTTACCCCACACGGCACAAGTATGGCAGTAGGCACAGCAGGTTGGTATTCCCGCCGTGTGACCCCCCTCGGCATAAGGCAGCAACCCTCGGCCTCGTTCCCTGGACGCTAAGAACAAGGCTCCGCACCCCGTGACACGCTAAGCCCTCGGACTACGACCAGAATCCCATGCCACGTCCCATTCTTCCTCCTCGTATATTCCTCCCGTCTGCACCATTGTATACCAGACATGGGCAGCCAGGATCCTTTTGGGCGGTTAAGCTTTGAAACCGCTGGGAACATCCTTTACTATTTGGATTCAACCAGTGTCGTTCGGTGTGAGCGTGTTAGCAGGGGCTGGAGGGATTTTATACGGGCATGGATCGTGTCCTCGAACTTCTCTGGCAACTTTCGCGAACAGCTCAAAGACAGTTCCATAGAGCCCACTCAACGTATCCAAAGGTTCAGGGAATTAGGTATACAATCATCACACCCGTTCCTGCCCAACGCAACAATCACACACTGACAAACCACACCACACCACAGCCGCCGTCGCAGCGAACCTCTCATCCGGCAAAGCAACGAGCGTGCGCAGGATTGAGGCCCGTGACGGCCTTCTGGTAGCAGGCGACTATGCTGCATGGCGGTCTGGCGGGGACATGTATTGGCAGCGGCTGGACTTCCAGGAGGACGGGTCCGTCTTCCCTGTCGAACAACTGCTTTGTGACCCCCCACCACACCGCTGCCAACACTTCTTCCTCAGTTCAAACGGCTACCTTGTCCTCGAGCGCCGCGAGCCCTCGCCGGGCTATCCAAGAATGAGGTACCACATTGACCCCATTCCTTTCTGCCCAGTGCCGCAGTCCCATATGAGCTAATATATGTCTATCTATCTGTCTATCCGGTAGCATTGATGTGTATTCCCTCGAAGAAAACCGCAGGCTTCATACCATAAACGAGCCAGACGGGCTCGATCCACGGATCACAGGAGTCCCCATTGCCATCGGCGCGCAGCGCATCTATTTTTTTGCAGCGGGATGCAATCCATGCATATGACCTGTTCTCAAGAGTGCAGCTATACGCCGTCCGACTCACAGGGACCGGCCAGGCTTCCACTTGGGACCCATCGGCGATGTACTGGACCCCGTACACACGGTACTTCCCGCTCCTGCAGCACGGCCGTTGCGAGTTACTCCCCATCATGTGGGATCGGACCATTCAGATCCTCAATGGCGAGGACGGGTCTCTCGTGCAGGAAATCGCCGTCGATTCCTGGAGATTCCCGTACATTGTTGTTGCGCCCAGCCGAAAAGAATTCGCGGTTCTGAGCGTGCGCAACGAGCCGAAAATCGCCATGGAAATGCGCATGCAGCGCTTCTTCCCCGGGCCCGATGGCCTGTTCGCCGAGTCGAGTCTACCGTCGACAGAACATGTCTTCTTCGATTTCAAGTATACCGGCCATAACATCGTCGCCCTCGACCCGTTCCGGCATTTGGTTGCTATCCCCTCTGGCCTCAGGGGTACACCCGTAATATCCGAGCTCGTGAGCGGCGACTTCGAGTCCGTTTTCCTCCCAGACGATCCGACCGATACCCGCGGCATCGACGCCTTGTGTCGTGGCGCCATGAACAAGCTCACGCAGCCGCCCAAATACGCGCATCACAAGGCGCGACGGCCGCTTATTCCTAAGCACAAATACCACGCGAGGGACATGTGGTTTGTCGATGGGAATCGGCTCCTCTACCGGACTTCGCATTCCGGTGGGAATCCGGATGCGTACTATATCTTTGATTTCAGACTCAGGGTAGGACAGAGGTTACAATGAATTTGTCTTAGGAGTGAGTTCCATAGTCGATGGTTTGGAAAGCTTTCATGGCGGCTTGTCTGTTGAACGATCTGGCATTCTGGAGCTCAGCTATAAGCTTAAAAAATATATATATATATAAAAAGAGAAAGCTTCCGGCGGGGCTCGAACCCGCAATCTTGGGATTGCTAATACTTCGGTTGGAAGGTAGAAGTCACACGCCTTACCATTAGGCCACGGAAGCGGGTGGATAAATCGGCTCGGCCCAATCAAAAATTATGAGTCAAAGCAGAAACCGCTCCACTCGTAGCCTTGTGCATTCAGAGCCATACCATTATTTCCAAGTAGTATTTCTTTATGTACAGCATTTTCAAGAGTAGGTTTGCCCCCACTGGAAATCATACTCTCGCCATGACGCTGTCTCGAGAGTCTGGCAATGTTTGGATCAGCAGATTTCTTTTTCGGGGACCAGGATGTGGTCTATCTCACAACTTCCAACTGCACTAACAAGGATCTAGACCCGCTTATAGTGAGCTATTAGGTGAAGTATATGTATGGCATGTAGGACCACCGACACTATCTCTTTGATTACGCCATCAGCGAACGTAACACGCCGCATATCAGGTCTGACGGCGCATTTCCCACGTATAGTCCGTTCGATATGGAGGCTTAGAACCGAAGGTGTTTCACGCGCGTCGCTGGAAGAATCACTGAGCCAGGTGGAGATGGCACTATGGGACATTGGCATCATCGTTAAAAACCATCAAGGTGCCAAAGCAGCATCATCCACCATCAACATACCCGTCGCCACCTGCTGAAGCGAAGAGTGCCGGACAATGACGAACCTGGTCTGAATCCTAAGCGGTAGTAATTCGCTACCCAGCATGAGTCTGCAGGGGATCCTGTAGATTTGACTAGTGGAATCCCGTGTGATTCATCCCTGCAAAGTAACAGCGCCAGATCGGCTTCTTCTGCTTAGGGAGGATGAGACCCACATATGAACTACGCGTTCTTTGAAGGTGCTGATCCAGGTTATACGGATCTCATTGTCGTTGCACCTCTGGGGTAGGGTAGGAGTGTGAATCACGAGGACTGGGACCAGCCTATGGGCTCTGGGGAACATGCAGAAGTCAAGCCTCTGTGGAATGCTTGTGTGCCCTGGTTGGGTGGCCAGGGCGAAAGGTGAGATGGGACGCGTGCCCCTCATAGCCCTTAAACGATGAGATCCGATTGGTCATTCATGTACTGATTTCTCGCCTGTCGCCTGTTACTCGTCAATGAATATGATAGATACACGCACGGATATATCCCTGTGAACAGCACCCCTGTGAACGCTGTGGCTTGAAACAGCTAGTAAACGACCCCCACCATTGGTCGTAGCAGCAGAGCCGTGAGTATATGGCTATTGAACGTTTTTTGCACAGGCTAAGACAGGCAAGTGCAATACTAAGCTAGGCACTTATTGCTAACGGCCATCCTGCATGTGCTTTGATAATTGATGGTGTATATAAGGCAAGCTTGTTGGATCGCGCCGAGGAAGCGAGTCTTCGCTTTGAGCTTAATTTGTCCCCTCACTGGCTAGCGAATATAGAAAGTTTATGGGCAGATAGAGGGGAACTTGGTACAGGAACCCCCACGCATGTCTTTTTAATGTGCTCGGACATAACCCATTCCATTATGCTACTACTGCTAAAGAACCCTTCAGAGTCTAGAAATCTTCATCCAACTATTATGTTATGGCACAAGTATCAAGTGTTTTAAAGAACAAAGAGGATGTGTCTTTCCTCCATAGCCCCACTAAGCACAAACGTCCCCATTTGGCGGAGTAGTGCAACCGTCAGAGCAATAGTCCGCCAACTCCAACCCCCCCACATCGTTCACGCATCGAAATAGAGCGTTTTCAGGGTGATGGTAGGCCGAGGCGGCGGGAGAGATCACGAATGCGACTGGCACCCCGATGGCGGAGCGCAGTTCAGGCTCTGCGTAGCCTAGATAAAAGTTTAATGTGAGCCTCCGGCAGGGATTTGGATTGATGTTATGGTTATGGGTGGGACGTTCCTAAAGGGCGGGGATGGAAGAGTGTTCCTCACCATTATAAGTTGTCAGAGTCGATCCGCAGTACAGTAGGCCTTTGCGGCATCCGTTGGTGAAGGCGAGAGCGCTTGGCACCATAAGGGCAAGAGCGAGGTGGCTAGGGAGTAGTTTCATCGTTGGCCGGGCGATACAAAGGGATCGACTTGATGGTGGTGGAGATATGGGCATCATTACCTGAGGAAGCATACGGGCCGCAATATATACCCAGAGAACGGTCGTCCGAGCTTGAGGCGAAGCAAGGAGGAAGCGGAGTATGGCTGTACTACCCCAGAAAATTGCCGCATGTGAGAGATCCTGTTGGTGCGAGCATAGGCCTAGACGGGACTGTGTGATAATAGTGTTGCATAGAGCAAATATTCTATTTAATCAACCGTTGTAACCGTCTTCAAATTGTAAGCGTCAACTGGGGATTTAATAAAAGCTTTACCGGATGTGTAGTCCTAAAAGTATGACTGCGAGTTCTCAGCGTGTGCCACCACTATTGCAGGATGTATATTCATTTACTCCGGATATACTTCTTAATTTAAGCATCCCTAGCTACTCGCTGGTTACCGCGTAATGTCCACACCGAAGTCAATACTTGCTCAATGATTATATCCATTTGCTGTTATGATTATGCTTTTTTTAGCGCAGGAATTTGCTGCCTTCACCTAACAGGATCTGGGAGAAGTTTCCGGGCCCAAAGAATGGACTGTGCCCCCTCCTTGCATGCACCACGCCAAATCCCGGCCTGAATGTTTAGGGAAATCTTTCACCCCCTGGAGATCCCATACCTCCGCGCGACCTCCTTCATGTTATAGGTAGACCTGCCTCCTTGGTGCATTTCAGCAGGCGGCACCTTACCACAGCGATGGTATTGGCATATCCCATTCCTGTCTCGGTGAGGAACATTTGCACAAGCTGTGGTCTGCGGCTGGTCGCGCATCCAAGTCTGTAAGAAATGGGAATGTAGATTGCAAGGTGCTCACTTTATTCATGAAGACCTGGCGGACCTGCTGCTGTTTGTTGGTGATATGTATATTCTTCATTAGCTATTTTAGTGATGTACCAAAGCATTTGACCCAACACTTACTAATTTAGCATGTTGTTTAAGAGTGAAATCATTTCCGTGTAGGTCACCGTAGCGCGCCTAACAACTGGTATAACTAGCCTATTTCTGATTATCATACTGTGTGTTGTCAAATATTCTAGATATGCAAATCTCACTTCCAGAGATATCGTAGATAGCTCTAAAAATCAACGGCTATAAATATGGATATAGCATACTTAATCATTGTGGACCCTCGTATTTGAGACCAGGACTACATAGTTAAGTGCCTATTCTTCATCGAGGTCGCTCAAAAGATGAAGGACGGGACAGACCAAGTGCAGACTTCCGGTTATGAGGGTCTGGATCTCCTGATCTGTATGTGTAATGCTCCGAGTGCGGTTCGAAGCATCCTTAACAGTATTTTCGCACCACACGAGTGCATTAGGATCAAGTTTGTTCCACTATTCCCTGGAGAGCTCCAATTCCACCACACGAGGTGTTTTCCTTCAGTCTAAAACGGGTATGTGACTTTTGGTTGCTTTTTCTGGCCTTGATTTCCAGTTGCCTACTGTTCTCGTTTTTGTAAGTTGTAAAAGTCACATGCCTAAGGTAGACATCTGGTGAGAAGAGAGATTCCTGCACAAGCTGTAGAAGCTCAAAACGGTCTCAATGGGACAAATTAGCAAAGATAAGGACTTCTGTAGCCCCAGACCTACGTCCACAAGGTGAGCAAGCTGTCCAACTTTGGCGTAGTAGAACGTACCCCTTTGCTCTGCATCCTTCCACAAACCATTTTACAGTTTTTGACAGACTTGAGTCATCATGGGCCCCATCGAGGAACCACTGGGATTTCCCGCCCTGAATTCGATCATACAGACCTGGGCTCGTTCGCTTTAAGTGATACCATGCCACTGCCGCTGCCAGGGAACCGTTCTCAGGTTGTACTTCACTTAAAAATGGTAGATTCATATCCTGACCAACAAATTCAATTTTGGCGACTTTCTCCGTCGCCGCACGGGTTAAGACACCCGAAATGGCAGGCTCTTACCTTAGCAAAGACGCCAGGTAACCACGTTTGATAATTCCTGCTTTATGCTACGCAATATCCTCTATACCTGGACTAAGGCACTGGGGATGATCCTTGGTGATCTGGGGGACTATAACCACTGCTGCTTACTGTATTACATTTATGGCATCATATCTGCCACCCATCTGAGCTTCCTACACGGCACCATCGACCTTCTCTTTGATAAAGGCGTGAAACGACAGAAGCACCAATAGCTAGATGTAGCAAAGGATATCCAATTCTGCGGTGCTTGTTTTTAGTAATTTCTCCCAGACTCGAAGAACTCGGCCACAAATAGAATATGGTGTTGGATAGAGGGCTTCTATTAGTGCGAATTCTTTCTCGCGTGTCATGTAGGCACGGTGAGATATAGAGCCCAACCTTTGGCCCCGAAGATTCAAGGATCGATGCGATGTAAGCCCCTCTGCTTCCTTACTGTTGGTTCCAGGGCCGTCAATGCGACATGGGTAGGGGTTGGACTGCAGAGCTGTCGCCCCTGGCCGGGAGGGGCTGCCTGCCCGCTTCCGTGCTACTATATTTGGTCAATTATACCCCAGTTGCTAAGCCGGGGCGATCTGCGCAATCCTCTTAGCTTCGCCCGTCTAGCGGGGGACGGCCGGCTGCTGCTCACTTTGTGCCCAAGGATCCGAATGTGCCCAAATGCAAACGCCTTCCTCGGCCTCGACTTGGTATCCCGGGGCGATCCGCTATCGAAAACCTACGACCAATCGCTAGATCGAACTATCTTCCATATTGCATCGCAGCGGACTTGTTCATTGTATATGAGGGCGAATGTGGCGTGCTGAGCGCGGGGTATCTGACTCCCCCACTCTCGCCGTTTGTCCCATCGGGCGGATAACCGCTACACTTTGGCTGGGCGATAACTTTCTTTCCCAACGGCATCACTGGAGCCGCTCAGCCACAGCTGCCTTTCGCAGAGATTTGGCTATTCCTGTCTTCATGCGAGGGGAACGTTGGATGAATTTCCCTTCATTCCCAGGCTGGAGCGAACAGAGTCTGAGAATGATCAGACAACAGCCGCATGCGGGGTAGAGATTCTCGACCAACCCAAATCAGTCTGACAGCGACGTGCAGGGATGCGTATGCAGTGCATCGAGTGAGCTGTCAGGTCTGGTCCGGTCTGACGTTCAGCTCCACCATTACCTCAACGCGGTCTCGGCGCTGCATGTGAACGAATCCCGACGTTACCCAAAATCAGGGCTCTTTGACCGTTGAGCTGCCTCGTTTGCCTCGTTAGTGCAACTCGACAAACACACTGTCTCACAGCTCGCTTCTCGTCCCCGATGATCCTAATTGACTTCTGGCGGTGCACTCTTGGCTAGCTTGTGGTGGAGCTCGCTCGAGACACGCCGAGACGCTTGCGATGGACCCTGTGGCGGAGCTGAACAATGACAATTGCCTCAGACCCTGGCCAAGCGTCTAGCGAGATGAATGGGCTGCTTCGCAGGGGTCTGCACTGCCACTGCCAGCTGGCAAGCTGTTTCGTTTGCCGGGCAATGGCATCGAGAGCTGCCAGCTATAAGATTCCCCTCACCCCTCTGCCCCGCGCTTCCCACGATGAGCAGAACCAGAACAATCAAACAAGCGAAGCAAAATGACGATTGACAACTCTGACACCGAACAGCGCGGCCAGGCCATCCTCGATGTCTTCGGGACAGCCTTCGGCGAGCTCCTCGCCGCAGACCCGACCGCATTCCAGGTGAAATTCCGCAAGATGGCCGCGTCGGCCTTCGCCTTCTACCGCGGCACAGCCTGCCTATTCTACCACGACATGGAAAAGGAGCAGGCGACAGACAAATTCCTCGACAAGGAGACGAGCCAGATCTGGATCCACGGCGACCTGCACGCCGAGAACTTCGGCACGTACATGGACTCGCAGGGCCGATTGATTTTCAACGTCAATGACTTCGACGAGGCGTATGTTGGTCCGTTTTCGTGGGACGTCAAGCGCTTCGTTGCCTCTATCGGGTTGATCGGGTATGCGAAGGCTCTGAGCGATAAGCAGATTACACACCTTGTTCGCGCGTACGCAGCCGCGTACCGTGAGCGCATTCAGAAACTGGCTTCGCTCGAGGACCACGAGCTGGTCCCTCGCTTCACCCTCGACACGGCCAAGGGTCCGCTCCTCGATGCCCTGCGCGACGCCCGCATGGAAACCCGCGTCGGCCTCCTCGACTCAATGACCGAGATCCACGACTACGAGCGCCGCTTCACGCAGGGCGGCGGCGCAGTCCCGCTCGACGCCGCCGCACGCGAAAAAGTCGTCGACGCATTCAACCGCTACCTCGCGACCCTCCCCGACTCGAAGAGCCACCAGTCCGCCGCATACCGCGTCAAGGACGTCGTCGGCCGTCGCGGCGTCGGGATCGGATCCGCCGGCCTCCCCTCGTACAACATCCTCCTCGAGGGCAAGAGCGAAGCGATCGAAAACGACGTCGTCATCTACATGAAGCAGTCCGTCGCTGCGGCCGTCTCGCGCCACGTTACCAATGCCGCTGCCGCCAGTTACTTTCACCATGAGGGCCACCGTACCGTCATTTCCCAGCGCGCTCTGCAGGCCCACGCGGATCCCTGGCTCGGCTGGACCGAGATCGACGGCGTCGGCCAGCTCGTCGCTGAGGTATCCCCTTACGCCGTCGACCTCGACTGGTCGGACATCAACAACCTCGAAGAGATGACGGCCGTGGTGGCTGATCTAGGCCGCGCGACCGCGATGATGCACGGCGCTGGCGATGACGACGGACGACACTCTGAGCTCGTGCCTTTCTCGCCGGAGAAGGCCATCGACGCGGTCATTGCGGCGGATGAGGAGGGCTTCACGGAGGCTCTGGTTGAGTTCGCGCATCGGTATAGCGCCCAGGCGAGGAGGGATCATCAGATCTTTGTTGATCTGTTCCGTAATGGGCGCATCCCGGGGCTTCCGGTGGATGGTGAGGAATGAGTGGGCACAGTGTAGCCAGAAGGTGTATGTCGATAGCCTATGCAGTGTCATGAATATCGGTGGATAAGAATGACGACCCTTGGCGTCCTCTCCTCTTGTGAAATCTACGTAGTATCACCATTGCGTCCGGGTCTCTGACCATCACCCCGCCAGCCCAGCCCTCGTATGTACCCTCACTAGAGAGATCCATTGCCCCGCCCTGTTTATGCGTCTTGCATGCCGTCGTCTCCTGTAAACATCCACTTCTCCTGATAGCTTCAAGAGAGCATATGGAGCCAGGGAGACATTCTATTCCAAAAAGAATAGAAGGGAGTTCGCCGGCTAGAAGCACCTTTTATATACCCGTCCCAGGATAGCCGCGCGTGAATGAGTAAAAGTTTGATGCTGTGCCTAATAATCTCTACCGGCATCCTGACCGACAAGGAGTGCTCGCTCGGGAGATTGCCCAACAGTTGTCTTGCTGTAGAATCACATGCACATACCAGATATCTCGGCTTTCTGGTGGCTGGACCAGGGCCGTGCAGGGGTCTAAAATCTGCCCAGGTGTGTGAGTCTATCTTGCCCGCCGCTCGCGCAGCCGGACCGCGCAAGTGAAACGCGCAGGAATTCTTTGCCGACTGTTACTGCTTGTCAGAACAGAGACTATGCTCACACGTCCGGTGTTAACTTGTTTTCTGAACTTCCGGGAGGATGCCGTGGATACAATGAGGATATGATTAGAACTGCGATTCTAGACCAGGATGAAGCGTGCCATCCCCAGAAACCCTTAGATCGATATGGAGGATTCCTGGCAGCATCATGGACTGCTTCTGTTCCACCAAAGCACAGAAAAATGTATTTTATTATAGCCAGAGAGGGGACTGGTTCCCGCCAGGAGAAGCTCATTCCGTGAGGCAGATTATCTCTCTGATCAAACTACTCTCCCAATGGATATCTCTCCCAAGGACATCTCTCGCGTCCTACTGTAGCGGTGCAACGGGGTACAATACGTACTACGGTGCAGGAGGTAGGCAGCTCGGCATTCCCCGTGTAATGAAGAATGCTTCATCACAGCGAGCGACCAACGGATCATTATGAGCTACGCACGTTCACAGCGAGAAAGCATCCGCCCGGCAAGTCTACCCGCCACAAGGAAAAACGCTCTGGTGGCGTGAGTAGATTCACAAGGTGCGAAGTGAAAAGCCTCTACCAACAGCGCTGTGCGCCGCTTTCCCTCGGCGGAGCCGGTGAGGTCGGCCAAGCGGGCAGCAGCACGGTTCGACGGGGCCATGAGCAGTGCCTGCTTTCAAGGATCAGGTAGAGGTGTGGCTAAAGAATTTAGTCTTCTTCTGGTCCCGAGGGTTGAAACGGCGACCTTCGGTATCTGTTACAGTCGGAGAGGCTTTGCGTTTGTTGGCTGCGGACTAGGCGTTGCTAAGCTGTTCGTAGATAGATTAATCTACCAAGCATCCCCTCGGTATGTGCCCATACGTCTTGCGGGTCGACGACAGACATTACCGCAAGATAGGTATCAGGTCCAGAACTTTCCATACTTGTTGAAATAGGACCAATGTCCACATGAGGACAGCCCCAACTCCATTATGAGCAGCGTCATATGAAGGTCTAGACATCCCAGCGTCTATCACCCGGAACGACACGGAGCAGTGCAAAACCGGGGCCACCACTCCCCACCCCGCCGCTGCCATGCCCTATTCTCGCCGACCTGAGCTTAAAGACTGGAGAGACCCCACTATCTTGTGCTTCAGGTACCCGCAGGATCCGGCTCCTTTCGCGGTTGAGGGGCGCGTCTCCAGGGGGGCATCGTCCAGAACATGGTTATGGGCGTCTGTGCTGATAAAGTCCCAATTTAAGTCTCGGGAGTTCAACATTCTAGAACCGCCAGGTACCCACGTCGTACGTCATCGGGAGTAGGTATGAGATGGATTTCACGTCACATCGGGGATACTGCTATAGTGAGTATTACTTTCCCATGGCGTATTGCGCGTCGCGATCCAACCTGAAAGTTAATCCACGGCATCCGTCCTGTTGCAATGCAAAGTCTAGAACATGGCCGGTTTCGAGCGGCGTTTGGAGTGCAGGCTGTGCAGTGGAGCCTTATATCTGGTTGATGGGCCTAGGGCAGATTGCCAGCATCCCCGGGCGTCTTCTGAAAGCTCCAACTCTCCAGGTTTGCATAGCGTGTCCTTAGAATGATGATGTGTGCTATGGAAACCGGTCGCAAGACAGTTTCACCTGGGCAGACTCGAGCCCGCCAGTGTGGTAGAGGAGGGAGGTTATCCAGCTGGTATCGAATCACGACCCCCGAAAATCAGTTCCGGCCCATGGACACGAAGCGGCCAGGAAGTAGTCGCATTGGTCAATTCCTGTCTGTTTCACCTGTCATCCTTTGACCGCGGGATATACTTTTCGTGGCGCCCGGCGTCCACCATGGGTTGAGCAAGCCAGCCAGGGGCCGTTCACATGCGCCCGGTCAGTCCGCCCTTATCGTGTTGATTATATTGGCGCTATACACGAACCTGTGGGTAGAATGTACTCGTGAGGTATATTCTGAATGTCGCGCCATGACATCAGCATCGCATTTCCTGTGAAGCACACCGAGCACGAATCTCGTCTGGGACTGCCTATTCGAGCGCTGCAAATGTTGGGTTTCTATGGGGAATATCGCGTCTATATGGGCCACACTTACATCAGAGGGAAATGTGTTTGTATACACTGAATGAGCTTCATATCTGGGTATTTATACAGCTGATCCAGCGTGTATCCTAGACATCTGATCTGTATCCTTCGAGAAAGAGCGCCTATTGGAGTTTCAATTCATCTATAGAGTTCGTCATTGCTCTTCTTCTTTTACATCATCTAAATCCTCTCACCACCACCATGGCCACACCCACCACGCCAAACCCCCCCAAAACAGTCGCCATAATCGGCAGCGGCTGGAGCGGCTGCCACACAGCCCTGGAACTCTCCTCCACCACTACCACCAGCAGCCCCAAAAGGTACACCGTAACAATCCTCGAAAAAGCCCCCGCGATCTTCGCCAGCGTCTCCGGCCAATTCGGCATCCGCATCCACCGGGGACCACACTACCCGCGCTCCTCAGGGACCCGCGAAAGCTGCCGCCGTTCCTTCGACAGATTCACCGAGCAATACCGCGACCTCGTCGTCCCCGTTGACCCGGCCGTGTATTCGCTCGCGCGGTATGATTCCATGGGCGAGGAGAGTAAGTGAGCGCGAGCGCGTTTGGGGAGGTCTGTGGGGAGAATAGTGAGTGCTCTACGGCGGATGTGGGTGAGTTTGTGCGCGGCGGGAAGAGTGCGCTTAGTGAGGTTGAGTGTGCGTTTAAGCTGGATGAGCCGTGTGCGTTTTTGAATCCGTATCTGAGGGCGTATTTCTGGGGGACGTTGAGGGGGGCCGGGGTGAGGGTGGAGTTGGGCGTTGAGGTTGTTTCTGTTCGGCGGGTTGGGGATGGGACGGGGAGGCAGTGTGTTGTGACTAAGGATGGCTCGCAACGGTTCTACGATGCTGTGATCAATGCGACGGGGTATACCTCTGCGCTACCGGACGGCCTGCTCAGTAACCTCCCCATCAAAGCGGATATCCGATATCAAGCGTGCATCGCGCTGCACTACAGGGATACCAAGATCCCCACCGACCCATCCGTGAAACCACTCTCCTTCATCGTCATGGACGGCTGGTTCCCCTGCCTGATGCCGAGCGTCGGGGAACCGGGCTCCCGCGGCGAATACGTGCTCACCCACGGGGCCTACACGATCCTCGGCTCGTTCCACACACCGGCCATGGCCTCGCAGTGCCTGACCAACCTAACCACGACCCCAGCGATAATGGAGTGCGAAATCAAACCGAAGATCGAGTCGGAGATGGAGCGGTTCTGGCCCGGGTTCACCGATCAGTTCGTGTATCAGGGGTGGAAGGGGTCCGTCCTACCGAAGATGGTTACGGATACGGAGTACCGCAGCTCGATTGTTTTTGAGCGGGATGGGGTCATTTATATCTTCCCTGGGAAGATCTGGACGTCGTCGAGACGTCGGATGAGGTATTGGCGTTGCTGGATCAGGACGGGGGACAGAGGAATGTCACCCGGCATGCTGGGTACGCGTATGCGAGTGACTCGGAGCTGAATCGGAGTCGGGGGGAGATTGAGCAGCGGCCTGTGGCCAAGGAGAGGAATACGTGTTTCTTGCAGACGCAGCAGAGTCTTGCTCTTAGTGTTTAGAGCTCGGTTTAGCGTAAAAGCGCGTGTTTTATCGTTTCATTTATGTTGGCCCAGATTGAATAGATTTCATTACTTGCGGTGCAAAGGCTATCAGCAGTTGCGGAGGGGAATGGTGACGACGTCTTGAGGATCTAAATTGCCAACGAAGGGGATAGTCACGCCTGCAAAACAGGAGAGAAACTCATTGAGCGCTGGGACAAGAAGGCCTCTGATCAAGTGTCAGATCGCCTCGGCGTCACGGATCCAGCGTACTGAGTTGGAATTGGCCTCCTCCATACGCTACATATTTGACGAACAGGAAGGCCAGAAAATATGCGAGAAGATCACACGACGATCACTGGAAGTAGCAAAGAGCCACCGTGGGCCAGAGCACGCATATACATTCCACAACCTGGCCATCCTCGCCTACTCGATAATATGTCAGAGGGATTCCAGAGACTGGGAGCCATTAAATCTTCTAGCCAAGGCACAGGAGCTCGTGGTAAACGTCGTAGCGTACGGAGATACCCTCACATTACGAAGCATGGTAAACCTAGTCACGCGTCTCGATTTGTGCCCGGGGATGAGGTGACGGAGGTATTGTACCAGACTGCGCATAGAAGAGCGAGGGTGCTGGATCTAGAGTGCCGGGGGTCCAGCCCGATCATGCGTAGTAACTGATGTAGCCCACCTCACGCTATCGACCATGTTAAGGTTCCTACGCTTCCCTCTGACTGCTCAATAGCATGCCATGGTTTCGCATAGATCCCATACGCCGAAGGGACAGGGCTCATCGCGCAAGCCGCATGTGGACGCATTGATTCAATGCCCGGGGTCAACCACTCTATTTGAACGCGCGATAGTCCAATTTTTATTCGCGGTATTGTGTAGACGGCAAGATTTACTGCTCTGATCTTTTTCCCAAAATTACAAGTTACGATCGAATATGGTATGCAGTTCTGCATGAAACAGGTAAAGTATTTTATCGTCGAAATGCGCTGTGTACGGACTATATATATACCCTGGGCACCATCACCTGCAGACCTATCTCAGAGCCCACTCCACCCGCCAGCCTCCTTCATGTTCTTATACCACTCCCTCACATACGGAATCCGCACATGCGGCCCATACAGATCAACATCCCACTGCGGACTCGGCGGCGCGAGGCCCGTCTCCTCCAGACACGACGCCCTCAGTTCCTCGATCGTTCCGCCGCGGTCATATCCCTTCTTCACGCCGCCGGCTGCATCGCGGGTTTCCGCTAGCTTCTTGCGGAGGGACTCTGTCTCAGTTTCATTCAGTGTAAGGCTTTCAGGGTCGACGACGACGCCGTAGTTCTCTCGCGCGCCCTCGACAGTAACCAGTTTCCTCCGCACATCCAGCGCGACCTTCTCCGCGGGCCGCGTAAGCGGGTCTCCAAGGCCACCACCACCCCAAGTAACCCACTCGAGCAAATCGCCCGGATCAACACGGACATGGTCGCATTTCGAAGGGAGGACCTCAACAGCCGGCTCGCTCTCGCTCTTCGAGTACCGATACAGCACCTTCCGCGACCGCGAACCCGGCTTCCCCCCGCGGATGCCCCACGGCTTCGTGAACCACCTGTCATCATGCAGACTGAATTCGCCCCGTGAAAGGAACCGGTAGTGCGTGCGCTGCGCGTTCCCGCCGCGGAAGAATCCCGGGCCGCCGCTATCGGGGACACTCTCGTTCGCCTCGATGCGGAGCGGGTAATTCAGCTCGATGATTTCCGTCGGGATCGACTTGATCGCCGGGAAGAGACAGTGGCAGTCTAATCCGTCGCCGGCCTGGCGCGCGGGCACGCCCCCGAACCCGATCTGGTACAGCTGGTACCACTCGCCGTCGGGCTTGTAGCCCGAGTAGAAGAAGTGCGGCGAGTCGGAGAAGCCCGCGGCGGCCGCGTACACGGGGTTCTTCTTTGCGATGAGCGCTTGCATGACGTCCATGGTTCGTCCGAGCATGTGTGTGCGGCATGAGATGGGCGCTGGGCGGATCGGTTTCAGGATGCTGCCTTCGGGGATGTGCACGTCGATTAGGTCGTGGAAGCCGTCGTTTATGACCGTCCCCGGGGCCGCAGCTGCGATCATGTAGTAGCCGATGAACATCTTGAACATTGTCTCCGACAGGTAGAAGTTTATGCTGTGGGAGCTTTGCGGGGAGGTTCCGCTCCAGTCGAAGAGGAGGCGGCCGCCGGCGAGTTTCGTGGTCGTGCAGGTGAGCGCGTAGGGGCCGACGCCGTGCCCGTCGTCGTCGACGAAGTCGGTGAAGGTCGTGGGTTCCGGGTCGAAGTCTGCATCGATGATCTTGGCCATTGCTGTGCGGTTGCGCAGGAGGAGCTCGTTGCATGCCGCGAGGTAGATCTCGGATCCGAAGCGGGTGGCCAGCTCGCAGACGCGGCTGGCGGCGGTGCGGCAGGCTGTGATGATGGCCATCAGGTCGGAGCGGTACCAGTCTGGTTGGCGCGAGTTGCGGCAGAGAAGGTCGACGATGTCTGAGTTCATGGTTCCCTTCGAGTACAACTTGATACAGGGGATCTGAACACCGTCATCGAAAACAGACGTCGCGTTGATAGACATACTCCCCGGAACGATCCCTCCAACATCAGTCAGATGCCCAAACTGCGACGCCCACCCGAGGAGTTTATGTTCGTGGAAAATCGGCAGAAGAACAATCACATCGTTCAGATGCGTCACGGCGCCTTCAATCATGTACGTGTCATTCGTAATAAACATATCGCCCTCCTCAATCGTCCCCTTCCACGCGCGCAGGAACTGCGTGATGAAGCTGCCGAATTGCCCGACGAGCATTTTCCCGTCGGCCGTCGTGATGACGTTGAATTCGTCTTGCTGCTCGCGGATCGCGGGGGACATGCTGCACCGCAGCATCAGTGTGTCCATCTCGCCGCGGATCGAGGCGAGGGCCGAGGCGACGAGGGTCGGGATTAGTGGAGTGGATTGTACGGTCTGCAGGGCTGCTTCGGGGGTCTGGTCTTTTGAGTCGTCGCGTGTTGTTTCGTCGACTGGTCGGATGAGGATGTTTCCGATCGAGTCGATTTCGCCGTAGTAGCCCGGAAGAATCAGAGTGTTGCTGTCTGTTTCGGTGATGATGCAGGGCCCGTCAAGACGGACGCCCTGCTGGCTGACTTTCTCGCGATCCCAGAGGGCTGCCTCGATTTCCTGGCCTTGCACGACAATCTTCTTCTTTGAGACCAACGCTGCAGCTGGTGGCTCGGTCGAGGTAGCTTTGCTCAGTTGAGGGAAGTCGATAGGAGGCCGGGCATCAACAGCAACGACCTCAAGACGCATAAGCTCCAGCTCGAAATTTGGAAGACAGTACTTGAACTGCTGGTCGTGTAGCTGGTCGAACTTGTTCTGTAGAACCTTCCTCCATTCCTGATCGGCCAGAGACAGCTCATTTCTCTCCAGGTCAACGGTCAGATTCAGGGCCTGGCCGCGGTACCGCAGGTCGATGTGGTACGTGATGTCCAGCTGGATCTCCTGGTTTGCGTTCGAGGCGTGCATAGTCTCCCGGCATGATTTCTCGAGATCCTCGAACCGACGTTGGACTTCTTGTGAGGTGGTTCCTGACAGCTGGCTGATAAACGAAGACGACTGCGAGTGGCTCAGCCGCGTCGTCGCATCGCCCAACGCACAGAGCGTCCCTGGAGACGGAGGCACAATGACCGGCCACGCGCCGAGGAGCTTCCCCACGGCGTTCGCGTGCAGAGGTCCTGCGCCTCCAAACGCAACGAGCGCGAAATCTTTCGGGTCATACCCCTGCTCAACCGAGACGAGCCGTAGCGCGCCGTACATGGTCTCATTGACCAAATTAATCACATCCTCGGCTGTCTGCGCGACAGGGAGATCCATCTGCTTCGCGATCCCCTCCATAGCATCCCACGCAGCCTGCGCATTGAGCCTGAATTCCCCGCCGAGGAGGGTATCAGGTAGGTATCCCAGCACGAGGTTCGCGTCGGTGACAGTGGCCTCAGCGCCGCCCTTGTTATATGCCGCTGGACCCGGCGTCGCACCTGCGCTTTCCGGTCCGACGCGCAGTGTCTCTGAGATACTCATGTATTTCGCGATCGAGCCTCCGCCGGCTCCGACAGTTCGAATGTCGACTGCGGGGGAGCGGACGGTGAGTTCGCCAACGACAGTCTCGCGGCGGAGTTGCGGTTTCCCCTGGTAGATCAGTGCGACGTCCGTGGATGTCCCGCCCATATCGAAAGTAATGAGATTCTTGTATGGTGTGTTCCTCGTGACAACGTCTGCGACGCCCTGGACACCTCCCGCGGGGCCGGACATGAGGATGTTCACTGGTAATTGACCCGCGAGATCCAGGCTGGTGAGTCCGCCGTCAGACTTAAGGATTCTAATGACGTCTCCGTCTTCGGCCAGCAAGCTTTGCAGGTTACTGAGGTACGTCTGGACAACGGGCTTGACCAGCGCGTTTGTGCATGTTGTCACGGTGCGCTCGTACTCGCCAACCTCGCGAAGGACATCGCTGGAGCGGATGATTGTAATATCGGAACCAAGCACCTCGCGGACGAGGTCAGCAACGGTATCTTCATGCCCACTATTCGCATGCGAATTCAGCAACGAGATGGCCACAGCCTCCGGCCGTTCCTTGCCCGACCCCCAGAGCTTCTCCAACTCCGCACGAAGCGCATCCACATCAACGGGGACAACCGTCTTCCCATCAACAGACATGCGCTCGGAACACTGCACAACACGCTCCAGCGGGACGATCGGATCCGGCGGCGTATAGTGCAACCACGCGCCGAGACCACCGGGGATCTGCGACCGGCGCACGGCAAGGATATCCTTGTGGCCCGCTGTAACGATCAGCCCCGTGCGCGCGCCCTTCCCCTCGAGGACGGCGTTCGTCGCGACTGTCGTGCCGTGGTGGATGAATTGGAATTTGCCGTCGAAGGTGTGGTTCTCCTCCTTGAGGGCTTGCTGTACGCGGGTTATACCGTTTTTGATCCCGATGCTTTGGTCTGAGATTGTTGTGGGGACTTTTGCGCGTGCGATGAGGCCCGTTGGTGTGAGGGCGTAGACGTCTGTGAATGTGCCGCCGACGTCGGCGCCCAGGCGGTAGGTGGCTTTGTCGGTGTTGTGTGGCATCGTGTCGAGGGTAGGAGGGGGATTCTGAGGAGATTATTTTACGGACGGGGAGAGGTAGTCTACGCACAGTAGAGCAAGGGAGAGAGGGAAAGAGGGGAGGGGAGAGAGTATGTGCGCGTGCGGGGTGATAAGAAGAGAGGGGAGGACAGTCAGATAACAAGCGAGGAGGGGAGGTTCGGATAGCTCGCCTGGGCGATGCGACGACGAGATGATCAACCCACCCTGGGAGAGCGAGTGAGGGGATCGCATTGTCCAATCGCGATCGGTGGTGGGGCGTGGTGCGTGGTCTGCGATGCGACGGAGGAGATTCGCTCGGGAGCCGGGGCGGGCCTGGTAACAGTGTCAGCACCAGCTTCAGTTCATCTGGTCGCTGTACAACATACGACTCGCTTGGACTGACTTCGCTGTTGCGATGAGCGTTGGCCCTGACTCGATGAGGCTGCAGGGGTCTTCTGCAGGACTTTTTTATTCGAAACGTGCCCGTCTGCATTGGCAAGAGTAATCTGCAGCGATATCCCTGCCTATTCAGTCCCTGGAAGCCACGGGCTTTTCCATGTGTACAACGTTGTAAGTCTCCCAACAGTGTTGATCGAGGGAGACGCTGCCTGATTGGAAATCAAGGTAATCTCGTGCAGAGGACCTCGACGACAGTCCGATACGAACCATCTCCTTGAGACCCAGTTGGTCGCAGTTGCTCGCAGTCCGTTGTTTTGCTTTTTCTCGGTCGATTCCTGGAAACGGCAGGCACAGCGAGCACCCCCGGTCTAGTGCGCTGCATCCCCAGCTTAGTCGCTGCGTTAGTGCACGAGGGGCTGAGACCTCGTCCATTGTTAATCTGTCGCCGCTGGGCAGCGGGCCGCAAACCTTGTCTTGCTGCTGCGTACTTTTGACTTCGATAGCATCTCGCCTCGTGCAATAATCTCGCATCAAGTGGGCCGAAACAGGCTGAGCGAGCCAAGCAGTGGCAGGCAAAACTGCCTCCAGCCTTCCAGACGTTCCATGCCCTTTAACCCCCCTTGCAGGTAGCTTTCACATCCCTGCTCGACTTTTGCTTTTCCTGTGTCACCTTTTTTTTTGTTTCTTCCGAGCTGCATCTTCCGCACCGCATCCCCTCCACGATGGCGGAGAAAGACCAGACACACGCCCACGAGGCCTACGACTCGGAGCGCACCAGCCCCGGCGCAGAGCGCTTCTCGTCCAGCGACGATGGCGAGGTCTTCAAGAGGACCAGCACGGGCGTCGACTTCCGCAAAGTCGGCTGGTTCAACGCAACCGTCATCTTCACCAAGATCCTCTTCGCGACCGGCGTGCTCTCGCTGCCCTCGGCCCTGTACGCCCTCGGCGCCGTCGGGGGGTCCATCAGCATCGTCGCCTGGGGCGCCTTCAACACCTACTGCTTCGTGATCCTGGGCAACTTCCGCCTCAAGCACCCGCACTGCCACTCCATCGCGGACATGGCCGAGGTCGCGCTGGGCATTGTCGGCAAGGAGATTACGGGGCTACTCTTTATCATTGGATATGTCCTGGTGACAGGCAGTGGTATTGTCGGCGTGTCGACGGCGCTGAATGCGCTCTCGCATCATGCTGCGTGTACAGTCTGGTGGTCGTTCCTCGCGACGGTGGTGATCATCGCGACGGCCTCGATCCGCAAACTCGAGCACGTCGGCTGGCTATCCTATGTCGGGTTCCTATCCATCTACATCGCGGTCTTCATCGTCGTCGTCGGCGTGACGCAGCGCGACAGACCAGCGGCTGCGCCGCAAGAGGGCCCCTACGATCTCGGCTACGTCGCGATCAACAACCCCGGGTTCGCGGGCGGCATGGTCGCGTCGAGCACGATTTTCGTGTCCTCCGCGGGTACCAGCGCCTTCTTGCCTGTTATCTCGGAGATGCGCAATCCGAAGGAGTATAAGAAGCCGCTGTACTACTGCATGGGCTTGGTCACTGCGTCGTATCTTGCCTTTGGGCTGGTTGTTTATCGCTGGTGTGGCATGTGGGTTGCCAGTCCGTCGCTTGGGGTAAGTGGTGCATTCTTTTCTCCTGGGGGTAGCAGTTAACTGACCTGATTGACATAGAGCGCCGGACAAACGATCAAGATGGTCTCGTACGGCGTGGCCCTGATCGGCCTGATCGTCAGCGGCACCCTCTACCTCCATGTAAGCACAACCACAACCCCTCTCCCCAGTATCCATCCTCCTCCCCTCTAACGCATGGAAATCTCCAGGTCGGCGCAAAATACGTCTTCGTCCGCATCCTCGGCAAAACCAGCCACCTGCAATCCAACAGCGTAATCCACTGGGGCACCTGGCTGGCCTGCACGACAATCCTCGGCGCGCTGGCCTTCATCCTCGCCGAATCGATCCCCATCTTCAACTACCTGATTGCCCTCGTCGGGTCGGTGTGTTTTGCGCCGCTGGCGATGAGTCTGCCCGGTTTGCTGTGGTTGTATGATCACGGGCATTATCGGAAAGGGAGCTTGCTGCAGAAGGGAGTGTATCTTCTGCATATTGGCCTCGTGCTTTTGGGCGTTTTCTTCCTCGTTGGTGCGACGTATGGTGTTGTGAAGCAGATTATCGATGCGTATGCTACGGGGTTGATTGGTATGTCTCCATCCATCCTGACGATTTCCACGAGGCGTATCTGTGGATTGAAGTGAGTGAGTCTGACTGACAAATTACCTGCAGGATCGGCATTCTCCTGCGCCGATAACTCGAACTCGTCCTGATCGGCACGATAAACCGTAAACTGGCAGTTCAAGTCCCGCCTCGGGGTGCGATGTGGAATGGCTCTGCAATGGGGCAATAGTGATGTGACGCAGATAATCATACAATAAATACTGGGGCAAGACTAGTTTATATAACGTATATGTTGTACCTATGTCGGGACATGTATTTTGTCCCAATCGAACCAACGTGACAAATTCAATTGCATGCATGTGATACGTCTTACTCTGTGCATATCATGTAGATCCCTGTATGAATTAGGAGGACTATGGAGAATATCAAATCTGGTCTACAACGTTGTACATTGTACTCTTCTTGAAAAGTAAAGGCTTGAACAAACTGGAGTGAGCGATCCGCCCAGATTCAGTGAATGCAAGCAGCGAGCGGCCGCCCGTGCCAGAATAGTATGAGAGTCCCCAATCCTTCGCACAGCTCCAGCTCCGGAGCAGTCAAGTCTTCCGCCGCCAATGTCGTATGTCCTCTCACTCAGCGGGCAGAGTTTGAAATTGAGACACTCATTTCAAATCCCCTCGCCTCTCGAGTCTCCGACCCACGCGACCCGCCCGTCAAACTCAATCAGACACTCCTTCTCGTTCCTGACACCCTGGAAGAGTAATTCCGCGCTCCAGCGCCCAGAATGGCACAGCACACGCACACGGCACACCCACAACGCCGGGGATTCAAGGTTGAAATTGAATGGTTCCAGCCGGGCGGGCCCACAACGCCATTGTCACTGTCATCAGCCCAAGTGGGCCAGCCAGGCCCGGTATGGCCGGTCATTCGTGGACGCCCTCGCGGGATCAGCGGTGGCGGACCGGAATCCAGGCGGACCAATCCGGAATGGAGTCTATCGGTTGAATGTTGCGGTGTGATTGGATGGCCATGGACAAGCATTAAATCCTGCGCGAACCTTGACAGTCACTGGTTGAACTTTGTCTTTGGGGCTGTGGGACTGGGAAGGAGCCTGAGACAGGGGAGACTGATCGCGATCGGGAGGGCCGTGTCTGTCGTGTTGAAAGGGTGGAAACAGGGAGGATAGATGATGGAGGATGTGTCGGATTGAATTGGCAATTATTGGGAGGCTGCCTTGTTCTTGAAGATTACCGTAGCATGACAAACTCTTCAAGGGAATCCTTCGATCCTGCCTCGGAAATGTTTTTCATGGTACTTTTGGCAATATCATTTGGCCCCCAAGGAAGCCGATCCCTGTCAAGCGGCGGCATCCGCACGGCCCACCCTCGCCGGCCTCATCGAACCAGTGAACGGACAGGAAAGGCAACCGCGCGGCGAAAAGTCAAACGATTGCCAATAGTCGCTCGCTGCTTCACAATTGACAGGGATGTTCTGTCTGCAGGCGTTGCACAGGTTGGACAGGCTCGACTTGCCCCGTCGCAGTGCCAGAATGGCGATTCCCCGGCCAGCCGCCGTCGTATTCGCTGCCCAGAAGCGGCTGTTGGACATGGCATGGCATGGTTTGGTTTGGTTCGAGGTTCGGTGACAGGGTTTTCCACCGTGCATCTCCGTATCGGGCCCGGGGATCAGGATGTCGGTTCCCAGCAGGACTTCCGGGGAGTCCTGTGCTGTGCTTGCTTTTATGCTTCACTTCCTGTCTTGTCTTGTGATCTTCTGAGCTTCTCGATCCTTTGATTCGATTCTTCACTCCTTCTCCGTCCGTCCTGTTCAGGCGCACAGCTTCATAATCGGCTGGGCCAGCGCCCCATCTCGCGACTGTCCCACTCCCACATTGCATTGCATCGCACTGTCCTCGCGGCTGTACTCCGTATGCACACGCTTAGGGACGAGCTTTGAACGCATCGCATGGACTCAGAACCAGCCATCCCGGCTCCCCCGGGCGAGACATCTGACATCCAGAACCCCGAGGATGTCATCCACACGGTCAATTTCGCGACGCAGGTCATCTGCCTCGTCGTCGTGACGATCGTCGTGGCGCTGCGGTTCCTGGTCAAGGCGAGGCTGCGGAAGGCTTTGGAGTTGGAGGACTGTGAGTTTTCTTGGATCTTGCTGCGCGGTTTGCGAATCTGGACTTGTACTAACGGGCGTTGATATCAGGGTCTACGATTCTTGGATGGGTACGATGCCATGCTACTGGTCGTGGCAATCTTGGGTTGTGAGCTGATCCTGCGATAGGTTCTTTTTGTTGGGTTCTGTGCGAATATGATTATACGTACGTATTTCAAACTCCATATATTTTAGAAAGGCATCTAACAAGAATAGTGGGCAACTACGGCGGCGGCTACCACGCTTGGGACGTCTCCAAGGCCGACATGGTCAACTTCCAAAAGGTATCAATCAACCATCCCAGCCCTCGAACCCAACCCCGCCACGCCCAGTGCCGAGTCAAGTCAACCACTAACCGCCACCACCACCTCGACTCCAGGCCTCCTACGCCGTAACCCTCGTCTACGTCCCCATGGTCTTCGTGATAAAAGTCGCCCTCCTCGCCGTAATGCTGCGCATCTTCGCCCCAGACCGCCACAAAGTCATGATCGTCTACGTAACCATCATCGTCCTCCTCCTCTACTACATCCCAGCCCTCTTCATAAAGATCTTCTTCTGCAAGCCGATAAACACATACTGGCTCGGCGTCGACGCCACGGGGGGCACCTGCCTCGACCAGCGGAAAGTCATCATCGCCGACGCGACCATCAGCATGATTAGCGACTTTTGGATCCTCGTCCTCCCGATCCCCATGCTCTGGTCGTTGAAAATGAGTCTTAATAAGAAGTTGCGTGTTGTGGGGATTCTTGGGGCTGGTGGGCTTGCGACCGGGTTTAGTATTTGGAGGCTTGTTATGATGGTTGATGAATCTCGCACGCCAGATACGACCTGGTTTTGGATTCATTGTGTGTTGACGGGGTATGTCGCACCCACCTACTCACTCCATAAAAACCCAGCTCGAAACTCGAGAGAGAAAGATCACGCTAACCATCTCTCTTTTCCCAACTAGAAACGCCGAAGCAGGCATCGGCCTAATCTGCGCCTGCCTGCCCACACTAAGCTCGTACATCGTAACGCGCAAACTCAAATCCCAATCCGGCTCCGGCAGCTACCGCCGCAACTACGAGCTGAATAGCTACAACAAGCTCTCGAGCTCGAATAAAAAGGGGAGTACGGATCCGACGGCGACGATGGCCTCGTTTGGCGCGACGCGCACGGACGAGGCGTATCTTTTCTCGACTGTTGAGGCTGAGGGCGGGCATGGGGGTGGCGGGGGGAGTGCGAGGGAGGGGTCGTTGGGGGCGAGTAGTGAGGAGAGGGAACGCGGGAGGGGGAGGGAGAGGGGGATTCAGAAGGATGTTGTTGTTGAGCAGAGTTTTGAGTATGTGAAATAGGGTGTACGAGCAGTTATCTTATGTCTTTCCTTTGTCGATTGGGACGGTCGGTAACCGACGCTGGACACCTGGCTTTTCGTTGTGGTAAGAGCTTGTGGTTGCGAACGTAGTATACGGCCGAATAGCGGGTGCACAGCCATGTACATTTACCCTGTGTCAAGGACATGCATGGGCGAGGGTCGCTCCATGCTATAGTTATACCACACGCGTCCAGGACTCCCTCCGGACAGCAGGTATTCCGTTTCTGAACGCTGACGTGTCCAGGTACAGAGAATCACTGCTAAGAAGGAAGGAAACGCAGGTCGGCTGTACCACAGCTAGGCGCATATTATAAGCAGTCTGTGGCCCGACACGGGTGGTAATGGTTCCTCGCTACTCGGTCGGTTGCATTCCCAATGAACCCGGCGCTGCGTAGGCTATGACTAGATATGGCACACCCATATATACTTGGAGATCGTCATGCAAAGGGAGGTACGCTCCCCCAGGGCCCCTGCGAGATGATCCCTCCTTCTGTTTATATGGTGGGATGTACACAACCAACAGGGAAGGCGCGACCCTTCCCTCCCCTCGTGGGCAACCGTTGCGCCTTCCTAATACGAGATCAAATAGGCCGTATCTGATGGGGTAGGAGCGACCACCCCTGGCCCTACCTAGGCAACCGTTGCGCCTTCCTACCCCGGAAATACTGTAGGCGTACCGAGAAGGGGAGATGTCGAGAAAGTCCAAGCGATGGAGAACCCGCAGTCTGTCGAGCCAGCCGCCAGTGCAAGGGAAGGCTGGCAGATATGGCCGGATCTTGTGTCAGTTACATACTTGGCAAAATATCGCCATGATGGAAGGCTTAGCTATCAAATCATACGTTTTCCATGCCGTTTGTTCTTCGCAGAATTGCTCCCTTTAGCTGCGAGGCCTGCTTGCAATCGGTTTGCCTAGGCGGCACTCCTCTTTTCCAATTCCTTTATAAACATCCTCACCGGCTAGCGAGGTCCTCTGGCTGTTCTATTCGACAGGATGTACTATTTTTGAGTATGTAGTGTTGGGGTATTCGTGCGGCAATATCGAGTCACCAGGCTGTGGATATCGACAATTCGATCTAGTTACAAAACCTAGGGTGAGCCCACGGCTTATCTTCAGATCCCTATGCATGTTGAACTTGAAGAATTGATGCACTTGCGAAAAGCTAAGTGTGATCGCTTCGGCTTGCCTTAAGATGCTTATACATTACGCTTAAAATATATTAGAACCCCCTTTTTTATAGTGGTCACCAATCAACGCCTTTATATATAATAAGATTAATATAACATTCCTTAACCGCGTTATCTACCGAAACGAGACTAGGACGAGATCTTAAGTTGGCCAATGCTACAAGGCTCCAAAGCGAGCAAAAGATCATATATATCGTTGCGACTGAGTTCCACCATCTGGCAAATTTGGGTCTGATGTAGATATGCGCCAATCTGCCTAGATGGACTGTACGTTGAACAACAGGGATAGGCCCCAGAGAAGACCTGACAACCTGCAAAGAAACTCTCAAGGTGCATATGCATATTTCTAACTTGCCTCGCGTCTTCCTGTGCACTTGGGCGGCTATCCCTGAATGCACACGCTAAACGATGCTGGGCGGCGGACCTGAGTGCCTCGTGGTCATCTGAAGCTGAGTTGAAATATTATCCTGCGTGGCTACGGCGATCGGGATTCGGTCTAGGTTATAAAACTAAATAGCTGGTCTACGGAGTCGTAAGAAGTACTTAGACTCTATGATTCTATGGTAGACATAGCTCTAGAGATGCGGACGCGACCTCCACTTTATATACGGATGATTCGGCCCCGAAGGAACCAGGTAATCAACATCAGACGTATTCACGAGCCCGGGATGCACTTCCGATAGATCCTTCATACCGAGCAGTTTCATCGCGCTTTCCATCTCTCCTCGCAGGACTATATAAAAAAGAATAGGTTAGTATACGACCGATAAACACCTAGTCGGGTCATGGATGGCGAGGCTCACGTTGAATCAAATGCTCAACCCCCTCCGTCCCATACTGCAACGCATACAGAAAACTCCGCCCAATCCCCACAGCCTTCGCGCCCAGACAAAGCGCCTTGAGGATATCGCTTCCGCGCCGGAACCCGCCGTCGATATACACGTCCATCTTATCGAAGACCTCGGGACAGATCCTGTGTATTTCAAGCAGAACGAGGATCGACGGCGGAGAGTAATCCAGGTTCCGCCCGCCGTGGTTACTCACCACGATCCCCTGTACATTGTGCTGCAATGCGATCTTTGCGTCCGCCGCTGATGTGATTCCCTTAAGGATTATGGGGAGGCTCGTGACAGAGCGGATCCAGGCGATTGCATCCCATGTCATGGCTTGGTCGATGAACGAGCCCATTACCCGTGTGAGGCCGCCGGCTGCTTTGACAGGTTTACCTGTTACTGGGTCAATCACTGTCTCGTCGCTCTTGATCCGCTCGTCGGACTCGCGCTTGCCGCGACCAGCAGCGTCGACGGTTAGCCAGATTGCTTTGAGGCCGAGATTTTCGACCTTCTGTAGGAGCGCACGGGATTTCTCGCGGTCTTTGTTCAGATATAGCTGGAAGAAGAAGGGGTATTCGGGTGCTTCCGCGATGACCTCATGTAGTGGATGGCCTGAGTTTGTACTGATGACCTCGAGGATCCCCGTGTTCTTTGCTGCCCGCGCCAGTGCTTTCTCTGCATCTGGGTGGATCAGCCGTGCTACTCCGGTGGGACAGATGAACAACGGCATCGACATGGGGATCCCTAGCATGGATGATGATAAGTCTACGGTCGAGACATCGCGCATAACCCGCGGCCGGAAGAAGATCCGCTTGAGCATCGCTTCATTTGCATCGCGCGTCCAGCAGTCTGTGTCGGCTGTTGAGTAGAACGCATAGGCTTTCGGTGGGGCGGCGAGAGCTGCGGCGCGTTGGAAGTCGTGGCTGTGTCAAGGTCAGGCCGGATTTTTATCCGGTGACAGAGAAAAGAGGGGTGACGGACCTGTTGATCAGGGAATGCAGAGGTGGCTTTGCGTTTGTTGAAGACCGTGCTTTCGAAGTTGGTTTCTTCCATTCTGGGGTGATTGTGGACTGGTCGAGGGTGCCCTTCAGGCATTGCAGGGGGAGGTTCTCGCGGATGATGGAGGTCGCGTGCACTTCGAGGAATGCTTCTGTGGCGTCGTGGCCGGCGTATTTGTGGATAACTAGACTAGGTCAGAACAATGCGATGATAATAACGAGTGTAGGGCAGGAATGAGGTACTTGAAGCTCCCCCAGGATGCTCGTGGGAAAAATCTGTCAAGTCCCAGACTTCGCCGGAAAGGACGAGCCAGCAGTCGTCGGGTTTGTTATGTTGTAGGACATCCTGGACGGACAATAATCGCAAATCTGCCATTCTAATATTATCCAAGGTCTATCATTGACTCGTGCAATGTCCAGGACATCAATTGCGGGGATTGGGGCCTTTATCCCTGCCCGGTAGTAAGTTCTACCGATACCCCCCCACTCTGGGGTCGGATGTCTTCCGAGCCCACCGAGATTGCTTATTTCTTGTCCACCAATGGTGGCTTCGGTATTTGTCGCTCAGCGTAGGAGACTGGCTCATGCGCACTCTAAATCGAGATACACCTAGATATACGGTAGTGTCCTGGCGAGGTGTGAGTGTTGGGAATGTGCATCCCGCCTGGCGAAAGAGTCAGCCACTAGCTTCGTCGAGACCAGGGCCGAGAGTTGGAGTAAATTATGAAAAGAAGTTTCCTCGCAATCCTTCATTGTTCTTTAGACTCATTCCTGCGATATCTGGGATTGCGCGATGTGTTCCGGCGCGAAAGGCTGCGGTTTCTCGCCGATCGTGCTGGGGCTATAATACCAGCAGATATAGCAGGCGCGATGGGGGCGCAGCGTTCTTGCTTTTTCTGAGCCTCATCGAACCCCTCAGTTTCACGTGGTCTTCTCGTTTTCCCTCAGGAATCTCACTCTCGGTCTGGTCGCACTGTTCCTGACTTGCCCGTTCCCCCCGCTCCTCCGAGTCCATAAAAGCATAATGGTCTAGATCCGTGGCCGAAACGATGCCATCCCACTCGGATTATCGCATCGGATGGATATGCGCCCTCTCACTGGAGCTCGCCGCCGCAGAGGCCATGCTCGATCAGGTTCATGAGCCGCTGCCCAACCGTAGGGATGATCAAAACACATATGTTCTTGGGAACATCCGCAACCACAATATAGTGATCGCTTGTCTCCCGGCTGGAGTATACGGCACCACGTCTGCGACTGCCGCGGCGATATACATGAGGACCAGCTTTCCTTCGTTGCGATTTTGTCTTATGGTGGGAATTGCTGGGGGCGCACCAAATCCCAGGGCTGACATCCGACTGGGCGACGTCATTGTCAGCAAACCGACTCCTGGAAACGGCGGCGTTATACAGTATGACTATGGGAAGTCTCTCGTGGGTGAGTTTATCGTGACTGGGTCGTTGGATAAGCCTCCTGCAGTTCTCTTGACGGCAATTGCGCGACTTGAGGCGAGCCATCACCTGTACGGCACCAAAATCCCACAAACAAGCGCTGAGCTGGTTCAATTATTCGGCGAACGCACTGAAAGGTTCTCATCACCCGGACCTGATAACGATCTATTGTTCGCTTCTCAATATGGACATGTTGAATGCGACCAAGATCGATGTGACGCGTGTGATCGGTCTATGCTCCAGCCTCGAACCCCTCGTCGGTCCACCGAGCCATGTATTTTCTACGGTCTAGTCGCCTCTGCGAATCAGGTCCTGCGCAATACCGCACAGCGAGACTCATTATCCCGCCGACACGGAATCTTATGCTTCGAAATGGAGGCAGCTGGGCTGATGGATGTGCTCCCGTGCTTGGTCATACGGGGCATCAGCGACTATTGCGACTCGCACAAGAGCAATCAATGGCAGGGATATGCTGCAATCAATGCAGCCGCCTATGCCAAAGAGCTGCTGTCCGTCATTCCATTCCCTGAGGTTGCTCGCACCCCGACAGTTGATCGCTCCACATCCTACGTGCGTAGCTCGACTCACCTGGTGCGTCCGGAACGTTTGCAGCAACTGCCGCTGCTTCCTTCATCCTCAAACCCGGTTAACGGCTTGGATGACTTTTTATGGGACCGATGGCCAGATGCTCTTCTGACATTGGACCCTGCCGGCAATGCTCGCTCGAACCACCCACTGCGGCCCAAAATATTTCCTCAGGTGGACGACGACGATTTGCCCAACCACTTACTAGCGGTCACCCCACAGTCTCCCCACTTAGGAGCGGCAGCTCCGATGGGTGTATCGATGAACCCTGATACCATGTTTCCATCCAGTTACTCGGAGTATTCTGCACACCATTCACAGCCCACGATAGAGCCTCGCCCCTCCAAACCCACCACGCAACCCACTATGCTTTCGCCAACCTATACAACGTTCCATGATAACCATATCAGCTTTTCCCGGACTTCCAGTGAAGGCAGCACAGAGCCCGTCAGCTCGGGCTCCACGGGGATGACGACCAGTCGTTTGCTCGTTGGTATTGACATCGGTACTAGGTGGGTTCTACACACTCCTGTGCGCTGCGCCTCCTGCTTATCAACAGGTTTCTTCACCAGGTACACCCGTGTTGCATACACGTCTTCTAACCATGGTAAACCCTTGCTCTTTCGCATTGCATACTGGCCGAACCACGAGGGAGCAACCGACAAAGTGCCAACTGAAGCATCTCAGGATGCTTCGCACACGTACTGGGGCTACGGTTCTACCTTGCCCGATGCCTCACTCCCACTCCATTGGCTGTGGGCCATATTGGTTAATGACGCGGGGTTTGAGTCAGACTTGGCCTCGCACGTCACATTTACCGCGGATGCAGTCAAAGAAACCCGGTCATTGGGCCCCCAGGGGGAAGCCGGTCATGCCCTTGCCCAATTCCTACAACCATTGTGGGCGTACACACTGAGCGCCATAGGTGCGCATCTTGGCGAAAGGTTCGTCACTAGCGCAACAATCCAAGCTGTCTTCACATTGCCAACGGTGTGGGCAGAGATTGGCCGCAGAGCATTCAGCCAGGCTGTGAAACTGGCAGGGATTCTGGAACAGCCGGGGACCCAGCTACGGGTCATGACCCGGACCACCGGGGCCGCGCAGGCAGTTCTCTACGAGGCTCCTTCGTCTTTACGGTACGGACAAGCATATATAGTCTGTCATGCCGGGAGTACAACGATAGTAAGTACCCCCATTGCCCCATAGTTAGTGGGGAAGATGGGTCTGATCTTCTGTACAGGATGTGGCTACATACTCGGATACATGGAGAGACAACATAAAATTCAAGGAAGTTACCGGGGGTGCATGTGAGTTGGAGCCCAGATCACTGCATGATTCCCCCAACAGGCTGACAGGGGCGACACAATAGGGGAAATGGTTGGTGGCGATGATGTCGATTCAGCCTTTGAGGACGCTCTACAGCACGCGGCAGGAGCACTGGACTACACATTGGATGAGACGCTGCTTCGGGATATCCTGGCCAAGGAGTGGAAAGGCCACATCAAACCGAACTTCCGAGGAGTTGGACACGGGCCTGAGTATCACACCATTTCGGTAGCGTCCGACCCCTCGCAGCCGGAGGAGCTATGGATCCCCGCCAAGGTGATCGCGGAGACGTTCGATGAGCCTTTGGCGGTAATGCGAGCGCTCATTGATGACCAAAGGCGTAAGGTGAAACACGCTGGGCAGAAACTCGAGGTTGTGTGATCGTCCTAGCAGCACTGGACCTAGGCTAACGCGTCCAGGGGATCGTTCTCGTTGGAGGGCTGGCGTGCAGTCCGTACGTGTATGAAAGCCTGAAGGCAATGTACTCGCCGCAAGTGGTCGTCGTCAATGGCGAATCCAGCCGCCTGTGAGTATAGAACAACGTGGCAATCCAAGTGTGCGGTCTGACCATTTAGCCTAGGGTGAATACTACCGCTGCCTGTCGCGGTGCAGTGTACCATGCCCTTCTCAGCCAAGAGGCAGATAACTCCGCAATATCAGATTCCATGTGCGAAACTATTTTCTCGATCTCACATACCTGACCTTTTGTTTCCCTCTCCCCCCCTTTTAATGTCTCTCACCTGGGGTGCGCATTGTCAAGATCCACACATCTCATCCAACAACCAATTCTGGTTGGTCCGCCTGATCGCGAAGGGAAGGAAGAGCGGCAGGCCTTACCATATACCCCGGCGTTGTTCTCAAAATACGGCCAGATAGTTGTTCAATCCACATTCAGCATTTAGCATTGCATACAAGACTAGCCAAGCATAACATCATGGCATATAGAGTGTGAATATGCATCTTGCCCTCACAGCACATGACATATATAGCATATCCATCCTATCATAGTTAACCACTTAGGGAGAAATGAGGGAACCCACCCCGCTGCCCTCTATATCATCCAACCCCTCCAACGGAGCAGGGATGGATCGCGGTGTTGCAACAGTAGGAAAGAAGCTACTGGTTACATGCCGCCAGGACTCAGACTGACGCCCGGTAATATCGGGCGTTTCAAACTGTATTTCTCGAGGACCGGAGATGGAAAGAACGACCCTGGCATTCGATATGGCAGGTACGAACAGATGTCACCACGACGACCAGAAGAGCCCTAACTAGGAAGGCGCAACCGGCGGCCTCCCTCGACATCGTCACCAAGAACAGTGTCGGCAATGCGTGCATTGACATTATCAAGAAGTTCAACACTTTGTCCATCTCAAACATCGCTTCCTCATTACCTCAATAGAAGACTAGCTTGGCGCAGTGTGGAGCCACGTCGAGGAAGCTCTGGTGAATCGGATATTCTTGCTACCCGTTAGACGAGGCGATACAAGGCTATCATCATCATGCCACCTGTTCTGTTCCTCTGGTCCCGGGCGACCTGCAAGCACTAATCACAGGCTACCCACCACGCGGGATCATGGAGCTGCAGTGCAAGTCTATCAGCCGCGCCGACTTTAGTGTCTTCGCTAAAACCAAGTGAGCGGGAGTACACCCATACGGGTACGTTCGCTTCTATAAGCTCCGCTCGTAAAATGGGATCAACTGGGACCGCGCCCTGCACCACGCGACCGAGAGAAGCCATGTTGACTGTAACGCTGCGAGTCAGGAGCACGACATGGTTGATCGGTTCGGCGTGCGCGCGCAAACGGAGATTGGCGACTTCCTTCAGGGCGCCGAAGATTACGCCAGCCCACAAGGCGTACTGTAAGTACCAGAGTATCGCGACGGGCCATGGCTCCCGGGACGCCGTCGGCTGGTGCTCCATGCTGGGTGGAGATGATATGATATCCGGAAGGTGCCCTCGCGGGCAGGAGGCTCCGTTCCGGAAATTGATGCTGTCGTTGGCGAGGAGCTAGATCTAGATACGTCCATTGCCAGGCCTTGATTGCGGATGATCGCGTTGTCACCTGGGTCGCTCGCTTAAGTAGAGTCGCGACTCAGATATCACTCTGATCATCGAGAACAAACCACCCGTTGAGGCGGCTGTGCACTGGCAACTCTTCCAGACTAGCAAAGTCGCCGCAACGCCGAGTTGCTCCCTCTATCAGAAACACCTAAGCTTTCTCCCGCCGCAGGACATGCGCAAACCAGATGGTCACTTGACGCCGGCGCCGGATAGCGACTCTGGCTCCGTGGAAGACGGCCTCGTCTTTGACGCATTGAGCGATGCACTACTCGCGCGATGCAACGAAGTCGCGCTTACGAACCTACTCGTGTTCTGCAAAGTCTGCGCGCCGATACGGATATCCAGATCAGGTCTCTAGGGTACATTATCATTACTAGGCAGGGGTATGTTTGATATTCATGGGAATTCAAGGGCAATGCCATCGCTCAAGTAGACTTCTCGACCCCCTCCGCCTCGACTGGCGCAGTCTCGCCTGCCGCCGCAGCAGCCGTCACCTTCTTGATCTCCTGCACAACCTGCTCCCTGCTCGCCCCAAAGACAACCCGTAACGACCTCCACGCATGCCGCAGAATATAAACCCCCAGCGTCGCAAAGTTCAACCACACCAGCATAACAACATAAACCAAAAGTCTCAGCGGAATCATCTTGACGGCCGCAATCAGGTCCACGCCTCTCTTGTCCCTGATTTCATCGAATTCAGCAAGCGCCGTTGTTTCTGATGCAGTAGTGTCATCGTACATAAATTCCTCCTCCTCCCCTGACCCTGACCCATCGCCATCCTGCACAAACGCATCGGTATACAGCGCCGTCGCGAACGCGCCGCCGAGGACCGTAACGAAGAAGAGCCATACGGCTTTGACGAGGAGCTCGTAGAGCCAGGAGATCGCGAAAAGGAGGGAGATGAGGCCGGTTAGCGGGGATTTGCGGTGGGCTGTTGTGAGGATGTGCGCGATGCTGCTTTCATTGCCATTTCCGTTCTCGATTCCATTTTGAGAGGGTGGGTGCGAGATGACGAGGATGCGGCAGACGAGGTACGTGAGCAGGCTGATGGACGCGATCGGCTCGACGAGGCTCCTGTTGGAGTTTAGGGCGTCGAGGGCGGCGAAGGAGAGGGCTGTGAGCGTCCAGCTTGTTAAGAGGGGGAGGGCGACGAGGCGGTAGACGGTGGAGAGGGCGCCCATTTTGATGAGAGCTGACGCGGGGAGGTGGGGTGGTGAGGGGAGGAAAAAAAATATTTTGAAATCGGCGAGGGATTTTCAGGGACCGGTGGGGATATTTATGTTCCTTCGGGATGATCGGGTTGCTTGGGGCGCTAAGCCTTTGTGGTGGTGTTGTTGAGCCGCAAGTGAGAGGCGGCAAAGTGTAGATAAGTGATGTTTCGCTTATGGGTGATGTGGCCAGATGCTTTAGGGGTCACTGGCAATGCACATAGCCGCAGGCGCTTAGCAAGGCTGCAGTTGCTGCCTGGCACGGGCCTGTTAACGTATCAGGCGCCGACTCCTGCAGCCTGGCTTTCATGCACTATCTTTACTTTGCGCTACGTGAGTGAAAGGATCCAGGAGAGAATGGTTCCGTTTGCTTGTCGATCCAGATTGCGCCGCCCACTATACGCGGTGGAGAGAATCAAGCCTCAATCTGGCGAGTGTTGAATCCACGGTGTTTCAGGGTGGGGCGTGCAATGTATCAAGTGTTTAGAGCTCTCAGCCTGGAGAGAAGTGTCTCTCGAGTTTAGTGATACCCATCCACAAAGGGAACACAGGTACATAACCCTGGTCAGTTCTCGTTTGTGTCCAGAAAGCGATCTGCGTAAGCAGTGAAGCACATAGTCAGACTAGATCCCGACATCGACAACCTGACTCCTAATTCCGACTGCAGATTTTAGAATGTACCCGGAGACTATACATAGTCCTTCATTCGAGTGTTCCGTTACTTACAAGGTGCACGATTTACGGACAGTTGTAGCAGGAAATGGAGAGACACGATTCTATTGAAGATTGACCAGGGTCAATGCCACTCATTGTGTAGCTAGATGCCCGTCTACCCCGCGCTGCTCGTTTGCATGCAAACAAGCACCGACCAGGATCCTAGCCATGTGTCGGAAGAGGTAAGGCGGAAACGGAAGGAGACGTGATATCTCAATCCTCCTAACGATAGGAAGGAGGATGGTTGCTTAGGAGGCTGGATCATCGCTAGGATACACTCTTCCTCCAAGATTCGGCCCTCTTGTGAAGCCCCTCGTACATCCATAGTCGGGGATTTGCCATCAAGAAACGCAGTCATAATCAAGTAGGCACGATAACCTTTTTGTTTGACGATAAAGAGGCGTCTTCATAATTCCGCATGCAAATCAAGTTGCTCTCTACACCTCTCGCCATCGAGCCGTTAGGTATTTGGTCGTTCCAGGATATTCAAGTAATCAATCCAGATGTATCAGAACCAGTCGGCTATTCTTGTCGCTGAACGATCTTAGGCTGAATATGAGACTCTCCAGCTCGCCACCAAGTAGTTTTGTCTGTACGTCCTGTCTCATGCCGTGGTACAATGAAATTGCCCAGAGTAGAGAACGTGGCCGATAACAAGGCTAGATTATTGGATGGAGACCGCCGAGCCAGGACACTACTGCGCCGTGATGATGCAGAGGAAAAAGCAAAACGCGCCTTCCCCGCTTCTGCATGACTTGGCCCAGTGGAATGCTGCTCGTGTCTTAAATCTTGCAGAATCTCCCGTTCTAGACCATTCGGATCATCCGACTAAACCCTCAGTCATCGCCGAGGTTTCAGGAACCCTGCTCACATCTGACACCTTGCCAATACTCCAACAGGAACTCCGCGATCCATCGTGGGAAAACTCGACAGATCCAGCGCCACAACCTGCGATCAGGTTATCTTATCTGCACGAATCGTCACAATGTCTTGGATGCGCTTATTGTATAGGGCAATGCAGCTTCTGCATGTCTCGTACCAGGCAACGTACTTGATGAGATGATGCTTACTTGCATCTGAGCTGCATTGGTAGTATCGGGCTGAGCTTGGCTGTGTCTTGGAGACAACTATATAAGAGCCGGTTTCTTACCTCTGTTGATACTCTGGAACAACCAATTTGGATCTTCTATATTCATCTTCGCAAACCCGTCACAATGAACTTCCTCACCCTCGCAACCGCCCTCCTCTCCCTCTCCACCTCGGCCACCTCCCTAACCCTCCGCCCCCGCTCCATCACTCCCCCCGCCGGCTGCCCCCTCCCCACCTGGGAAGTTGCCAACTTCCACTGGTACAACGGCTCATCCAGCCTCGACTGCATCCACAACGAAGCCGACATCAACGCCAAGGGCTGCCTTTGCGGAAATACCTGGTGCGAGCCCAACGAAGCCACCTGCGCCGGCGTCGGAAGCTGGGTCAACGTCTGCTACACGGGCATGCCAAACTACCAACCCTGGGGCTACGGCCCGCCGCAAACTCTCAACATCGACTTCGCAGATGGCCTCACCTGCGCGGACCAGTACATCGGGTATCGCGTGCACGATATCGGACACGGGGAGAGTAACTGCGGCTACGCGGACCGGAGCCTCGGTCGAATCGTCTCGTTCTACGGCACTTCAAACGAAGACGCTTCCACGGGCCATATGGATTACGTCCTGGGCGCTGGCCATGCGCTTACCTGTGCCGATGGACGGAAGATCACGTATTCGGGCGCCACGGATTTCCCGCTCGAGTGTGTGCATGATGCGGCGTTTAACGCGACTTGTACCGCGGCGCCGTTTGAGATTCCGGTTTTGAGCTATGAGTGGGTTGCTTAGGTTGTTGTTGTGGGATTATCCTCCTGTATGTGAGCAAGTTGAGTAGAGAATGCTTGGGCCTGTGAAGATTGGGTGAGATTGATTACGGAGACATGGGGTACGAAATGTTATGCATGTGCCATAGTCTATTTATTATACACGGCAATGCAAATTTGGTAGTTAGTCACTATCCATGAGAAGGATTCCTCTCCGTAGTAGCGAGTCCTGCGCCAAAGCGCGGGGTCTCCTTATCAGCAAACCCCTTGGGCCCCGTGATAGTTGTGTTAGGGCTGTAAGCATTGTTACTCGTGTACTCGGGCCCTGGCCATTATTGCAGCATCCTCCAGATCAGGGCAGGTCAAACGCTGAGCTTCTCAATGCGGTGACTCCACTCTTTTGTGCCCTGTTCTGCTCATGCTGCTTATGCTGCTCAAGGCTGTGACGTCGCGCCATAACAGTTGGTTGTTGACACGGACTTACGTTGTCTCATGCTCTCAGATCCGACAGAAATGTCGCTCCATATCTACATGAATCGAATCAGCAATTCGCGCTGGGTTTCTGGAATCGCGGCCAATGCAGTCGTTCCACTAGACCCTCACTAGTTTGGCTTCCGCCGTCAAGCTTTGATGCGTTATTTTCCACCGCAATGGAGCTGAGACTCAGGACTTTGCCAAATCGCAATGCTATGGTGATAAGGAGGTAGTGGCATGAAGGGGTTCATTAATGGGCTGCCAATGCCCGTCCTCCAAAAACCTCTTTTCTGATAGATTCCCACTATTACCGCAGCGCTTAAATGGATAGTCAACGAGGCATTTGTTGTGACCGGACAAAGATCTATATAATGGTCTTTATCTATAGAACGAGCAGAAAGGCTTTGGCTTGTATACCGGACAAAGCCAGAATTCATAAAGGCTTCGACACAAAGGAGAGGGCTACCATCTATATAAACGCCGACGAATCTCGACTCGAGTTGGTCATTAGATATCATCATCCCCATTCTAACCAACAAAATGGCTACTCTCGTGCTACCACCATCCAAAATTCTCGGAAGGCGCGTCCCCACACGGACCATCAGGGGCCCCCCGCCCCAATTCCTGCCGTTCACCCAACCGCAGCTCCTGCAAATCCCCCGCCGCAAGTCCAGCCGTCCACCACAAGAAGCCCGCCACAGCCACAAACCGCCGCTGCAAACCCTCCGCGCGAAACCCGCAACGTCAACCCCCCGGATCAGACAACATTCGTGGCAGTCGCCTGCGGGTGCGAATCCTTCCCGGAAACGCCAGACCTCATCGACGTGACGATCATCATCTGGCCGCTAAACGTGGACGTGGACACGGATGCGAGACTCGATATCTACGTCTATTCTGTGCACCCGGACTCTATGAGCCCCGAGCTTGGCCATGCATCGACGCATTACTCGGATCTTCCGCCGCTCTCGCGGTTGGGCAACATTGACTCGAAACGCGTGGACGATTTCTTGGATGATGCCGAGGAGGTCCTCGAGGAGCTTATGAGGCAGATGGATGGGGACTGGAATGATGATCCTGAGGAACTTAGGGTTGCATTTGTGGAGGAGATGGAGAATGTGGGGTGGGAGGGGGTGCAATGAGTGGTTATACCATTTTTATAGTGGATTCGCTCGTTTTATTGGGTTGGTTGGTTGGCTGGTAAATTGCATTTTATCGGGGCAGCGCTTGCAATGATTCAGATGTAATAGGAACAATATATTTTTCTCGCCGTGGATTCTTTCCATTTTCTTCTCTAACCCCTTTTTGAAGTAGCCTTGTAGTAGTGATCCTCCAGTAACAGTAAGCCTGGCCTGCGTAGTAGATGGCGTACCTATTCCCCGTCTTCTGGTCTTATGTGGTAGAAGGCCCAGGAGCATATCTATAACCCAGAGCAAATACAGCATATCTGCCTGACAACACGAAGTTGTACAGTGCGCTGTAAAGCAACAGTCTAATCACTATTTAACTAACAATTATAACAAGCGTTACCACAACGAAAAACCCCAATAGCCACAGAGACAATAGACTCCTCTACCTGCGGATGTAACAACAGCCTCCGCCATATATCAAACCTCCGTACACATAACATCGCCCGTCTGCTGTTGGTCATGGGTTGTCCCGCGGCCCAGCAGATATAATCAGTGCTAGCGTTCTAGTCGCGCAAGAGTTTGCCGGTTCGTGTTTTTGCTTTTTGCGGCCCCCTGCCACTTGGAGTCTGCCTTGCTGACGTGGCTCTTCCCCTCATCTGCCCCTCCATCCAGCTGCGCGACCGAGATCATCACATATCCCGTCAACGACAGGTTTTGGTGGCGCCTAGAGGGAGCATTAGCCGACTCGCGACAAGCGATACGTTACGCCATGGCGAAACGGCCCCTATCCGTGGAAGACTACACCGTGGGATGGATCTGCGCGCTTCCCATCGAGCTCGCTGCGGCTCAGGAGATGCTTGATGAGACACACGACCGTTTCGACAACCATGACTCGAACAGTATATACACACTGGGCCGAATCGCCGAACATAATATTGTGATCGCTTGTCTGCCAAAGGGTCAGATGGGGACGAATTCCGCAGCCACCGTCGCTGCGCGACTACAGTCTTCTTATCCGGCGGTCCGGTTTGCGGTTCTTGTTGGTATCGGCGGGGGCGTTCCATCGGCGAAAGCAGATATTCGGCTTGGGGATATTGTTGTCAGTCTGCCCGAGAAGACGCATGGCGGAGTAGTGCAATATGACTTCGGCAAGGCTACCCCCGGTGGACTCGAGCGGACGGGTTACTTGAATGCTCCGCCGAAGATTCTGCTTGAGGCCGTTGCGAAGGTCCAAGCCAACCACCTGAGGGGACAGACCCGGTTCCATGAATATATCGCTTATTTGAGGGGCGTCCCAGAATTCTCACCACCAGATCCAGCTCAAGACGACTTGTTTGAGGCGAATTATCAACACTTCGATGGGGATACTTGCAAAAATTGCGATAGAGAAAGGGCAGTACAACGAGGGGCTCGCGGGAATGACATGGTGGTCCACTACGGCGCTATTGCATCGGGTAATCTTGTGATGCGAAGCGGAATTGAACGCGATCGAGTCAGCTCTGAACTTGGAACCGTGCTTTGTTTCGAGATGGAGGCGGCTGGCCTGATGAATACTTTCGGCTGCATAGTCATTCGAGGCATCTGCGATTACGCCGATTCGCACAAGAACAAGGACTGGCAGCCGTATGCCAGCGCGACGGCTGCGGCATATGCGAAGGAGCTATTGGCGGTTATACCGCCTGCCTCTGTGGCAAAGGTACAGACTGTCGAGGAGGTCCTCAAAGGGAAACAAGGTCAGTCAAAGTCTTTGTGTCGGGATATTTATGCCAATACGTATGGAAATAGCAAACCAGGAAACCCTCGGCCGCCTGCCCTATGTTGGAGAAGCGACTTTTAACGCATATCAAAGACAGCATGAGCCCAATTGCCTTGATAACACCCGCTCCCAGGTTCTGAAGGAGATCAATAACTGGGCTGACCGGCAAGATGGAGCATCCATCTTTTGGCTAAACGGCTGGGCAGGAATCGGGAAATCAACAATTGCTCGCACGGTCGCCCGGCATTATCACGATGAGCAACGGCTCGGGGCCAGCTTCTTCTTCTCCAGAGGAGGTGGAGACACCGGTCATGCTGGCAAATTCGTAACGACCATTGCCCGGCAGCTTGCTAACCATATCCTGCCTCTTCAGTCGCTCATCTGCAAGGCAGTCGAAGCGTGCGTTGATATAGGAGCACAGTCTCTCGGTGACCAATGGCGCCAGCTGGTGGTTCGTCCTTTATCATCTCTGGCTGACATGTCGGTCATACCTCCATTTATCGTTGTGATTGACGCCCTTGATGAATGTGATGACGACCGCAACATCCGGATCATTCTTCAACTGTTGAGTCAAGCACAACTTGCCTCGCTCAATCTCCTCAGAGTGTTCCTAACGAGCAGGCCCACCCTTCCCATTGAGCATGAATTCTCCCGTATACCTCCAGAGTACCGCTGCGGTTTGGTTCTTCACCATCTGCCCTCCGAGGCTCTGCATCACGACATCTCCTTTTACCTACAGCATGAACTACGCATAATAGCACAGGAAATGGCTCTTGACTCCTCGTGGCCCGACCTAGACGCAATCGAGTCTCTTGCAGTCAAATCGAGTGGCCTTTTTATATGGTGTGCAACTGCATGTCGTTTCATTGACGAGGGAGGTCCATTTGCTGAGGAACGGCTGAATGCTCTCGTCCAAGGCGGGTTGTCGAGCACTGGCCCAGATGAGAGTCTTAATGAGATCTACACCTCAGTTCTCAAGAGCGCTGTCTCCCTGACCTACACGGAACAAGAGCAGAAAAAGCTCTATGACCTGCTCAGACGGATTCTCGGGGCTATTGTTCTTCTCTCTTCCCCGCTGCCGCTCGAATCGTTATGCAAGCTGCTCCAGATTCGGATACAGAGCGCCAGCTACATGCTGCGAAGCCTCCACGCTATCCTAGACATTCCCCATGACCTCAGTCGTTCGATTCGTCTACATCACCCTTCATTTCGCGATTTCTTGGTTGATAAAACCAGATGCAACGATTCGAATTTCTGGGTGAATGAACAGAGGGCGCATCATGAGTTAGCACACGGTTGCTTGCAACTCATGACTTCATCCCTCAGGGAAGATATTTGTGAGGTTGGCAATTATGGAGCGTCACTGGATGATGTTAGCGATACTCAACTGCAGCAAAGACTCTCGTTGGAGGTCAAATATGCCTGTCTTTTCTGGGTGCAGCATTTCCAGAAGAGTAATACTCCGCTAAAGGATAATGACGCCGTCCATGAGTTTCTAAGCGAGCACATCCTTCATTGGCTCGAGGCCCTTGCCTGGATGCGCAGGATCCCGGAGGGGATTCGGGCAATCCTGTCTTTAGAGTCTATGGCACTGGTAAGTTCGGCCCATTCCCTGCCACAGTATCTACTAATTACGCAATCAGGAACATGACTGCCCCCGTCTCTATGAACTTATTTGGGATGCAGAGCGCCTAGCTCGGGTTAACAAGGTTATGCTCGAGGAAGCCCCGCTACAGATATATTTTAGTGGGCTTTTGTTTGCCCCGTCACAAAGCAGTATCCGCGTGAGGTCCCAGGGCCGTCTCTGCCGGTGGATGAAGAAGGTACCTTCCATTCAAAGTCACTGGAGCCCTCATCAACAGACCCTAGAGCCCCAGCCCGGTTGTGCTGAGTACATCATTTTTTCGCCTGATGGAATGGTGCTTGCGTCAACATCCGGTAGCACTGTGCAACTTTGGGATACCTCAACAGGCGACTGTCTACACACGCTTCAGCCACCGAGTGAACCTGGGAGCCTTCCAACCGGGGAGTCGGCCGGGGGTTTATCCACGGAATCTGACGATATGTGGATCTTTCCCGACGCGTTCAACGGCATGGCATTTTCGAAACACGGGGATATGCTAGCGTCAAAGTGCGATAACATGGTGTATCTGTGGGACGTAATGACTGGGCAGTGCCTAGGGGCATTGCAGGGACATTCGTTACCGGTTAATCAGGTCGCTTTTTCATGGGATGGACAGAAACTTGCATCGGCATCGTCTGACAAGACAGTTAAGCTTTGGGATCCCGTAACCAGGGATTGTCTCCATACACTAGAAGGACATGCGGGCCGTATATCTGCTGTTGCATTCTCACCTGTGCCCTATCAGCCCATCACACTTGCATCTGCATCGGTCGATCGTACCATACGTGTATGGGACGCGCTTTCTGGAAGGTGCCTGTACGTTTTAGAGACTGACACTGCTCTGGTCTGCACTCTCGTTTTCTCTCATGATGGGAAGATACTTGCATCGGCTTGCGGTAATAAGACTGACATGGTTTACACGGGAGCTGATTTAAACACCTTACGACTTGGGACCCATTAACTGGACATTGTCTCTTAACCCTTAGAGGCCATACTCACAGTGTCTCTACAGTTGCCTTCTCACCCGACAGCAACATACTGGCATCGTCATCGTGGGATGGGACCCTTAGGCTCTGGGATCCCACCACCGGGGAATGCCTCAGAGTCGTCAGGCACGGTGGTTGGGTAATGGACCTAGCTTTCTCGCCAGACGGGAACATTTTAGCATCGGTGTCTCGGCGCAGGAAGGATACAGTGCGACTCTGGAACCCCCATGATGGAACTCTCTTGCAAGTGCTGCATGGGCATACAAGCCGGATTTCCACAGTGGCTTTCTCTCCTTCCTCGCATCATAAAAGGACGGTGCTTGCATCAGGATCACATGATGATACGGTACTGATATGGGACGCGACACCTGTACAAGGCCCTGATGCAGTTGAAAGCACATATGATGAAGCCACCGATATCTCTACGTCACCCGATGGGACAAAACTAGCGTCGGCCGAAAGCAATACGCTTCGAATCTGGGATATTTCATCTGGAGAGTGTCTGCAGGAATTGGAGTGGCATGGAGGAGAACCCTTCAACCTCGATTTTGCTTTCAATGAAAGGCTGCAGTTCTATTCCTACCACGGCAAGGTACCAAAGCCAACATTATGGGATCTATCAACCGGTCAGTGCCTGGATTCGCATTCCGACGACCATCGGAGAGCTGGACGTTCAACCGATGAGAGTCGGATGGTGTCAATTGATCATGAGACAAGGGAAATCCGGGATAGATCAACTGGGCATTGCCTACTAACATTAAAGGGTTGCACAGGAGATATTATAGCAGCCACTTTCTCGCCTGATAAAGATAAACTAGTCGCAGAGGTTGGATATACAGTCCAAGTCTGGGATATATCCAATGGCCAGTGTGTGCAAACCATCCCTCTATATACACATCTCGAAAGCCGAATGATTTTCTCATCTGACTCCACACAACTGGCAGTGATTGACCACAAAGTAGTCTACGTCTGGAATCCCTCTTCAGGAGACTTGCAAGCACTTAGGGGTCATATGAATGAGGTTGAAGTGATTGAGTTTACACGCGATGGCACCCTCTTGGCGTCTGCATCGGGTGCTCCGAGCTACGACTGGCTCTATTCTAGATCTGCTTCACTTGACAACTCCCTGCGACTCTGGAACACAATGACTAGAGAGTGCTTGTGTAAGTTTGAAGACATCCCCGCAATAACGAGCCTATCATTGTCTGTGGACGAGCAGTCTCTCAACACAAACCTTGGTGCTCTCACGTTGAATCGATCGGGTGACGTGCTGGAACTACAAAGCCCTGGATTATTTGTTAGAAGGAGATGGATCACCTACAAGGGCCAGAATATACTTTGGCTGCCTTCTGAGTACAGGCCTAGATTTACAGCTGTTTGTGATAATGTGGTCGTCCTGGTTTGTGGCTCCGGACAGATGATGTTCTTAGATTTTCTGCTTGACTAGGTAGCGAAAACCAGAATGCCAGGAGATTTGATAGCAGTATTTCTACTTATATAGAATCAGCTTTCCCATTCACCGGGCATTTCGTACTCATTGGTTATATAAATATAATTTACCAGGCTTACTGCATAGGCGTGATCGTGATCACTAGTACTCCTTGTCCATTGTGGTATGCCATAGACCCCCAATATCATGATGTGCGTATAGCCAGCCCCCCCGCGTATTATCCAATGTAAAAGAACTTCAATATCTGGCCCCCGGCACATTTCTTAGTAATGGGTGCAGCCCAAGCGCAATAAATCCCTCTATCGCGGCGGATCATTTCCTGAAACCTGCAAGAGGAGGCGAATCATAGTATGGCAAAGCACAGTGCCAGTCCGTGATATCAGTGAGGTCTCGCAGTCGACTCCGTTATAGCGTCTCGGGAAAGCTAGGTGACCAGAATATTGGTGAGCTACTCCGTTGCCAGTTATAGGCAGCGATGAACCCGATTACTATAGGCGTTCTCCAAACATTGCGGCTGGATTTGTTAAGTATTGGAATTGTGGACAAAACTTAGCCACGCCATCTCCTCAGATACTCAAGGGACCGTGGGATGAGTATTCGTCTGGGGATATGTGCTCTAAAGAGAATTTGGGTTGGTACACTTGTGATGTCGTAGAGGCTGGAGGGAACCTTCCAGGTCCAGCGAAAACCTGGAGTAGCGATTATTGGCGTGCAGGAGGCTGCCTGTGAAATGCCATGCCCACATGAAGAAACCTCTAGGCTCTAGGTTAAATGGCCATGGTTTTACGGGCTAGCCATGCGGATTTGGAACTCCGCAGAATTTCAAGAGCAGGTTAGCGGGCCCATTAAACCGTGCAATCTATCTGTTATCTAAAGGTTCAGTTCATGCTGAGCAATGGTCAGATCCCCAAGCGAGAGCCGTGTGAGGGTTCCAAGTTGTGTCCAAAGTACCTGGGAAGTGGATGTGATTGGCTACCTGGTTTTTGGCGGGAGGGGTTGTGAACCACGGCGGGGGCTCCTGTTCGTTCCTTCTTCCAGTCACTCGCTACCCTAAATCTACACTTTATTGATTGACATATCTCTCTATTCCCCTTTTGGCTTATATTATCCAACTACCGCAACCTTTCCAACCTGGAACTTGCCAAACTGCCCCACCGCTTAGCCTCACATCGCTTCTTGTCTGTCGGTGCTGGAGGATGGGTTTACTGGATCAAGGACCAGATTGTCCTCAAGTACCCAAGGGACACGGATGATGCAGCCTTCAGCCGGGAAATCAAAGTTTTTGACATGCTAGAAAAGCATGAGATTTGCCCGGATATCGTACGAAGCTTCCTGCGCGTTCCGAATGGTATATTTCTAGAATACCTCGGCGGGGGAAGCTTAGACCAGCGCTTGCGAAAGAACAAGGTGCAGGTGCATACCAGCGGCAGACCCAGCAGGATCGAAGGCTCCAAAATAGAGCCTACGCCGTTGGTTGAGCGATGGACTATGGAACTCTGCAGCGCTGCAGCCTGGCTCGAGTCTCTTGGGTACGTCCATGGTGATATCCGGCCGCCGAACCTGCTTCTTGACGCCGACGATCATCTGAAACTGGCCGATTTTGATAGTGTCTGCTTCTCGTGCAAGACGAATTGCTTGCTTGGGGCCATTAGGAGGCCTTGGTGCAGATCAGTCATGGAAGGAAATTGCCTGGTCCTGAGGTTTTCGCAGGTATCATCAAGTCAGGACATATCTTGCACAGTTTGGGAATCACGGCCAGCATCAGTGAGGGAAGGCTCCTTTGAGTTGTCCGAGACTTGACTCACATAGACAAAACCGAACTAGCCATGCTTAGCTTGATTATCTTCGTTTCTTTCATATGTATCCTCTCAGGAAGGAAAATTGACATCTCTCGAACTCAGATCTCGAGGTGGGCTGGGTGACGCTTCCCACGTGTCTTCAATGAAAGACCCAGCTGCTGAGAGAGCTGTGATTGGTGATCAACCTTCTTACATATTCTCAAGTGCTTAGTAGATTTATTTTTGTTTTTACTATCAAACTTGTCCCGGTGTGTCACTATAGGGAAGATACATCATGGTTAGAAGGCCACCGTCGAACTATCGGAAGTTATATAGGGCAGCGACTAGGGCGCGCTAAGAATAATACTAAAGTCCTTTCACCGAGAAAGTATGCAGTAGTAATTAGCGTGTAGAAGGCTATCTACGAACTACCATGCCCACATGGATACCTCTACTATCAGTGGCCATGGCCCTAAGAGTGTCTATCCTTCAGCACTTATTCAATAGCACGGCTAGAGCAAGCAAGCTATTAAGATGGTAAGATGTAGTATTAGAGCTCCACTAACATTAAGGTATCATCCACCGGGCTCATTAATATACCCAATATAACGCCCACGCTACTCAATCCGATCATTCAGCCACGGATCCTGGAGCAGATCATTTGCAGTCTTCCGGTCTTCAGGCCGCCACTGAAGCATACCTCCTATGAACACTAGAAACATCTCCTTATTTCTTCCCTCGAGGAACTCTTCCGATGATTCCAAACTCACTCCTGTTGGGATGTCTAAGTCTTGCTTCCATTTTCCTGCAAGTTTGTCTTGATAAGCTTATGCAAAGTGCCTGGAGAGAGCAAAGATGATGCTTACCACCCTCCGTAAAGAATTCATGGCTTCGTTTTCCACGCTGAAGCAGATCCAGTGGCGGTGGCCCTAGAACTCCCATGACTTCTGCAAGATGCGCCCGAGTCGAGTACCCTTGCCGTCAGGGTCATTTCCGTAGAAAAAGTGTTTCCCCTCGAACAAATCTCACACCTGTGTTATTCCCAACTGGTCAGTCCATGATTTCGAGAGTGCAAGGCAGAATATACCATAGCACCGATATTCCATATATCAACCGGGTAACTCCAGTCTGTCTTGAGCATTACTTCCGGTGATCTATAGATGTTTGGCTGCGTCATGGTTCCTCTTCTAATCTCCTCGTACAGCAGAACCAAAATCACTTAGTACTGCTCGGCCAAACACCCTTGGCAGGTCAAAACATCTGGAGGCATAGACCGGAAAGCCATTGACAATTTTGCGGGGGGAGGGGCTCTTTAGCTCAGTTTCCGTAAAGCTCTCAAGGATTGACTTGTCCTCTATGCCTTGGAGGATATTATCGCTTTTGATATCTGTAGGAATCCAGATTAGGGCCCAATTTTTCTGGAAGAAATCATACAGATGCCCTTACCCGTGTGGACAAGCTTGCATTCGGTGTGTAGATAGCCAAGTGCAAGAAAAATCTGCATAATACCGGCTTTGAGCAAATCTTCAGTAAATCGATGGTTGGCGTTACGGTAGAGTAGATCCCTGGAACTTTCCCACATCGGCTTTTGAACAAGACAAGGGTGGTCGCCACCAGAACGAGGAATCGTGAAGAGATCCAGTGCTTTCCTTATGTGCGCATGGCCAGGGTGCCATGAACTCCCTTGATCCAGTTGGTGGTAGATCTGAAACCCTTCCTGATTCCCTTCATTACGCGTGTATATTTTCAGTGTCACATATTGATAACCTCTGATATTGTCAGCGGTACAGTGGTTGATTAAAATAAGTAGACCTGCCCTAACGTACTCAAGATCACGAGCGAGCCATACAGTCGAAGTAGTCCCAAACCCGAGCTTATCAACAATCTGGTATTTGGAACTAAGCACGTCGCCAATATTAGCAGGGTAATACTGTCCCTGTTTGAATTTCTCAAAACGTTCCTCGTCAAGGACCTCTAACGGATGGACAGTTTCGAAGCCGCTGGTGGGAAACCGCATGGCAGGGGAGGGGTCGCGTCGAAGAGCCTTTGTGGCCCATTTCATGAGCGATGCCATGATGTGGGCAGGGGCGAGAAGAGGGTGGTGTTTGTTGGTTTGGGACTGAACGAGTGACAAGGGCAATAAGAGTTGACTTTGCACCTGCACCGCAGCCTGAAGTCGTCTTTTCTGGCTTCCAAGGTTGAACCCTGTGGCTCATCCCGGGGCCTCGGAGTCTTGACCAATCAGAGCTTACATATAGATTAAAGAAGGTAAATTCCCTGACGCCCTCTTGCTTCTGTCCTCATTTAACTAAAAATGGACTCCGACCTGTCCTCCATCGCCGACCAAACCGCCGCCCTCAAGGGCGAAGCCGTGCCCCCATCTCTCCTCAACTTCGTCACCGTTCGCTGCCTCGTCCGGGGCATTCGGTACCACGATGGCTTCGCCAAAGAGCTTCACAACAACCTCGAGCAGCCAATGATTACCCGCGCGCTCAACGCCCGTGCAATAATGAGCAATAGGGTCCCCGTGATGTCCTAGGAACAATTCCCATACCGTTTCTGGCACCCTGATGTGCCGAGCGAGGAGACCCTGAAGCAGCTCTTAGCGGCGTACCCGGATAATCTTCTATTACGCTACCAGGTGGGCCGCGCTTGTGCCGCTGGAGGCTACTTTGATCTGTATGTCGAGCTTGGCCTCCTTCCGGACGTTGCCATTGCCGAAGAGGCTCGTGATAGCCAGGCAGGCCGCGCTATCTACGAGACAATAATGAAGGCTCCTGTTCGATACGCCTACATGGATGACTACAATCGCTGTTTATGGCCAGAGTCACTTGCCGGCACGTATCTAAATGGGGACACTTGTGTCCGTTCAATGCTGGACCAGAAACTGCCTATTGGCCCAACTCCATACTCCCCAGCAATCCACAGGCATGTGTTTGATATCACTGAAGATTGGTCCCTGGACATCGATGGAGTTGAGCCACATGCTCGAGCTATAGACCCGCAGACGGTCGACCTCCTCCATAGCCCGCTCCCGGCGGACCTGCCCACAGTTGATAAGGACCTCCTCATCCTTATGGCTGCCTGGTCAGGCAATATCGATCGATACGTCCGACTTCGACGGCCAAGCCAGATCGAGGGCGAGCTGCCGTGCATCGTCCACGGCATCCACCACTACCCTCTTTTCGCCAAGTGGTGGTTCACACAGTCCGACGCAGACCCGCAGATCCGACAGGCCGTCCACGCCCGCTGTATCATGAACAATGATCTGTCGTGGCTTAACGACTCCCTACCAGACTCGGACCTCCCTGAGGATCTCATCTGGTATCCACAGCCCGCGGATGAAGCAACATACCGCGAACTCCTACGCCAGCGCCCGGTAATGCTCTATACCATTGCACGCGCCTGCATTCGTGCCGACTATGAGAACCTCTTTACGAGTCTTAGCATCGTTCCAAATATGCACCTATACTGGGATGCCCTGAGGAGCCCGAATAAGCGTTATCTCGAGTATCTGGAGCTCAAGGCTCTCGAGCACGGCATGCAGTTGGATCTCCTGCCGCTGCCGGCCGAGGAGGACTGGGCCCCAGCCATATGCCATGCTCAAACAGGAGATCCACTCGCCGAACGCCGGAACACAGGCCATGAGTTTGCGCCGCGAAATTACCCTGGGCCATGTAGGTTTTCGGCCGGAGGAGCTGGCAACCACTGCGTCGACTGTTGGGCAGGTCTTGCTTCATGCTTGCGTAGCTGATCCAGGGATACGGCCCCAGCCGCCGTATGACTCGCTCAATCTCAAAGAGCTATACGAAGCTCCACCGGAAGAGAGGGGACTGGTTGGACTATGGCCGCCACGCAGGAATTATGGCAGTCGTGGCCGTGGCCGGGGGCGAGGGCATCGGCGAACAGATGGGTTGTAACCAAGATGTAGCGAGCTTAGCTAGAAGTGGGGGATCGATAGCGACTAATAAAAGGGCCACCGGGGCGCAGGGCCCCGCGCCTTGAGACCTTAATTATGGCCTTATAACTTACGCCCTTATAAATAACTTCTGTGTAAGGTATACATATTGTATACCATAGAATTAATCTTTAAATTTATAAATACTTATATAAATAACTTTAATTCTTCCTTTCTAAGCTGTTATCTCTATTCCACTAGCTTGCATACAACTACAAGGCCTGTGACCTTATAGGTTATTCCATAAATTTAGAAAAATGGAACTATGACACTATGTTAATATGTAAGGACTGGCCAAGTTAAAAAATAAGGTATCACGTAATTCTACAGAGACTTGGCAAGGGGAAGAGAGTCACCATCAGCTATGTTCCGCGCCAAAATTCATGCTTATTGCATCAATGTGCTTGCTAACTCAGAATCAGGGTTTGGGGCGATAACATTCTCCACCAATCTCTTTTCAACCGTGATAATAAAGCATGGGTTATCAGTGCAGAGACAACTGGCAAGAACGGCAGGAAGGTTTGCCATATATTTAAAGACGGCTCTGGCACCACTAGGCAAGGAGAAGAACGGCGTTAACTGTTGTTGATATATAATAGCCTGTAGGAGGAGCTGCCCGCGACAATTTGATCTCATGGTTTAAGCTTGAGGTATTGGCGGCTGATTTGGAGGCGAATCTGTTTTCCCAAGCAAAGAATACTCCAAGGCTGTGCCACTTGATCCCACCATTTATCTCTTTCTCCGAATAGTAACTATCTAGGTTCGTAAATTAGCAGATGAGACGCCAGATGATTACCAACTCTAGGTGACTAGGGCGCTGCTTGGTGCTTGGAAAAGAACAAGCACTTGTGTATTGATGAATCATCGCATGGGCTGTTGGCTCAGTTGGTAGAGCGTCCGCTTCGCAGTAACCTCCGTGGTGAAGATTGCGGAAGGTCTGGGGTTCGATTCCCCAATAGTCCATTCTTTTTTGTTTTTCGTCGTCCCCAGCCAGGCTTGATCGAGTTAAATCAGCCTTATTTTTTTTTTCGTTTCTGTTTCACTTTTTTATTATTGTTTCTTCTCATTCCGCGGGGCGCTGGCAAGGGCGACGGAATACATCACTACGGCGGCTTGAACTGGAGAACTTCATATTATACTCACACTATACCAGATAGGTGGAATTAGGTACAAATCATTCATCTCATCTCATCAGTCGGTCAGATCAACAAACGACCTCTTTTTAGGAATACCGGACCCCGTAGCAGGAGGAGGCGCAGTAGGATTGGGCAGCGTGTTCAACGATGCGGAAGATGGCGCCTGACTCGCCTGCACTGCCGACGGTCGCTGGGGCGTGAGATACGGTCTGCCCGGTATAGTTTGAGCAGCGGAGGGTGCCGAGCTGCTCGCGATAGGTGGCGCGGTAGCTGCGGGTCTGAGATTATTATGGGTTAGGATATTGTTGTACGCATCCTGTCCAATCACTTTGACAAGCGCGGAGGACTTTTCGAGATCGTTGAGTCCGCCGGTAATCTCGCTGAGTTTCTTCCGCCATTCTCGCGTTGCATCTTCATACTGTCGGTTTGTCTTCCGCACCTGCAGCGTAAGTGGCGAGCCGCCTCTGATCGTATCGGTCTCGAAGGACCTGTCGAGCTGGGAGGACAAATGCTTCCGGCGGTACTCGGCCGCAGAAAACATCCACACACTCCGTTCAGGGTCTTCGATGAAGATTTTGAGTGTGGTACAGTCGCTGCAGCAGCGTGTCCTGACTGGAGATGTCCGCTTCCAGGTTGTCGGGTGTTGAGGCGCTGGTCTGACGTAGTGTGCCAGAGGAGTCTCGAGGACACTGACAATAAAAGACGTCTCTGCTCCTCCTGCTGTTGCCCCATCCGATACCCTGCCCTGGAGGTATTCGCATAATGATTGAACAAGGGGACTGGTAAACAACGTGAACACTCTCTCTGCCTCCTTGCCATGCACTGTGGATACTGCCGCCAGGATAGCTTTCAGGGTCCTAGTCACGTCTAGTTCCATCGCATGGCAATTCCGGACAACGTTGGCGACGGTCCGCGGATTAATGTAGGGGTCTGGTTGAGACACCGGCCGTGAATACATGGTGTATGTATACTGCTGTTGAGGTTGGGCTTTCCATGGCTTCTGGATTTTGAACTTGTTGACTGCTGCCTCGAGAACAGTTTGGTAAGCAGCCTTTATCTCGTCATAACTGAAAACGGTGCTTTTGTTCGTCGCTGAGTACAGCGCATCTAGGAATCCAATCGCGAACCCAGTATTTAGTGCTGCAGTCGCGGCAACTTGGGGAACAATGCTACACTACTTGTCAGCATAGGCAGGCATAATTAAAAGGACCCAACGCTAGATACCTCTGAAGGGCGTCTTGTATCTTCATCTTCAATAGCGTAGCCATAAAGGATTGTCCAGTTGTTTCGTCCAAGTCGCGTTGTTCGAGAACTTGATGCAGAAGGATATTGAACGCACTTTTCTCCCACGCAAGGAATTCCTCGGAGACTGGGCGAGAATTATCGGTGCAGAACCGAGAGTGAGTCGCCGTAATAGAGATGAGCAGTTTTGTTGGGTAAAATCCGGTAGTTGAAGGAATCATCCACAAATCCTCGAGCCTAGCAAGGTGATCAGCGATGCGGGGGTCCAAGGGCAGGGAGCGAAATGTACTTACACAGATACGAAGTCTGTTAGACCGTGATTATAGATGGCTTCGCCGAATTTTGGACCAAAATCTATGCTCGACTTCTGCACGCAGGACTTGAAGATGTCCCAATTGCGGTGGCTGAATGCGATATCGGCAACAGCATCGAGTAGCATACCATTCGTCCTATAGCTTGCAACAATCTTCTGACAGAGTTGGAAGAGTTGGTCGCGGAGGTTCTGGTCGGATGGATATTTTGTAACCTCGCCGCGTAAATGAGCCAGGAAGAAGGGCGTTTCGAGCTTTCCAGTTTCCATCGCATGAAACATCAACGCATTCATAAAGACTGCAGGGACAATCACAACGGCGGCTTTGCGGTAGAAATGCGTCGCTTCGGCGCCGGCATTGCCCGTGTATCCTTGATAGGCCTCGTCGTCTGGGTCGCCGTCGAATATCTCATCATCCAGGACCAGATTTTCATCGATCTCCACCTCATCAATCATCTTGTCTTCGTCCACGTTGCTAACATTGGTCAGTCGGAAAGATGTGTCGATAATGTCTTGAATCTCATGGAAGGCTTTTGAGGACCTGCGCCGGTAGTCGTTGTAGCCATAATAGCCGTCGTCGTCTTCTTCAGCGCCTCCCGAGACTGTTTTTTCGACAGTGCAAAGCAACAACTCAAAGCCACGGTCCTCACATGCTTCTTCCAGCGTCTCGACGCGACCCTTATCAGCTCCTTTCAAGGTTGTCATGCTGAGTTCGGCACTGCTGTATTCATGTTCTAGGACGTGGATGAGTAGCGGCGGGCAGGCCTTCCAAACGGCGGCCGTGAACCGCGATGCCATGGGAACGCCCGAGCTATCGAAGTCGCGAGCCTGAACCTCGCACCGGTCCGCCCAAGAAGCCAGCCGGTTTCCAAGTCTCTTGCTCAGCCCATCCCGACGTTTCAATGCGAGTGTGGACGGTCGATGGATCAGGTTATATGTGAGGACGAGACGGTAGCCAGCAGTAACAGGCTTGACTTGATGCCTGACGTCCGAGTACCAAGCAGCATATGAGAAGCCATACTCCGAATTTGCCGCGCTGTCGTGAATCCGAGCTTCATCTTTATGGTGGGCGATGACGTCCCCACCCTTGTGCTTCGAAGGTAGGCAAATCACCAGGGTCCCAAACATTCCCTCTACTTTCTCCGAGTCTTGATGCGGTAGAAAGAAGGCGCCTTCCTCGTACAGTAGAAGCTTGTACAGGTCCGCTTCAACCTCTCTCGGACTCGCATCTACGCCGAGGGCCGGGATAATCCGGCTCAAAATGGCATTCAGCTGGAACTCCCACGTGGGATTCCGGAGCGAGAATTGGGAGGCATCTAATTCTGAGGTTTTCCGAACACTCTCGTCGATCAGCGTCTCGGAGCCTTTTCCATACGGGCTGGCATGGCAAGCAGCGGCAATGCTTTTGGCGACATCCGGGGTTACTGGCAGACTGACTTGGCCGACGCCGGGGACATCAAGGCCGGGATTGACGGCAGCATGAAGGACCTGGTTCGTAAAGAAAGATCCGGGGGATTCAATATCGTTCAGAAATCCCAAGAGGTCGGCTTTAAGCCCGTTGGCCCAGGGACCGTGGCCAACCCCAGAGAACCGGCCGGGGGCGGAGGACCCGGATGAGCTCTCGGAGTCGCTAACATTGTAACATACTGACAACCTCAAGAAGGGGTGGGCCTCGATTACCCAGCCGACAGGTTGCAAAACGATTGGATTCGAGAACGCAAGGGCCACCGCCTTAGAAAGGAAGGTGCGCCTGATTCCCGAGCTCGCAATGTCGCAGTTGGGAAAGTGCGATTCTCTCCGACGCGGGGTCGACGCGTCCAGAACGCGACCGTGTCATAACATCACGTGATTCCTCTCCTCCCCTGCTCCCGGAGTCCTGAAGGCTGAGGAAGCAGTGTGGAGTCTGGAGTCTGGAGTCTGGAGTTTGCACGGGGAGAGCGACCCCGCAGCTGTCAATCTTCAACTTCAATGATCATCACGCTCTAGAAAGCAGTTTGGCTCTTCTTGTGTCTCCACCCTCCTGTTATCACAGGTCCTGGACAACAACGTCCATCTGCACCACGCACCAACCATTTCCTCCTTGCCAGAGCTAAGTGAGTCCTGGTGTGGCATGGCGCTCTCTTTCATCCAGGCACACTACTCGAAATGGATTCCAGGTGCCAAAACAACCATCGACCCGCCGAACGAATCGCTTCCTACGCGTTGCTCCGACATGACAAACCTCCTGAGTCTTCCGGACGAGATCCTTGTCGAAATCGTTCAATATCTCGATCATGACCACGCAAGACCGTCGCTAAACTTCTGGGCCGTCGCGGACTGGTGCGACGAGGCCGTCGATGCCCAAACCCTCTCTCGGCGGGCGAAGAATCTCCGCTCTATGATGCTTTCGGCGCGTCGACTGCACCGCGTCGTCCAGCCTTTCTTTTACCGCCATATCCTCCTAGGGAGCTTTCCTAGAGCATTGACGAAATTCCACCAGGCCCTAGAGGAGAATCCCGCCCTCCTGGATCATACGGAATCCGTCATCATCCAATGCGAACGTGACTTTGAACACGTCTCTGCTCTGTTCTGGTGCCGCATGCACACCTTGACGATCACCAACTTTCGCGACTGGTATCCCCTGGATTTCGAAAACGACGGCCACGTCGGCACCTCACCGGTCCAACGGCTGAACTTGATCAATTGCGGCGCCAAAGAAGAGGCGTTGGCCGCCGTGCTAAGCTGGCCAGCTGCATTGACCAGCCTCCACTATAACGCCGACCAGGGAGAGTGGGAAGGCCATTACGGGGATGAGCCCATTATTTCCTGGACTTGCGCTGCTTTTGTGCGCGCTCTGCAGCCTCAAAAGGCTCATTTGCAGGAGCTCACTTTGACCCGGCCGGCCCTGGAGCACGAAGGGCTCTTCATGGGTCCGCGGATCGACCTGCATGATTTCACGGCCTTGACAACTCTGCGGATCTTCGAGGTATTTCTCTGCGGCGTTGAGAATCCTCGGGACTGCTGGAGGAGCCTCCCGCCTAACCTCGAGACGCTGGAGGTCTCTTATGACGACATAGGGTGCATCGATTTCTTCCGCGACTATGGAGGGCCGTATGGCGGGGGATGGCTCGATGAACTCCTCGAGCGGAAGAAGGCGAACTTTCCCAGCCTCTCCAGAATAACGATTCGCTCTTGGGAGGAAGGGCCAGATAACGGCGACATGGAGTATACCACTCGGTCGATTTACAGTTGGGAGCTCCCGCCTGCGTTGGATGAAAAGTGCAAAGCGGCCCGTGTCGAGCTGCGGATTTTGCTCGGGTCGATGGAAGATCAGATCTGGGCGGATTATGATGCTGTAGACGTCCTTCCTTGTGGTTGATGATCGAAGACTGGCCTCGCGGATTCGGTGTAGGCGGCAACCGTCTATATATATAGATGATCCCCTCCTACCTCAACGTTGAACACCCACATACCACATACAAGAGCATAATTTCGCAGATATCAGCCTCATACCTACACAATTACGAGTCCTCGCAGTATTGATAAACCGAATGTCCAATAAGGCGGGGGCTGGTGGTGAGGAGAAAGACTCCAGCGGCGGTGATTTGCTGGGATGTCGTCATCGCATCGTCACACGGCCGGCGCGCTCGATGTGGTTCTTCGAGGCCGATCGCAGTCCTCGATTCCCATCCCACCACCACCAGGACCTTGAACCATGGCCGAAGCACCGGACTCGGAATCCTGTCTCACCTGGGTTCAATTTGGCCAAAAGGCAAGTTCCCGGTGTTGCCGTGTTGGCCGCAATGCCGATACTGACATGGACAGTGCACCCCCTTGGCGCCGTGTCGCAAGTGCAAGCCTGCTCTCGATTCGCAGCATTCGGTCGCGACGACGAGCCACGATAGCCCAGACTACTATCGAGACCTGCTGGGCGACTTGTTCACCCTGATCCAGTCTCGCAATGCCACCCACACGGACGAATTGGTGCAGATCATCCGCGAGAAAGGGAGCTTCCAGCAGGTCCGCGCCTACCTCGACCAGGCACTCACCGTCAGTCATCATGCCGAGGAACCGGAAGGAGCCTCGCAAGTGCTGCAGAAGATCCAGCATGGCTACGAGGTCGAGAGCGGCGCCCCGCCGTATCGCCCCAAGGTCATGGACGTGCATTATCTGTGCGACTTTGCGCCGTACAAGGTGCCTGCGCAGCCGTGGACCACTGCGACGAGCGACGACGCACTAGTATCGCATCTGGTCTCGCTGTACTTCGCTTGGGACTATCCATTCTACGCTTTTATCGACTCCGACATCTTTTTCACCCACATGGCAAAGGGCGACCCGTTCTCCGACTTTTGCAGCCCGTTTCTCGTCAATGCCCTGCTTGCACAGGCCTGCGTATGTTTCCTTCAGTCTGGACTGTTCTCCGGCTAACTGCGGTGACAGCACTACTCACAATACACCGAGGCGTACACTGTACCAGGGGACGTAAAGACGAAAGGCACCGACTTCCTCGCAGAAGCCGAACGATATCTCGAAAACAGCCGCTATCAAAAAGGCTCCGTCGTGCGATTAGCATCATTACAAGCGACGATAATCTTATATGAAATGTGGTGTATCATGAGTTCCCTTGACACTGTCCCTCGAAGCTCTAATGACTTCTTCTTCTAGGTACTCCATGGCCGGCATCGACGACTACGGGTACATGATGCTCAACCAAGCGCTCGAGATGGGCGAGGCGCTGGGAATCATCAACAACCCGAACATCGACACGAAGAAGCTGGGATTCTCCGAGGAGATGACGAGGTCGCTTCAGCGGACTGCTTGGGGCTTGTTCCAAATAGACACGTTCGCGCTGGCCTTTACCCTTTGTCTTGCGTGGTTCTGCTGCTGAGACAGAAACATCAACAGGGTAGTCCACGCCAACTTCCTCCGGCCCAGCCGGGTCACCGAGGTCAGCGTCCACCGCAGTGACCGTAACACATCCGGCTCGACCGATCTCTGGATCCCGTACCCGATAGACCGACGACCGCGGCCGTCCTGGCTGAGCCAATGTTTCGACGAAGCCTGCAACCTCTCGTACATCGCCCGAGACATCTCGCGCGTCCTCGGCGCCGGCGCAAAACGCGACGAAAACATCCCAGACCGCAAAGAGGAATTCTACAACCAGCTCCGCCAGTGGAAAGCAAGTCTCCCCCCGGGCTTCGACCCAGCCCGCAAGCCCGCGCCACACATCATCGTCCTGCAGATGCGCTACGAAGCCCTCCTGATAAACCTCTACTGCGACTCCTTCACCAAAGAACCACCCTTCAGATCAGAGCCGCCGTACAGGCGCCACACGGACCCGACCGAGCTCCGCGCCCTCGAAGCAGCGCTCGCATCCGCCCGCGAGATCAGCGCCCTCGTCCAGCTGCATAGGGAGGAGTACGGCGTCGACCGCGCGCACCAGTTCGCCATGTACGCCGCCATGCTCGCGCTCTTCGCGTTCCTCGAACAACCCGTCTTCAACGTCCTCGACCACGACTTCTGCTTGCTGACCAGCACATTCTCAATCATGGCGCGGAGATCGCACGTCGGGGTGAAGATCTTCCAGATCTTCCGGCACTCCGTCCGCTCGCGCCTGCGCGCCGATCACCACGCTAGCATCGGCGATCTCGAAAAACTTCCCGCGGGCCTCAAGGAGCTCTTCCAGGATAATCCCGAGGCGATATCCGCGCATCGCGAGGGGTACGCGGAGAACCCGGGGAAACTGACCGATGACGCAGGCGCGGTTAGTGAGGACGAGTATACGGCGTCCGGGATCGGGGATATGCTTGCCATGTATGAGAAGTTGAGTGTAGGCAAGGAGGCGGACTTTGAGGGGCGGCAGCGCTCCGCTGATGGGTTTCGGTTTGAGCCGTCGCCGCCGCCGCCGCCGCGGTCATGACACTGAGCTTAAGCTATTCTGGTTTAGCCTGGTCTGGTCGGGTCGGGTCTGGTAGTAGCTGAGCCTGAGAAGTGATAGATTAAACTAGAGTGGGAATTGGAGTTTATTTGCATTGTAATAGCAGGAGACGTGACGAGAGATAGGAAAAGATCTATTGAAGCCGGGGGCCGGGGGTACTCGCTATGTAACATAACACAGACAGACAAGAGAGACAGACAATCCGAACACGATTGGAAATGAAAAGAAATGAAATATAGACAGAGAATGGAAATAGAGATAGAGATAGAAAAAGGTCTGCCGATAGGCGAAAACGGGGTATACTAGCGAAAGGGATGTAATATATTACAGGACAGGAAGATTAGGCCGAGGCAGCGAGTGTGGCAGGCGCAGTCGTGGGCTGCTTCCGGCGTCGGACGACGAGTTTTGTAGTGAGGGGCGGTAGTTGGAAGCGTCCCCATCCTGGAAGATCAGTTAGCAAAACGATACATTCTCATACCATACCATAGAATAAATAAACAATCGGAGGGTAGATAGGAGAGAATAGACGACGTACGGTGAATCTTGGGCCGAGTCTCAAACGGCTTGATTTCATATTTCAGCAACATCTCCGCAATGAGCACCTTGAAGGTATGCGCGAAGATCCAGCGGCCGGGACACTGTCGACGCCCGTGCCCGAAAACAACATACGAGTCGCTGGTGACGGTCATGGCGTTCGCGCGCTTCTCCGCGATCGTCGAGTCCGTCGAGTAGAACCGGTACGGGTTGTACTCGTCGGGGTTCGGGTACAGCTCGCTATCGCGGTGGAGCGCGTACTGCGGGATTCCGATCTTCGTCCCGAAGGGGAGGTATAACCCGTTCGGGAGGGTCGCGCCCTTAGGCGCGACGACGGTGCGGGTTGGGGAGAGGGCGTTGATGCCGTTGAAGCGGAGGGACTCCTTGATTGCGCTGTCGAGGAGGGACGCCTCTTCGACGTCTGCGGCGGTCCAGGCGCCCGAGGACGTGCTGGAGATGCGGTCGATTTCGGCCTGGAGCATGGTGAGGAGCTCGTCGGAGTCGCGGTAGCTGAGGATGTCGAGGAGGGCGCTTGTTGCGGAGATTCCGCTCGTGTGCACGCCGGGGAAGTTGATCATGAAGATGCGGTAGGCGAGCCACATTGTTTCCGTCTCGACGGACCATTTGCTGCGGAGGCCTGCGCTGATGAGCATGTCGAGGAGGCTCCCCTGGTTTTGTTAGCACATTGTATATTAGGGTAGAGGGTGGAGTGTACATTTGTTCGGAGCTTCTCTTGCAGGGCTCCCTGGTCCTTGGCTTCTTTTTGCTCTTTGATTCGTTGCTCGATGAGAGGCTTCATGCGGAGGTGGAATACGCGTTCTTGCCACCGGTTCACGAGGCCGACGATGGGACCGACGATGAATGAGAGAAAGGCAGGGAAAGCCTTGATGACGTTGGCACCGAGGACAATCGCGTTGGAGCAGTTCGTCATGGCATTGAGCAGACTCTTATCACCGCTGTGTCCCGGCCCAATGGCCAGCACATTGATCATGCGGGCCGCCGTCTTCTCCATGAACGAGTACAGCGACACCTCGACCCAGACCTCCGTGTCCTCCCCCCACATATCAGACAGGCACGAGCGCGCCTCGTCGGCCAGGGTGCCGGCCACGGCATCGGATTTGAGCGTCTCGGTCAGGTCCTTGCTGACGAGCTTCACGAAGAAGTCGTACTTCTCGGAAAAGGCGAGCGGCCAGCTGGTGTACTTGAGCTGGAAGAATTCGAGGATGTGCGCCTTGAAGCTGTACTCGTTCTCCTTGGCGAAGAGCACGTAGTTGGAGTGTTCCTTGGGCAGCACGACTTCGTCGCCCTCGTTGACGCTGGGCATCACAAACGGCTGCTGGTTCTTGGAGTACTGGAGCGCGGAGGTTAACCATGGGAACAGGGAGCAGGAACCGGGCGGGCAGTCAGGCACAGGGTGGCGAGTGGCAATGGCAACAAACCTTTTCGTATCCCTCTTGAATGAATGAAATGGGATTCGTCCCAATGAAGCGCTCCAAGGCCCGCTGGAGCAGGCCCTTCTTCTTCAGCACCCATGGCAGGTCCTTGGGCACGGGCGAGGTCTCGAAGAGCTTGACGGTGACGCAGACGAGCATGCACAGGATGCCCGTGACGGGGAGGAGGGAGGCATTGATGTCCAGCAACATGATGGCTGGAGGTGTGACAGGCACCCGAAACGGAAGGGGCAAGATTTGGGAGTAGAAGATCTCTGTACAACAGCGATGATCCTCCACAGGATCGTCGCCAGACGGGGCCGTGCAGGTCTCAAATAGTCCGATGGCTCAAAGGCATGTTGCTGCGGCGCAGGCGGGAGTTTGGGTCGGGTCAGAGATAAACGAGAGTGACAAGGAGCAAAAGCTAGAAAACGAACGGCATGGCGGGCAGCAAGCGAAGCGAAAACGAGAGGGAGCAGGACCTTGTCCGGATGTCCAGGATGCGAAGCGTGGAGCGGCAGAGGACAAGCCGCAGGCCGTGAACGACCAAACTTTGAACCCCTGGTCGCGTCCAGGAGGTGGTTGACCGGGGGGAAGCCAATCGGGAGCAGTGGCTCGTAATATGAGTCGGAGCTGAGCCTGATTGAAGACGTCGAGAGGAGACAAGTCGAGCGGCAACGACGCCACGTTCCATGGCACTTGGTTTCAAGCAGGATCGAGAACACACGTGGGGTTGTATCCAGGTCGTTGTTCACCGGCGTCCCATGGTTCCCGAGATCGATTCTGCGCAGCCGGCGTGGAAAGTGTGGGAAAAGCACGGGAAAAGCACATGCGAGCAGGGGGGACAGGACAGACTTCGGCCACCTGCCGCGCGAGAGTTGCGAACTTTTGTCGCGCGATACGAGCAGCGCCGAAAGGGCCAGACACGCCCAGCCCAAGTGCCAAATTGCCAAGGCCACTCAAGGTTGGCCTGCATTATACAAAAGGGGGAAGATCAGCGAGCTGGCGTCCAGTCCCTCGGGTCCAGTGGGGCATTCCGCAGAATCTGCTGCCGTTTCCGGTTTGGCGCCCTAATAGTGTCGTGCGCTAGTCCGCGTCAATGGGCGGGCTAGTCCCCTTTGGGCGCAGCTCCCGCTCGGCTGCTCCAGAGTTCGCTTCCCCATTTCTGCAGCTTTTCTGCGCTGAACTTGACACTGACTCTCTGACACTCTGGAGTCTGAGTGCTGACTGCTGACCGGAGAATATGTGCTCTATCGACGATCGCTCGGATCTGGCCGAGGATCAGATGCACATCATCAAACGGTCCAACAGCTTTCCAATTGTCCCAATGTCACCCCCAGGATGGACGTTGTCTGTACACAGCAGCCTGTCGCTTAGACCAGGGCAGGGCTTGACGTGGCCACCGCTGATGCTTGCGGCACGTCACTTTTTGGGAAGCCGGCGTCACCTCTTGGCAGCCGTCTTATCTTTGAGTTCAAGACACAAATCACCAACCGGAGTAATTATTTCAAATCGTCGCGGGAGCCCAATCCCTACACGCCGAATAGTCAATTCAACTCCAGGCGCCTCATGCGCCACGCAAGGCGGGCCGCGATCGAGCCAAGTTGACTGAAAACATTGCGGCACAGTCACTCCTCTCGTCTGGTGGAAATGACGACCCAGAGGTGTCTCAGACCGAGGGCGTAACCGAGCTTCAGGCAACTCCAAGGGTGGTTGTCTGGTTGATCGCCCGGACTGCCCTCCATTTCCCCTTTTGGGGCAAGCGCGGCGTCTGCCCCCCCTGACCAGGTCCAAGTTCGCCCAACGCCCACGAATTCTCCCGAACCACTGTCGCCCCAGCCAGCTTCACCTCTGTCGCTCCGGCCGAGTCACTGCCATGCAACCGCTCGGCTCTCCCTTTGAATCTTGACCTCTTCGCCGCGGTCGCAAGCAATGTTTGACTTAAGATAATGTCGATGCCGGTTTAACAGGAGCCGGATCGTGTCCCCGCCTGCTATGCCTGCCCAGAGACGCCTCCGGAGGTCGCCTCTCGAATGCGCCCGATGTACCGCGAGCCAGATGGAGGTACTTTCTTCTTATCGTCTACGTCAAATGCTCTACTCACTGACCACTTACGGTGACAGTGCTCCAAGGTTCGTCCGCAGTGCGATGAATGCAAGTCGCAGCATGCGTCGTGCCGCTACGCCGACAAAGCGCCCTCCAAACCGTCTCAGCGCTCTCACAAATCCGCCGCTCGCAGATCCAAGTCCTCCTTCACTTCCGACTCCTCTCGTTACTCTTCTCCCTCCCCTCCCACAGAACATCCTCCTCCCGTCGTAACCAGTCCGCCCTCTTCGCAATCGGCCGAGTCGACGACATCGGACGGAACGCTGGATGAACCTGCTGCCATTACCCCGGATGACTTGAGCTCGCAGGATCAACAGCTTCTTGATAACTGGCAGACCACAACCGAACTGTCCCTCGCACCGGCCAAGAGCAAAGACCGCTCATGGCAGTCGCTCATCCGTCGGGAGGCACCCAAGCATCCCGCCCTACATCACAGTGCGCTGGCTCTATCGGCCATACAACTCGCCTCGAAGGATAAGGCGGGCACATCAGACCGAAAGGAGAACCTGAAAGCGGCCGGGCATCACTATAGCCAGGCGGTGGAGAAACTGTCGAAACTCCGAGATATCACCACCTCGTCGGAATCCAATTCGGCCTTTTCCGCCTCGAGCATCCTCTTCATGTGCGACCTGGCATCCTCTGCGCTGGACGGAGAGGACTGGAAGGCCCCAGACTGCCCCGATCGCGAGACAAGCCCAATACCTCAGAAAGCCACGTCGCTGGAAAAGCTGCTCGAGCTTTTCAAAACAGTCCGGCAGCTGATCCCCAGCAAAGCGACCCTCGACACCGCCGAAAAGGGCGAGCTCAAGGAGCTCTTCACCCGCGCGGACCCCTACCACCAACTCCCCAGCACATACACCCTCACCATCCTCAGCATGCGCAACCTCAACAACACAACAGCCAAGGCCGACTCCGCGCACGAAACCAAAGTCTACGACGAGGCCATCACATACCTCGACAACTCCCTCGCAATGCTCAGCAAAGGCGGCGACCCGACCATGGTCGCTCTCCGGTGGATGTTCCGCATCCCGTCGCGGTACATCGAACTCGTGGAGGAGAAGAAGCCGCTGGGGCTTATTATCTTCGCGCATTATTGTGCCGTCCTTCATCACCTGCGCGACCGGTGGTGGATGGACGGGCTGGGCGCCCGGCTGGTCAAGGAGATCTCGCAGCTTCTTGAGCCAGCGCGGATGAATTCGATTCTGTGGGCCTCTGATATCGTGGGGGTCCAGACGTGACATCACATAACACGACATGATATACCATCACATCACAACATTTTGGATAGTTTAGTAGATCTGGAATTTGCAGCTCGGCTTGCGCAGGATCGCACTCGCCACACATACTTAGGCTTAGGAGCTTAGATCGCTGACTTGAACTTGAACTTGAATGAACACCGTAGGCTGTCCAACAGCTGACACATATGTTATTTTCCATTAATGCCTGTCCTGATTCTAAATCATCGCTGGCGCACCAATTTACCGTCTCAGGATCGTCCGTCTGACCTCTGAACTTGGCACATGATCAGCGTACTGACTTGGCGGAGGTCCGTCCTTCTCCACTTGGGTTCAGGGGCCGTTTACTCACACCACCCGTGGATCTATATTCCGGTGAATGTTACTTGCTGACCGACTCGCAGGCGCTTCTTGGAGCAAACCTCCGTCCCCTGGAAACTGTATGATTCTTGCGTTGCAGACCATGTTCCATGCATATACCGTAGACATACATTCCGAAGCAGTCTACTGTCCATCATCCGATGCCGCCCATCGATACTTTACCCCAGGATGATCGCTGCTCAATCTCGACCCCTTAGCAAACTCCCCAAGATAATTCTCCCGCGTAGTCTTCCCCTCAGCAGCAACCGGATCCCAAAAGACGCCCCTCGCCTTCAACTCCGGAACAAGATACCTAACCACATCCTCCAAATCCCCCGGCCCAACCGCATACGAAACATTAAACCCATCCACATCCGTCTCGACAATCCACCTCTCCAGAATATCAGCCACAGTCTTCGCCGACCCAATAGCCCGCGGATGCGGCCCCCCCAGCGCCAGTTCTTGCGCCACGCGCCTCTTCGTCCACTTGACCCCTTCACTCCCCGGGATCGTAGCGCGCCAGCTACTAACTATGCTCTGGATAGCGCCGGGCCCTGTAAACGTGAAGTCGTCGTCGTCTGAGTATTTGCTGAGATCCTGGCCCGTCCACCCGCCAAACAGCGCGAGTGAGCCGTCGAGGTCTGCGTAGGTGAGATACTCGTCGTACTTCTGCTGCGCGAGCTCGTCGGTCTCGTCGACGATGATCAGCATGCCGACGATGAGCTTTAGGCCTTTTATATCGCGGCCTTGCTCGCTGGCTGCCTGTCGGATATCGAGCACGCTTGCGCGCACGGATTCGATGTGCATCCCCGGGAGGAACATTGCTTCGGCGTGTTTTGTCGCAAAGGCTTTACCTGCTTTGCTGGCGCCGGCCTGGAAGATGAACGGTGTGCGTTGTCTAGACGGTTCGATGAGGTGTGGGCCCGCGACGTTGAAGTATTTCCTGCACAGCGCATAGCACATCATATCCACATCAGCCCCGTCTCAACTCAACTAAACCAGACCAACGAACCCAGAATCGCACCCACTCACCCTTTATGATCAACCCTCCTCACCCTCTCCGGATGCGTATACGCCTTCAACCCCCCCTCCCCACCCCGATCAAAAACAACCGCATCATCCCTCCAAGACCCCTCAAGCAGCTTATAAACGACCTCCAGGAACTCATCCGCAATCGCATACCGCTCATCGTGCGCGATCTCGCCTTCCAGCCCGAGGTTCTTCGCCGCGCTCGCGAGGTAGCTCGTCACGACGTTCCAGGCTACGCGGCCGTTCGTCAGGTGGTCGAGCGTTGCGTACCGCCGCGCGAGCAGGAAGGGGTTCTCGTATGTTGTTGAGGCGGTTATGCCGAAGGAGAGCGTTTTTGTTACCGAGGCCATGGCTGCGATGGGGAGGCTACGCGTGTTATGTTAGCTTAGCTTCGCAACTGGCCCTGGAACGAATGACGATAACGGAAACTTGAAAGGGTTTGGTTGGGGTTTAGTGTATGGATCACTCACGACGGATCCGAAATCGGAAACTGCGCAGCCCCCGGGAGGACTTCCTTGATGTTCCCGGGCCCGTTGTACACGTCGTAGACGCCGAGCATGTCTGCGATGAAGAGGGCGTGGAAGTTGCCGTCGAGGGTCTTTGCCAGCTCGATCCAGTAGGCGATATCTTTGTACCGGTGCGTTTGGTTGCGCGGGTGGCGCCAGAGGCCTGGATATGTCATTGTTAGAAGGTGACGAGCAATGGTTTCGGGGTTTAGGTAAGAGGGCTGGAGGGATTGCATACCCGGTGCGACGTGTGTGGGACTGCTCATTGAGAAGGCGTTTAGGATCCATTTTTTAGAGGGTTGAGGGGGGTTTGTTGTTGACATCTTTTCGGGCAGATGCGCTAGGTCTACTACAGTCTCGACTTGTTGAACACGCCCAGGAAGCGTCCGTTCTATCTTTATATCCAGAGTCGCTGCCATCCACTTTGTTGGAGTAGCCCTATCCAAGCTAAACTCCTTACAACATCCACATGTTAACGCTCTGACGTGATAGCGCCAAGGTATGGCATGCCCATGGGGTATAAGGCCCGTCTCCAAGCACAACATCGAAGCGCACCCAATGAGCGTATCCCCTCCCAGCCGCCCCTGCGAAGGATTCTTCACTCCAACCCACTGGGTCGGATTCCTCACCTTAACGCACCAGGATTGGATATCTGGAATCTCCAACATGACTCGGTCTGCTCTGAAGATAATATCAGATGGCGAAATCAGTGCTAAGATCGCATCAGGTAGGGATATGGCCAGTCATGTCTCGTTGATGTTTACACGGAGGTATATTGTTGGAGAAAAGGATGTGGTAGATTGATTCCTGACTCGAACCTTGGAGGCTGATATCCCGATCCCGGTCTCGATGTTGGAGTTGGAGTAGGTGCTTGCGTGATGGATGGATTCCTGCAGTGTCTTCGGCCGACAGCAGAGAGGACTCAGATAAATGCTCGTCCCGTCGCAATGCATCGCGTCTTTGATTGCTTCTCATCTTGAACGTGTTTCGCCGGGTGGTTCATCATGAGTGACACGAGCAGTCCGCCTGCGCCGTTATCCCAAGGCGTTGGGTATGGGATCGTCATTGGACTGGGCGTTGCCTTCGCCATTGGTACGCTATACTTTCCCCATGAGTGGCACACACTGACTGACAGTCAACAGGCATGGTCTTGACAACGCGAGCACTGAAGAAAGTATTCGGCGAAGACAGCCACACAACAGAGACGTATGCCACATCGAGCTTGCAATCGAATGACGCACAAGCTAACTACGTATTGCAGCTTCATGGTTGCAAATCGAAGCGTCGGGACAGGCCTGACTGCATCGGCCGTGATCTCCTCATGGACATTTACATCGGCCCTCCTCGGCGCTCCCTACCTGACCTACCGCTATGGAGTCGCTCTGCCGATCTGGTGGGCCAACGGGCAAAGTGTGATGATCTGCTGCTTTGCGTACCTGGCCATCCAGGCGAAGCTCAAGGCGCCTAATGCACATACTTTACTTGAGTTGATTCGGGTTCGATATGGTCCTGTCGCGCATATCCTGTGGATTGTCATGGCGCTTATCAATAATATCTTCAACTTCACCTCGATGCTGGTTGGTGCATCGACCGCCGTTTCGTCTTTGACCGGTATCAACGTCTACGCCTCTACCTATCTCCTCCCCCTCGGCGTGGTGGTATACACATACTGGGGCGGTCTCCGCGCCACATTCCTAACAGACTACATCCACACATTCATAATAATGATCGTGCTAGTCTGGTTCAGCCTCGAGGTCATCTTACGTTCCGAAATCGGCTCAATCGGCGCTCTCTACGACCTGATCCTCCGCCTCCCCAGTGAAGGAACAGTATCCGGCAACCACGCAGGCTCGTACCTCTCAATGACGAGCGACGAGTCCCTCTTCTTCGGAATCATCCACATCGTCACGAACTTTGGCATCGTCTTTATGGACACCGGGTTCTGGCAGAAGGGGTTCTCGGCTGATGTGGCGGCCGCCGTGCCGGGGTATATCCTCGGCGGCAATGCGTATTTTGCGATTCCGTTTACGTTTGGGACGGTTGTTGGGCTTGGTACGCCCCAACTTTATTTCATTCCTTCTGCAACTCTGATTGATGTCATAACTGACCGCAATAGGCGCGTTGGTCCTCGAACAAACCCCCGCATGGCCTACATACCCGCGCCGAATGACCGAAGCAGAGGTAAGCGGCGGCCTCGTCCTCCCATACGCCGCATCAGCCGTCGCAGGAAAGGGCGGCGCAGCAGCGATCCTCTTAATCCTCTTCATGGCCTGCACGAGCGTTGCATCCGCGCAGCTCATCGCCGTCAGTTCCATCGTCTCCTTCGACATCTACGGCGGATATTTCAATAAGAAACCAACGGACCGCCAACTGATTCGCTGGTCTCATATTGGTGTTGTCGGGTGTGCGTTGTTTATTTCTACGTTTGCTACCGTTCTGCATAAGGGTGGTGTCGATTTGAATTGGTTGCTGTATATGATTGGGATTGCGATTTGGTGCGCTTCACCCTCACCCTCACTCACTCACACAACCCCATCACTAACAAATACCCATCTATCCAGCCCCGGCACATTCCCAACCTGCTTCGCCCTCCTCTGGCGCAAACAAACAAAAGCAGCCGCAATAATCTCGCCGATACTCGGCATGGCCGCCGGCTTCGCCGTCTGGTTCGGGACCGCGCACGCGCTCTACGGCGAAATCACAATCACCACTACGGGCAAGACGCTGCCTTGCATGTATGCGTGTCTCACATCGATGTTCGTGCCTCTCCCCGTTGCGGTCGTCCTCTCGATCCGGAATCCGGATCCGTTTGAGTGGGATGCGTTCCTTGCCATTGAGCGCGTGAGCGATAAGCACGACGAAGGGGATGAAGACAGAGATGGCGAAGGCGAAGGCACAACCAGCAGCAGAACCAGAACCAGAACCACGCACCGCTTCAACAAAGAAACATACTTCACCCCGGCCCGAGTCGCATACATGAAACGCATGTCCCGGATCGCGGCAATCTGGGCCGTCGCCACATTCCTCGGCCAGATCGTCCTGTGGCCGCTGCCGATGTACGGGGCCAAGACGGTCATGTCGCGCGGGTTGTTCATTGCGTGGGTTGTTGTGGGATTGGTCTGGTTGTTTCTTATGCTGCTTGTGGCGAATTTTTATCCATTGCTTGATGGGGGTGCCGTGCAGATTTGGGAGGTTGGGGTTGTGGTGTGGAGGGAGGTTTTTGGTGGTACGATGAGCGAGAAGGGGAGGAATGGGGATGGGGAGGCGGATGAGGAGGTGGAGGTGGATCAGGTTATCAGAGTTCAGGCAGGGGAGGGGAAGGGGAGTAGTTCGGCGTAGGACTTCATAGTCCAGGGGTAGAGGATACATAGAAGCAAAAGTGTCTATATATTAGAATCAATCCACGCTCAACAAGCGGCAATTGCAACTTCCAACAGTGCTTGTCCATGCCCATCCGGACCCGACTGCGATACCCCACCAGGAGGTGTACTGCACAAAAGATCGCAGGCGATTCTGTCCTTCCAAAAAGATCACCGATCCATCGACCTGGGATACCCCCTCCCCTTGCGCATCATCATCGCCATCCCCTCCCCCGTCTTACACTCAGCAACCTCCATCCCAAGCACCTCCTCATAAAACGGCACGGAGCGCGCCCAATCCATCGTGAACAACATACTGCGCCTCAGATGCGGCATCGCCTCGGTCGCCTCCCCAATACATTTCACAAGCCACCGACCTAGTCCTTTCCTCTGGTGGCTCGGATGCACGTAGACGTCGGTTATGTAGGCGAATGTGACGCGGTCGGTGATGCAGCGTGCGATTCCGATGAATTGATTGTCGGGGGTGTGGTAGAGGCCGAAGCACAGGCTGTTTTGGAGGCTTTGTGCCAGGGCGTCGAGGGGGAGGCCCTTGGCCCAGTAGAAGTCGTCTGAGGCGAACCAGTTGTTTAGTGTTTGGAGGGGGATGAGCGAGGGGTCTGTGGAGATTGTGTATGGGCCGTTTGTCCACATCTTGATGGTCTGTCCGTCTGTTGGTGGAGTCATTGTGAGAATATTTTTTGAAAAAGTATCCAGAATTGAGAGTTGAGATGGAGATCGATTTATATAGACTCGTCGATGAGGCTGTGAGTCACCTCGTATCGCGGACGACGCTCACTCCACCACTTCTTCCCTCCAGAGGGTGCACCTTCCTCCTGCAGTTAAGCGCGCAAGCAATGCGGAAGGCGTGCAGATTACCATACTCTCGCCTAAGAATCCGCCGTTCACAGCTCTAATCCAAATCCAACAACGATGCCGCTTCAAACTGACATCGTGAGTGACTGTGTAGACCGCCAGCTGTTTTGAGGAGTGAGTCACTCCATACAACAGTCGAAAGATACTCACCCAAGATCTTTAAGCGCCGATTCCAGAAATTCGCTTATAAACAGCGAAGATCTCGGACATATACGACTCGTGCGAGCTGTCTAGACTTAGGGGCAAGCATTGTCGCTAGTGGAGCTCCACCAACCGGCCAATCGTCGAGTGTCATCGATAGAGCTTAAACGACACGCAGGAAATGGGGGCGTTTTGCGTTGATTGTAGATTCACTTCCATCCGAATCCGAGACTCATATTTGATACACGCCTTTTGAGCACGAGATGTGAGTGAGGCCAGGATGAATGTGTAGGATAACTCTGGACCAGCTCTAGCAGGGACAATTCTGGGGTTTACGAAGGATTATTTAGGTACTGATGCGTTAGAGAGGCCCTAAAGTGGGGAATTGATGACGGCCAAGATCGATGACATCTTGCTGAGGGTCCAGCTGGAAGCCAATGGGGTGTGCTACTGTAGTAAGTACTACTAGAAGCTGCCATGCCCATCTCACAGCCATGGTCCGCTTCCGCTATGACCGTGTCTACTCCCTCGCGGCAGCATGGGATGTAATCTCCCCTTCCTCAACAAATAACTGACATGTTCGTACTCGTAACAGCCAACACCGACCAAGCAGACCAGACCAGACCAGGCTCTGCCGACCTGTCCTGGCCCTCGAAGACCGAGCCTGTGAATTCCCGGACGGCCCGTATCAACCGGACCAAATGTTCATGCTCGATATGAGCATTGCAATCAATCGTGAGGACCATAACGTCGCTCCGCGTGTCGTTCCCTGTTTGTCTGATATCGCCGCTGCGATTGCGCCTCGTCCCGAACCTTCGCCGCAGATCCGAATCAATTCATCCGCCTGGTTACTGGCGGCGATGCAACTGTCTGGGCGAGCCCAGAAAGGCGCAGAGGATACCGCATCTCTAGAAAAAAGAGATATAATTTCCTTTTCCTTCTCCGACGATCACTACCTCCCATTGTCAATTCAGGAGAGGGAAGTTAATAGGAAACGAAGATGGCATGGTAGACCTTAATGCAAAGCTCCGACAACGCTCGCGGAATACCCTGTGAGGGTTGAGCAAACAGCAGCCGCCCTGCCTGATACAGTGACGGACACCGTGACCCTTCTGACACGATACAGCCAAATCATAAAGCTCGCTCTTCTTGTTCTGGGGGGCTAGTTATTCCGTCGAACAGTGTCGGCGCGGTTTGGAAGGAGCCGGACAGCGCCACGGCTTTTGCGCCCTTTCCTTCCACTCTCGAGCCGAGGAGCCTCGTCGTGTAGGGACGCCTCTTATTCTTTGCATCAACGGCGGTGGGACAGAGTATGCTGCGGTAACTGCGAGTCGCAATGGGACGGCACTTGGGCGCGCAGTGATCGGCCCGTACATTGTTTCCACCGAATCCGCGCACATAGTACGGACTAACGTTCCAGCTCTGATGCCTGGGACGGTGCGATTACGACATTACGTGCGGCGGTCGATAGCGCTGTACAGAGCAGAGCATCGATCCATCGCTCGTCCGCAGGAATAGCATTCACTTGAGTCTGCGTGGCTCGGCTTCGCGAGGATGGATCGACCCCGGGCCGTCTTGGTGAGCGCCTGGCCGCGGTGACTCCATCCGTGATGAAGGTTTCGAATCTCCGCTTAATAGCCGACGTCGATCTCCTGGCGGCTAGTCAGTCTAATGCCCGCTCCGCCATCGTCCTTGTCGCATGGATGGGAGGTGTCGCGATGGGGTATAGCGTTTCATCGGATATAGGTGAGCCCACGAGAGCAGCCCGGTTTGGCGGATGGGGACCTCTCTTAGGCGACGAGGGGGCGGCGATGCAATTGGGAGAGAGGCGACCTGACACGCAATGAGAGCTGTAGAGGATACACGATTCGATTTACAAGGAGAATCACTAGTTCTTTAGAAGAAGCGATACTCGAGCAATTCCATCTCTCTTTAACAGACGACCCCGATCTGCCAAGTGCACTCCTGCTCGGAGACAGGGACAAGGACAAGAAGACAACGTCAAATCGCGCATCGCAGGCGTCACCTGGCTCGGTCTTACCGTGGCTCCCGCCGACGCGACCGCCATGGGAATTGTGTCGAAGCAAGTCTCAACCCTCGTGGATGTCGGCCTGGGCCTGCTGGTCGACGCAAGGTATGCCGGTGCCGACTCTCACGAGGGGGCCGGGCTCATTCTAACTGGGCGATTGCTGACGCAAGGGATATACATGCGTCTGCCTCTCGAGAGGGAATCTAAAAAAGGAATGCATTTCTCTTACATTGAGACTGTTCATGATGCGGGAGTGGTAGGGGCAGAGTATTTGGCTTCGAGGCCGCAGAGCTGAGTGTGAGGTGAGAAGCTCTGACGTCAAAACATTGCAATCAGCTTATATAGATTTCTCAGAGGCTGATGGTGTTGCACAGATAGACATGTTGTACTCTGGGTGGAACGATACTAGGTACAATGAAATATCTGAAGCGATGACGATGCCCACGACCAGTGCTCCACGTGTAGGGCGGAGAAACCGGTAGAGTTAAACGGGATTTAAATTAATTAAAATGACCGCGAGTGGGGGGCAATTTCTGACCCTGACCCCTTTGGAACTTCGAGACTGCCGGATACATTAATGCTCTGTCGACTAGGAGATTTGATGGTACACTGGAGCAAGTGAGAGACTCAAGATTCAGTCACACTCTTGACTTTCAAGTCACACAGCGAATCCGCGAGCCACCATGCAGCATCCAGTGCGAACCCGCCAGCGGCCAAAACTGGGATTGGGCGCGACAAGTCCAGGCCTTGCGAATCAGGGCAGCGGATCAGGGAAGGGACGCCATGGGTGCCAGACCCGCCAATCAGCGCCAGGCGATGACGCAGTGGCTGCAGAGTGCAGGTGGGGAGGCGTCAAATGGCCAGCGTCGGCCGTCGGCCACGATGTGGGACTGGGACTGCGACTGCCTGCGACTTGGTCTGGTCCTGGCTCGTCGTCTCGACTCTGCTCCCGAGGCTCTCTGCTTCTCTTCCCTCTTCTGACCGTTTTGTGTGCGCTTGTTCGGCTCGCAGCCTCATTTCCACCACCTCTGCTAGTCCCGCGATGAGGTGACGATCCGCCAGATGCAATCCCCTGAACCGCCACTGTCTACCAAAGAGATCGCCATGGCCCAGGAACGCGAGTTCTACAAGTGCGTCCGTCCTCCAACCCCTCATCACAGCCCTCCTTAACCATGATCACCTCTAACTTGGGAACTCCGAGCCGTCAGGTACTGCCAACTCCCCCAACGCCCCGGCCTCCTCTCGCGCCCCCCAGCCTCCCCCAACTCCGAAGCAAACCATGAACTGCACCGGCGGGACCTCCTCCCGCAGTCCTCCAACGACACAACCCTCACTGCGCTGGCGCAGCTGGGCGCCCTCCGCCTGAACGTCCAGCGCTGCATGATTTCGCTCTTCGACCGCCGCACCCAGTATATTCTCGCCGAGGCAACGCGCACACTGAGTCTGCAGGATGATCGCGTTCACCTGGATGGTGATGCGCTCTGGTTGGGGAGTAGTGTTATACCCAAGGTCGAGGGGATATGTCATTTTGTCTGCGACGACTCGAGGCTGAATGCGGGGATGGAGAGTGATAAGGATACTCTTGTGACGGACCGACACTGCGCGTTTGTGATACCAGATCTGACGAAAGACGACCGCTTCAACCAGCGCCAGTACGTGGTGAAAGCACCACGCCTCCGCTTCTACGCGGGCGTGCCCATCCGGAGCCGACGGGGTATCGCCATCGGGTCATTCAGCGTGAGCGACGGACTCACGCGCCCAGATGGGCTATCGCCGCTCGAGATCCGGTTCATGACGGATACCGCGATGGCGATTATGAATCATCTGGAGATGGTGCGCTCGCACGAGCAGAATCGGCGGAGCGCGAATATGATTTCGGGACTGGGGAATTTCGTCGATGGCGGGATTTTCCCGTCGAGTAGTTTGCGGCGCGCGCGGAGTCTTTTGGATCCGGGGGTTGATCGCGAGGAGGAGGAGGAGGTGTCAACACCGAATGCGAATGCGACTGTGACTGCGAATGGGCCGATCGAGGAGAAGCAGTCGAGTGCGAGTGCGAGTACATCGCTGCGTCCGCGACGCTTTTTGAAGGAGCACCGGCTCTCGTTTAGGGATCGCTTATCTAGGGATAAGTCGCCCGCGCGGCCAGGTAGGATTGATATTGAAATTGAGGTATAGATGGATCCGGTTTGTGTCAACTAACCACCAATGCAGGCACATCAGAGTCAACCCCGAACGAGGGCCCCGAATCCGAGACTACATCAGCATCGACCCCCTCAACGCCCAAGCGAAGTCGCCAAACCGAAGTAACATTGACCTCCGGCACGCGCGAAATCTTCAGCCGCGCCGCCCGCGTCCTCCGCGACTCGCTCGACGTCGAAGGCGTGGTCTTCTACGACGCCAGCGTCAAATCCTACGCGGGCCTCGTCCGCAACTCAGACGACCGGCCCTCCGACGGCGAGAGCAGCAGCGGGTCCAGCGACGCGCAGTCCAGTAGTGACAGTGAGAATCCGGCGAATGGGAATTCGTCCACGGAGACGGATGACGCGAACACCTCGGATGTCCTGGGCTTCTCGCTGCAGGACCCCGAGCAGCCCCTGGGCGCCATCCGCGAGACGTTCCTGCGCTCGCTGCTTCGGAATTACCCGCAGGGTGCCATCTTCAATATCGACGAGAACGGCGGCGTGTCATCGAGTGAAGGGAGCGACAGCGCATCGTCGACGAGCGTATCAAGGGAAATCTTCTACCGCCGCCACGAGGGGCCCAAAACGCAGCGGAAATGGAAACAGCGCAAGCGGCACCGCGTCTCACTCAAGGAGGAAAACAAGGCACTCATGAAAGTCTTCCCTTCAGCCCGCTGCGTCACCCTCTTCCCGCTCTGGGACTCGCGGCGTAACCGCTGGTTCTCCGGCCTCTTCGTCTGGACGAAATCCCCGCGTGTGTTTAGTCTCGGCGGCGAGCTCGCGTACCTCTACGCCTTCTCCAACAATATCATGGCCGAGATCCACCGGTTGGATATGGAGCTTGCGAATCGCGCGCATGCGACGCTCGTCGGGAGTATTTCGCATGAGCTGCGCAGTCCGCTGCATGGGATTCTTGGGAGCACAGAGTTACTCGGTGACTCGGCGCTGACGCCCGCGCAGACGGCGCTGGTGAATACCGTCGAGCACTGCGGGCGGTCGCTCCTGGATATCATCAACAATATGCTTGATTTCGCTAAGATTAATCATTTTACAAGGAAGTCGCGATCGTCAAGGTTGAAGTTTTCGCGGCCGAGGCGGGTAACGGCGAATGGACGCAGTAGCAAGGGACAGCCAAATGATGGTGTTGTCAATCTCATCGGAGACGTGCAGCTCGATGCTGTGCTAGAGGAGGTCGCCGACAGCGTCTTTGCGGGACACTGCTTCAGTTCCAAGGCGAGTAGCCTGGCACGGCGGGCCACGTCTGTCCCGACGCTGAATCAGGACGGGGAGGTGGTCATGGCGAGTCCGACGGAACGCCCGCTGTCTGCGTTCAACGAGTCGCTCACGGTGGTCTATGATGTCGCCCCAGATGTACAGTGGTTATTCGAGACGCAGGCCGGGGCGTGGCGACGCGTACTCATGAACCTCTTCGGAAACGCACTCAAGTACACACAGTCCGGGTACATCCACGTCTCGCTGAAATCATCCACACCTACAACAAATGCGCCGGGGAATCGAAGGCCCTCGCGGTGCGAAAGCGATCGCGAGGAACCTGCCAGCGTCACGCTCACCGTCAAGGACACGGGCCGGGGCATTGACAAGGAGTACCTGCAGAGCAACGTCTTCAAGCCATTTTCGCAGGAGGATCCGCTCTCGCCTGGAAGTGGTCTCGGTCTGAGCATCGTGCATCAGACGGTTGTATCCCTCGGTGGAAAGATCGAGATCAGTTCGACGAAGGGTGTTGGGACGGAGATCTCGGTCCACTGCAATCTAGCACGTACGCCAAACGCCGAAATCGCGAGCGATGATCAAAGTCGAGGCATCGTCCTTCAGGCCAAGGAATTTGTTCGGGGCAAGTCTATCGGACTCGTCGGCTTCGGGGCGCCGTCGGAGCAGGACGATCAGGCGTTGGAGCTGCTGCGCTCTTCCCTCACGCGCACGTATAAGGGGCACTTTGACATGAAGGTCCGGTTCGTCTGCCCCGAGACGATAGGCGAGCCATGCGACATCTACGTCGCTCGACAGACGTACATGGACGAAGCGGATGAGATCTGCCAACGGGTGGCAGCGCCGGGGATGAGCTCGCCCCCGGTGATAGTCATCTGCTCGACTCCACAGGTCGCGCAGAAACTCTCGACGAGCGCCAGTCAACGGGCTTCTTGCTCAGTACACGAATTCATCAGTCAACCCTGTGGCCCAAGCAAAATGGCCAATGCCCTGCGCGCATGCATGAACCGGCAAGGGGAGCAGGCGAGCCATCCACCTGCACCAACAAAAATAAACGGCGTCCACGAATCGAAGACCCCGAAGAAGGATGTCCTCCCACTCTCTCTTCCCACCAGACCACTCTGCAACGGCGCGGCCGCGCATGCCGACATCGCCGTCTCGCCGACCAGGGCGGGTACTTCCATTACCACGTCGACCCTCGATAATGGGGCTGTCACGGACATCTCAGCCACGCTTGAACCCCCGCCGATTGTTCCCTCAGTGCTGCTGGTAGATGACAACACGGTCAACCTCCAGCTACTCGTCGCAGTCATGAAGAAAGCGAAATTCCCACACTTTACGGCTTGTAACGGCCTCGAGGCGCTGGAGGTATACAAAGCGCATTCGAGGGAGATCCAAGTTATTTTGATGGGTACGCCCTCTCTCTTCCCCTATTTCTCTCACTGCAATCGATCACAACTAACATAGCACAGACATCTCAATGCCCGTAATGGACGGCCTCGAATCAACCCGCGAAATCCGGCTCTTCGAAAAGCTCCAACGGAACGACCCCCTCAAGCCCGCGACGATCATCGCGCTGTCCGGGTTGGGCAGCGCGTCTGTGCGGCAGGAGGCGTTTAATTCCGGCGTTGACCTGTTCCTGTCGAAGCCCGTGCGGTTCCAGGAGCTGATTAAGCAGATTGATGAGTTGACGAGGTGATCTTGGATTTTTATTTGGTTTAAATAGGTTTGGGTGGGTGGGTTAGTATATTAAGCGATTTCGGCGTTTGGACGGGGATATCATTGCATCATTGCATATTATATGGTTATTTGTTTGTAGCTAGAGCATCACCAGCCAAATACCGATACATTTTCCTCCTGTCTCGGGAGTTCCTCAATCACCACGCTCGCTGAGTTTGTAGACGTCGTCTAGTATCCTGTATTTCTTGCTCATCTCGAGCAAGCACGCATTGTGCTTCAACAAGCTATCAATGCCAGCTACAACATCACAGAGATTCGGTATCTCTTTGGACGTCCTCTAAGAGCCGCGCTTCATACATCTCCTACTAATTGGAGATGTAAATCAAACCTAAGCCCTACCCTGAGTCGGGACCAGCAAGTCCGTTTTGGAGGAGTACTCACATGACGACGCTGTCCTCTTCTGACGCAGCGCAGAGACATCAGCGAGCTAAATACAGCCGTGATATTGTCCCCCGCCATCTCCCGAGATGATGTCCCTCCTATGCTTACCAAATGAGGTCCTGTTCCTCATCGCCACCGATCTAGATCTCCCAGACATCGATTCCCTCATACGAGCCCATCCTCGATTCCACTACACACTCTACGATCATCTATCAACCTACCTACTCCCTACCTGTCTATCCAGAGTTCGACCGCAGATACCAAGGAATCGATATTCTCTTTCGCCACATACGGGTTCTGGCGCAGCCCATTTCTCCAGTCACACTAGCATTTCCAGTATCATGTCGGACCTTTCGAGCAATGTCTAGCATGACGCCTTACATGAAATAAGCGTCCCCGCCGTGGCAAGTAGAGGAGGCGTTGGACATAATGAAGCCCCTTTTGTCTCGCTCTCTCGCATTGCGTGGCAGCAGTTCACACCCTGTGGCGTAGAAAGGTTGAGTGCTCTCTTTTGTGACTCGACGATGATGACAGGGAATATTCAAGAGGGCTGGCTGGGCAGTTCGATGGTGCTCTATCGGGCTGTGCTTGAGTGGGCGGATCTACCGTCACACAATGACCCAGCCGTCTGCCATCACACATCAGATCACCTTGTGAGGCCGGAGTTTGTCGCTACTTTTGGACGGCTGGCTTACTATGCTCCGGTGCTATAATACGTCAGTCGTTCAGTACTGTGGTCCCCGCACGGATATTTGATGTCCCCTATATTGAACTTGGCCTTCCGGCTACAGCCAAAAAAAAAAAAAGAAGAATTTGCCTTTCTGACCGCGGAGGCGTGTTGCTAGACCATTTTTTCCTGCATCTCTGTTAGAATCCATTATCTTACTCTCCAATCATGCACTGCATACTGCAGGATGTACGAGTTGCCTGCTGAGAAACAGCGTTGATTGGTTACGTACTAGTATGCGCAGTGGTTTCCGCATTCTTCCCAGGCGCGATCACCGTTCACACCTACATCCAAGCCGAACAGCACCGCAGTTGGAAGCCAATCAGGCTTCGTGGAAAAGGCAATGTCGGACCCCCAGCCTTCATGCCCGGATTCTGCAGGCGATCGCACAGACCGGCAAGGCAGTGATCTACATCCTATCTTGGAAGCAAAGAACATCCCAGGCTGTTGGGAACTCGGTCAATGGACCTCAGTGCCGGGATTACCCTCGAATGGGGAGAGGGGGAGAGGTTGGGTAATCTGCTGACCCCCAACCTACGGTAGCAGGACGAGATGGCTGCTCAGGCCATGCTGGCAACCTACGTACCCTTACGACCTCTGTTACGATTAGATCGATCAGCACGGCCACACAGGAGACGACGTTGTGGATATAGAGAATATCATAGAACAGAACTAAACTAGGAGGGATATCTGCAAGTTCGATTTTCAAGGATTCAGATTACCCGTACTTGCACTACAAAAATACATGAATAAGTACAACTTGGCTAAGCATCCTAGCATGATTGTCAATCCGCTACTCTAGCCTTAATTGTGCCTTCGACCAGTATAAAATTGAGCACTTTACCCTATGATTAGACCCAGTCCGCACCGCAATCCAGTTGGTCAATCTTGACCAGGCCATCAAAAACACGAATCTCCCCAGACGTGACGAGATACTGGAGCCAACTGATCCCGTACTGTGCCAACGGGAGCCCCTCGAACCTATCCACAATCCTCTTTGCCAGGTACCGGAAGTACTCAGAGGCAGCAAATGTCGTCGGTGGTGGAGCAGGGGCCCATTGGAGGCCCGCTTCGAGAGTGATGTCCTTCAGAAGCTGCTCACAGACTGAACAAGGAGCAAACGGCCCACCTTTGAGTCGATATGAGCCGTACCGAACGGAGGTATAGTGCAGGAAGACAATGGATGCCGCCGCGTATGCTCCTCATATAGGATGCGCTTTCGCTTTGCGTAGCATGGCCTCTAGATACACATGGTGAGGGTCCTGTACCTCTCCCAGCCCATACAGAGCAGAGACCCCGTTCTCGTGATTTCCAGCGGCGGTATCGCTCCTCCAGTCCAAGAGGTCATGCATTGCCATGATAATAATAGGCATCACCGTGCCGTCTTCCAGAGACTTTGACTCCGGACTCCAGTGGTAGCAGCTGTAAGGACTCGTACAGCCACCAACTGCACGCCATCGCATCGCCGCTTCCAGAGTCATTTGATCGCCCGTGCCGGACTCTTGGAGCGCAGACCCGTCGGTTAGAAGGCAAGCGGCTTCGTCCCCGAGCTCGCAAACTGCACCCACTGCAAAAGCAACTAAGCGAGCCCGGGTGTTCGTTTCGTCCTTTGTGAATGCGTGGTAATCATCGGCAACCGCGACATGTGCAATTGTTGCACATGCCACCGCTTCCTTGGGTGGTAGCCACGCAGAGAGCGCAATCGAACAGCATAAGGCAACCTGCTCATAACAGGCTAGAGAAAGAAGGCTTGTGCTTGGTAAATAGACGATTCCTACGTCCTGCTCAGAGTAGTGTTGGGTGGTGTTCGCCTTCTTATCGACGTGAGCAAGGCTCAATCGGTCGCCGTCGTAGTGATCATCGATGATTGCTGAGCAACCCCGACGCGCAGCATCAATGATCCCAGGACTGAATCTAGCCTTCATGTAGCTCACAAGCTGAGAGCACGACCTGCCCCACGGACCGGTTGCTCGGTCAGTGGAGTCCTGCGGTAGCTCAATCACCGCACGGCAATAGTCCAGTGCATCTTTCCAACTCTGACTGTTATGGATCGAAGTTTTGCCCATCAGCGCCAGCAGGCCCCTTTCCATGGTATCTCTGTACAGGGACATTGCCTGTAGAGTGGTTCGATCGGTTTCGGGCTGAGAGTGGTCTCCTGTTCTCGAGTCGTCTAGGGCAGTACTCAGTAAAGAGTCTAGGTTCAAGTCCCAGTTTTCATCTTCCTTCAAGCCCTGCTTGGCTGCCGCCTGGATGAACTCGTACTCGCCACATATCCCGTAGCCACGCAGTGAAGGCTGGATACTGGGATACAGCACGCCATCGTCCTGTCCGTGTAGCATCATAATCAACGTCGTCTTTCTGAACTGTTCGTCGTGGAGTCGGTTAAGGGATATCGAGAAATAGTATAACCAAAAGGTTTGTACAAGATACTGGAGTAAAATCCTGCAACGGCGGACTAGCGCTCAAGCCAACAATATCTTGAAAGGCCAAGCGACAGCCTGAGCTATAAGAAGATATTCTGTGGCGCGGTTTGCTCCTGAGATTTGGCACCTGGCAGGAAATAGTAGTCTGGTCTGACTGTCGGAGTTCGGAGCTATTGAAGCGGCGCCCCCTCTTTTCCAGAGAAGAACTCTGCCTGTCAAAACTTGCATGTCCGGGTTCTCTGCAGACTAGATTTGCCTCTTTGGTCGAGATGCATATTCTTCAGGCGAGAACTTACCTGTTCCCATGCTCTGCATAGATGCAGTTGATCTGCAAAATCTGACTTTCAGTTATAACTGATTCTAGCGAGGCTGCCTCCCTACATGGTTATATCTCTGCGGGGATTCGCAGTCTGTAGGATGCATATCAGCAGAGCTCAGTAATTCCAAGAACCACATTGGTCGATTGCCATATGTTTGCTATGAGGACTCCCAAAACCAGCTCGCCTGCTGACGCGTCGTCTTACGGACTGCGGGTGTCTGCTGCACGAACGGCTCGGAGTGAGTATCAGTGGTCCGCATATACATGCTTTTTTTCCCTGGGTGTTCATTTGTGGCCCTTCCCCAACTCAATCCTATAATTCCAAGTGCGATTGCAGAATCACGGTGCTGGCCCAAATAGCAGCTGAAAGATTCTTCCACATCTTTTCAGTGATGAACGAAACAGCCTTCCGGCACTGATAACAAACCCACGAGACGTCCAAGACAATGGCCTTTCTTTAGCTCCTCCTCATTTCTGCCTGTTTCGTCTGGGCCTGTACATCGAGCCTCCGGCATCGACGCAAGCAGGCACCAGGGCCTCGCCCACTGCCGCTGATTGGCAATCTGCATCAAATTCCGCTCGAGAACCGCTGGAGGAAGTTCCAGCAGTGGCACAAAGCATATGGCCCCATCATCCAAATGCAACTGGGCCAGCGCCTCGCGATCTCAGTAGGGTCGCACACGATTGCCCACGAGCTTCTCAACGTGAATGGAAGCATATACAGCTCACGCCCGCGGCTGATCCTCGCCGGCGACTGTATTAGCAAAGGCCTTCACTCGTTCCTGCTTCCATACGGCGACAAATGGCCGCATCCACCACCAGATCCAGGTGGATTCGTTGACCGCTCGACGGACCATGGGTTATATAGACACCTGCAGGACATGGAGAGCAAACAGCTCCTGTATGATTTGTTAAGTGCCACTTCGTTCCGACCCCATTTTCGCCGGTATACGGCCAGTATCATCTTTACGCTGGCGTATGGAAAGCGCATGGCGACTCCCGATGCGCCGGAGATCATAGAGGTCGATCAAATTATCGAGAATCTCGCTCTAGCGGCGGGCCAAGCGGAGAATATGATCGTGGAGGCATTTCCCATCCTCCACCTTCTTCCCTCGTTCTTGGCCCCGTGGAAGAGGGTCGGGGATCGCTTCCATGAGCGAACCGTGAGGTTCTTCAACGAGTTGATGGACGAGGGACGACAGAGTCCAGCGTGGAATTGGACAAAACATGTTCTGGGGATGAAGGAGGCAAGGAGCCTCGAATCCAAGGAGATCGCATACCTTATCGGGGGTCTTTATGAAGCCGGCAGCGAGACTACCGCGACAGTACTGGAGATCTTTGTTTTCGCCGCGGTCCTGCATCCGGAATGTGTACGCCGAGCCCAGAGCGAAATCGACAGCGTCACGGGGAAGTCTCGACCTCCGAGTTTCGATGACGCAGCAAAGCTCCCCTACACGAACGCCTTTATCAACGAGGTCCTCCGGTGGCGCCCCGGCACCCCATTGGGGCTTCCCCATGCACCGATCCGAGACAGCAAGTTCATGGGGTACGATATCCCCGCGGGAACGATGATATTCCCAAACAACTGGGCCCTCGATTTAGACGACGAAGTCTTTCAGGATCCTTTCACATTCAGGCCCGAGAGATGGCTTCTCGACGCTCAGCTCCCACTGAGCACTTTTGGGTTCGGGCGTCGCGCCTGTGCCGGTAATGTCATGGCCAGGAATTCCTTATTCATCGTCATATCGCGTGTGCTGTGGGAATACGATATCACGCCCGTTGATGAGGGTGGAACGAGGGTGGAGGTTGATCCTTGGGCCATGAAGCAAGGAATAACATCCCCGCCTCTTCCTTTCCCTGCGAGGTTCAGTGTTCGTAGTGCGGGTCATTCTTGTGCTATTGAGAGGGAATGGGAATCGGCAGAGAAAGACGCAGGAACCACCTTTGTGGGGAAGGCCGATGCTACTGCCAGAGACTGAAACGTCCGTAATCGGAGGAAACGCGGGCAGCAATGTTGTAGGCCTGAGGCATCAATTTGTGTTGACGCCAAGCCGGTTGGTGATGTGAGAGTGCAGCACGTGATCTTAGTGCCTCAGGCCCAGAACACACAAAGGATTTCCACATCAGAACAGGGGGTCGCAACCACGTCAAGGCTGCTGATTACTTAGACTACATGTCGTGTAACACAAAGACACACACTTATAAAATACAGGGTCCCTCCTGTCAGAAGTCCGTTTGCAGTTAAAGTTCGCTGGTGTTAAGATCTGGGGGTACTAGGGGGCGGTTCTGTGGCTGGGATCCAAATATATATCTTTGAGCCGCGTGGCGCAGAGCGTACCATGGTTTCTGCGATCCATCCCTTGTTTACGGGGCGTTGCATGTTGATTTGCGACTCGAAATCATTTTACAGGTGCACAGAGTTCTCAATCAAGTTCTCTCAGCGAGACGCGTTTTTGCTGCTGGACTCTTGTATCAGTTCTGATTGCGCGGCTGGTCCTGAATCAAATCAAAAGAGCAAACACCTCCGATCCACAAAGACGAGATCTCAATCCTCAATTAACGTTGGAATGTGGAGTCCGAGACCGAGTTTTGATTACCGGATCCGGGGAAACATACGATCGTTTGCTGGGGAGGCAAAGTTTAACGTTCAAAGGCAAACAAAGGACGGGAGAGTTGAATAATGAAATGAATCCCTGCCTCGCGTGGTGTGGCGCCACACTGTCGCTGGCGTGGTGCCTGTCGCCGGATTCGTAATTTCTCATTGTCCCTTTGACAGTTCGATAGCCTTCAAGTGCGACTGTGCGAGATTTGCAGGGGGTGGGGTGATCACCACTGCTGCGCCTTGCGAGCGGAGCGGAGCCGGTTTCAGGTTCAGGTTCAGGTTCAGTTCAGCTCAGCTCAAAGAAAGTTAGGAAACTCGACTGAAATTCTCCCGTCTAATTTTCTGGACGGGTCAAAGTTCAAGGAGGATTCGGAAATACGAAGTCTGGGAAATTACGATTCGCACAACATTACGAGGAAAGGATTTGCTTTGAGTTTGGGTACTTTTATCCATGGCATAAATTCGTCATAAAAAAGCGGACAGGTCAAATCAGGTCAGGACCGGTAGAGCTCGCTACCATGACCTGTACTCTGTACTCGTACCGCCGAAATGTAAAAAGGTCAGGTCACTCTTTTGATATGTACAATGAACCAGGCACAGCCGTCAAAAGGAAGTGATAAATCGATCCATCCATCTATCAAGAGATTCGAAGGAAAGAATCAACAAGAGAAGTGAAGAAGAAAAAAGGAGAGCAAAGCCTCAGTGAGCCTAAGCCTTGATGCAGTACTGGTACCCCAGCCACAGATTCGTGCAGTCCTCCTTGAGCCCGGAGTTCAACTCGCGGAGCTCGGCGAGCGACACGCCGATGGCCGACTCGACCTTAAGGCAGTAGTCGTCTTCTACGACGGTGTAGTACTCCTTGCAGGAGGAGTCGGCGTAGGGGTAGATGGGGGCCTCGGTGGCGGAGGCGGCGGACAGGGCTGGGGCCGAGATGGCTGGGGGTGTGGGAGCAGATGTTGCCGATGTCGTTGTTGTCGAGCTGGTTGGGACGACGTGGACCACGGTGTAGGTTGAGGTGGTGGTCGTGGTCGTGGTGGACGTCACGGTGTCAGCCTCGGGCTCGGGGGTTGGGGCCGGGGCAGCGGTCGTTGTGGTTGTGCTGGAGGTGCTTGTCGGAGCCGGGGCTTGGGTTGTCGTGGTGGTGGTGGAGCTGCTCTCAACCGTTGTGTCGTCGGAGTCGCTGGAATCACCCGAGGTGCTGCTTCCCGCGAAGCGGAAGTTGGTGGTGACGGCAGAAGTCAAGGTGCCGATGGTGTCGGGGACACAGCTGCTGGGGCCAGTGGCCCAGCCGGTGAGGCGGTTGGCGACATCGGACGAGTAGCAGTGAGTCGCGATGCCCAGGCCGAGGTTGCCAGACGAGTCGATGGAGCCCGAGTTGTAGATGCGCGCAGCGCGGTAGTACGAGGAGACATCGCCGGTTCCACCGGCGGCCTTGAGGCAGCCGACGAGGCCGTCACCGTCTGAGGTGCCGACGGTGCCGTCGGTGATCATCTGCTTGATGTTGTCGTAGGGGCAGGGGTTGGAAACGCCGCCGTTGTTGCAGGACCCGACGCCGTTGTGGCTCTGCATCAGGCCGGGGTTGATGACGCCGTTGTCGGTGGTCGGGGCGCGGACGCAGCCGTTGCTCTCCTGGATGACGATGGCCAGGATGTAGCGCGCGTCGACGCCGGAGGAAGAGGAAACCTCCTTGATGGCGGTGGAGATGTTGTCGATCTCGTCGTCGGAGTTGTTGGGGACGTTCCACTGGGTGCACGAGTTGGCCATGGTGTCGCGGTTGGCCTCGAACATCTCGTCAAAGGATGGCCACCAGGCGTCGAGCGAGGGCCAGCCATGGGCGAGCTTGCCGTTTCCTCCGAGGACGTTGTAGACGGTGGTGCGCTTGTTGAGGGAGAGAGAGGGAGTGAAAGAAACAGCTTCTTCCGGATGGACGGCGCCCAAGGGAGAGGACGGGATCGGAGCCCCAGCAATGAGAGTGGGCAGGCTGCCAGCAGCCAGGAGGATGAAAGGAATGTTCAGCATGGTTGCTGTGTTTGAGCGCCGGGCACAGAGAATTGAAGGAATGACAGAAGCGTTGCTTGAGGAAAGGAATCGAACAAGAAGGGACAGAAAGGAGAGTCTTTTAAGGAAGAAACGGTGTAAATTGCGCTCGCTAAGCTTCCACATGAGGGCCAATAACACCTGCAGCAGCGGCCATCCCTCGCCGCGATGTGGCGCACGCTGAAACACGCCAGCCCGATCTAAACAATTCGAAAGGGGCCGAACTCGTGTTCCTGGCGCCTCCACCGGCTGCTGATTGGCCGCTGGGCCGTGGCGACTCTCGCGCGCTCAACGAGGCCCAAATGCGGCCATCGGGCGCTTTCCTGCGTGGTGCTCGCCGGCTGGTTGGCTTTGTCTCATTTACACATGTCCATCCCATTCGCATCTCAATTATCTCACATGCAGATTCTGACAGGGCTCAATGGCTGAATTAATTCTCCTCCCGCCCGACGTGCGCCGTCAGGTCCAGCAGCCGGTTCGAATACCCCCACTCGTTGTCGTACCAGGCCATGATCTTGAAGAACTGCGGATTCAGCTCGCTACACGCCGCGGCGTCGACGATGGCGCTGTGCGGATTCCCCAGGTAGTCGCTGCTCACCAGCTCGTCGTCGGCGACGCTGAGGACCCCCGTCAGCTCGGCCTTGGCTGCGCGCCTGAAGGCCGCCAGGATCTCGGCCAGTGAGGTGGGCGCCTCGGTGCTGACCGTCAAGTCGATCATTGACACGTTCGGTCTGGCGAGTCAGCATCTTCTTGTTTTTCGACTCATCTCTCTGCCATCGGCACAGCTCCAAAAAATGACCAAAAATCAGACTTACGTTGGCACGCGAATCGACACTCCCGTCACTTTGCCCGCCAGCTCAGGCAGCACCGTCGCAATGGCCTTGGCCGCGCCTGTCGTCGTCGGGATGATGTTGTCAAAGACACTGCGCCCTGTTTGATTCCTGCATCAGCCAGCTGTCTTTCCTTCATTTCCCTCCTCTCATCTCATCTCTTGTTAATTGCCAATGGCAATGCCAGAGTCAGACAGCGCAGGGAATAATTACCGAGCCGTCGGTTCTTCTTGCTGTACCCGTCCAGCACCTGCTGCGACCGCGTGGCCGCATGCACCGTCGTGAGAAAACCCTGCGTGATCCCAAACTCGCGCTGCAGCACCTTCAGCACGGGAGTCACACAGTTGGTCGTACAGCTGGCGCACGACACCACCCGTCGCTCTTCATCTGCCTTGTACCGCCCCTCGTTGACCCCGTACACATACGTCGGGGAATCCGAGCTCGGCGCGGAAATCACCACGCGCTTCGCGCCGCCGTAGGTGACATGATCGAGGGCGAGCGCGCGCTTTGTGAATTTCCCCGTGCATTCGACGACGTAGTCGACGCCTAGTGCGGCCCAGTTGAGCGCCTTGAGGTCTCGCTCTGAGGTGAGTGCGATCTGCTGGCCTTTTATGCTGATGAGGGAGTCGGAGAGGGCGTGGATGGGGATGTCGTCGGACAGCTTTCCCATGGAGGAGTCGTAGCGGATGAGGTAGAGGAGGTCTTGGACGGTCGTGCAGGTGTGGTTGATCGCGACGATCTGGATGTCGCTGCGGACGAGGGCGGCGCGGAGGACGTTGCGGCCTGAGGAGTGGTTTGTTAGCACAGACACAGAGATTGGTTCTCGTCCCTCGTCCCTCCTCACAGACGGCACGGCAGCCGCAAGCACAAACACAAGAGGACAGGCACACGCCACGTCACATACCTATCCGGCCGAACCCGTTGATGCCGATGCGACAGGCAGACTGGGATGAGACGTCCCCGACGGGAAAGTCATTGATAGAGGGGGCCATGGTATGTTCGTCGTACTCGGTACGGTTGTGTTGTTCAATTTGTTGGATAAAGATAGCTGAGTATAGATAGCTCGATAACTAAAATATATCTCTCAAATCACTTAGATACTCCTTTCAAAATTCACACCCGGATACCTGGCCGGAACCCCCCTGCTATATATACATCCGCCCACCAGCACCCACCCGCCACTCTACCTTGGCTATACATTTCCTGCTCCAGACGACGACAAAATCGCTTCGCTCCCATTGGCTCCGAAAACATCCGCGATATATTAACGGCAACTGGATCGGAACTTCGAGGCGAGCCGCGACTGCGATCCGTGCTGCCCCAGACTCTCACTGAGACGCCGCCGAAGCGGAAGTGCCGAAGACCGGCAGTAGCAGGCGGCTGGTCCCATCGGAGAAACCCCCTCGACCTGCCCGAAAGACATGCCGATTGTTTGATTGGATTTGACGACTGGTTCAGTATTTGACCCCGGTATGTTCTTTGAAGTCTACGGTAGGGAGATTTGAGGTGTGGTGTGCTTCCTCGATAGCAGGATACCCTGTACCACAAGCTCAACGCTGAATGATTACCCATTACCCCAAATCACCTCGAACAGCTCACTATGCGGCATTTCCCCGGACATGTTTAGTCCGGCAAACACATCGGCGACCCCAATTGTTGCGATACTACACTACGCGTCCGAAACCCGGCGGTATAACTCTGGGCGCCGCACCGCGCTTGACGTCAAATACACCGTCGCGCTGCCACGTTTCCGTCTGCGTTTCCGGAGGAGCCTACTCCAGACCTTACCAGACCTGGTGCGCGACTTCAGGGTCTGTTCCAGAACCTGGTTGATTCTGGACTCTCTGGAGTAATGTCGAGACGAGTTGGACTTGGGGTACTCCAGACTCAACCCAGGAGGATGTGGGCTCGCTTCGAGGCCGCTCTGTGTGGGGCTCGATGCGAGGTTACCACACAGACCTGAGTCGGCATCACCATCGTTAAGAGTGACTGAGGTTTACAGTATACTGAAAGTGGTGTAAGCGTAGCAATCAGTTTGAACATTCATGGATTGAAATTCAATTCGAAAAATAGGCGCACGCGATTCTATACATCGACCGTGATCTAACAAACAACAACATCATCACATCATAACCACCATCTAAGCCTCCTCCTTCATCTCAACCGCCGTGCCATCCTTCTTCGCAATAGCCGCCAGCTGCGCCTCCGCAACCTCGCCCTGCGGCAGGTGCCTGGCCATGGAGACAATCTCCCACGGCGAGCTCGCATCGCGGAACACCTGGTTAATCAGCTCGAGGTTCCGGTTCATCGTCTCGGGGTAGAAGAAGTACACGCCGATCGGGATCATCGCGGACAGGATCGTGTACATGACGTAGTACCCGTACCCGATGGTATCCAGCGCGACGGGCGTGACCATGACGACGACGAAGTTCCAGAGCCAGTGGTTTGCCGTCGAGACGGCGGACATGGCCATGCGCAGGCGCGCGGGGGCGACCTCGGTTGTGTACAGGAAGTTTCCGCCGAGGAAGCCGATTGGGTAGAAGAGGTTGAAGAGGAAGATGAAGGCCGCTGAGGCGATTGAGGCCGCGCGGTTGTCTTCGCCGAAGGAGGAGGTGACGGCCATGGCGAGCATGCAGCAGGCCATTCCGGTGCCGGAGACCATGAAGCAGATGCGGCGGCCGAGCCGGTCGATGGCGAAGAAGGAGATGAAGCAGCAGAGGAATTTCCAGGTTAGGGCGCAGGAGGCGAGGATCTTGGAGAGGCTGGAGCCGAGGCCGAGGTTCTCTTCGAAGATGGTGGAGGCGTATACGGAGATGAGGTTTCCTCCGCACATCTGCTGGAAGAATTGCAGCATGACGCAGAGGACGAAGCGGTAGAGGAGGCGCTCCTCGTCGTCCTTCTTGAACATTTCAGACAGCGAGCCCTTGGAGTGGGCGGTCATCTCGAGCGAGGTGTGGATTCCGGCGATTTCAGCGCGGACTTCTTCCTCGCTGGCTTCGTCGCCCTTGAAGATGGCCAGACTGTGCTCGGCCTGTTCAATGCGATTGACCTGCACGAGCCAGCGTGGGGATTCAGGGAAGAGGAAGACGGATAAGAGGATCATGAGCGAGGGGAGGAGGGAGAGGGCGAGTGGGACGCGCCATTGAGTGTTGCTCTGGGGGACACGGCTCAGACCGAAATCAATCCAGTTGCAGAGGGCATAACCCAGACACATGAACATTCCATCGAGGATAACATGCTGCCCACGGTTCTTCGCAGAAGACGACTCGGACTGCCAGACGGGGACAGCCACGCTGAACTGACCGACACCGACACCGAGAATGATACGACCAATGACAAACTGAACGAGATCAAACGAAGCCACCTGCAGGACCTGCCCGATGATGGTGAGGATGGCACCGAGGAAGATGGTCTTGCGACGGCCGATGCGGTCTGAGAAGAAGGTTGTGGACAGGGCACCGATCAGCGCACCGATCTGGAAGGCCGCGATGACAGCACCCTTGCTGGTCGAGTTGTGGCTGCGCTCGGCACCTTCAGTGTTGACGGTGTCGATGTCAGGGAACTGGTGCACCCAGCTCTGCAGCGTGGCGAGGGGGCCAACGCCGGCCTGGTTGTATCCAAAGACCACAAAGGCAGGGGCACCGATGAGCACGACCTGGGCCATGTGTAGCGCCCGGCCGGTGAGGCCAAAGATGGTCGGGACCCTCGAAGACATGATGAGAGAGGAGAGAATGTGTGTGACGAGCGAGGGGAGAAAATTCTGAAGAGGAGACGACTTGAGAGGAAGGCCCTCAACAACTTATACCCCCCAGAGCACGGTGCACCCCGTGGAGACAGCATAATTTTCACCCCTCTCCCCTCATCTTCTCAACGGACCCCATCCGTGTGTCTCCACGTTGGCCGGTGAAGCTGAGGGGAATGTTCGCCTGGTAAAATTGGGGGGATTTCTCAGCGGCGATGACTCGATCCCTCGCCTGAGGTCGGAGGTATCGGAGGGGGGTACCACCCTTGGGTCAACCCCGTCGCCACGACCCACCGCACATTATTTATCCGGTCAGCTGGTTGGAGTCGGTCTGATTCCGTCTGATTCATGCACGGCTTACTGTGGAGAGGCAGAGTCGGCCCGATTACTTTACTTGATACGCTGTGCACTGCACAGTGCACCAGGGAGATGGTATACAGCGCGAGTTATGAGGACCACGGTGATGGCACGCGATGAGTTACGAGAAAGCGACCGTAAAGACTTGACACATGGAAACATCGGCGGATCATCGGAGAGAAAAAAAAAGCCCGATGTCAACAACGTTTCAGTGGGAATTGTGGGGGTTTCTTTGCTGGACTCGGCCAAGTTCCGACCAGCACACGCCCCGATCGGCATCTCGCCCTGCACGCCCAGCCCGAGCACAAGGCTTGACTGCACGCAAGACATGGATTTCTCAGCATGCCTCAAAGCTTTTCAAGGCTTGGCCGCCGTGCAAAGTTGCGAGCCGCGTCCACCACCAGCGCCGTCTGCGCGCCCAGCGCGAGCAGCTCCCCTCGCTCGTCCAGCGCCACCACCTCGAGATCGGCACGCCCGCCACGCAGCATCTTGGTATTCACCCGCGTGTACAGCCAGTCGACGCCCGCGGCGGGAACCCGGGTCTTTAAGTCAATCGTCATGGTCAGCGTGGGGTACCAGAAGAGTTTTTCAAAGGAGAGGGCCTCGTCGGTCGGGTCCCGAGGGCGGCCCAGTCGGCGCAGCTGGAGCAGTTGCAGGGCGCACATTCGGTCAGAGGCGACGGGGAAGGTATCCAGCAGGAACACGAGGCTCTCATTGGACCACCGGGCCACCTTCCCCCCAGGGCAGAAGCGCGTCCACTGGTCCACGCCCCGCCTCGCCCGCTCTTCCACGCTCGCCGGGTACTGGGGGCCAGCACCGTACACCGTCACCTGCTGAATCACCCGCAGGATCCCAGGGAAGCTATATTGCGACCATCCCGCATCCCGGGAATTCCTCGCCAATGCGGGGAGGTCGACTGCGCCGTCGGGTTTGGACCCGGGGGGAGGCGGAGGATGCAGCCCCCATGCGCCGGTCGCGCTGGGTCCAGATTCCGTCTCGGGCGGGCTCGCGGTGATGTATGCGACCTGCTTGGGTTGCAGTTGGTCAACGTGCCTCCTCGTCAGCTCGGCGAGATCCGGCTTCGCCCCCTTTGCGACCTTGGCAAGAAGACTATCCGGAAGCTGCGAGAGCGTGACGTGAATCGTGCTGACGCGCCCGCCGATTTTGACGTCCTGTACTCGCAGTATCGCCGGTCCGACGCTCGTTCGGTCGAGAAACGTCACCTGGAGGGTCGTTGCCTCAGGGGTTGAGCCCGTGTATCGGGCACGGTGCGTGGTGGCGAAGTGCACGGCCGTCGTCCGGTATAGGATGCTCGCGGTGTATCCTCCATGGGGGACTACTCGTTACGTCAAATCCATCCGACTGCGAGTCAGCTCGTCTCGGCAAGATTGCGAGATTGCAGTGAACGAAAAGGGGCGCGCACCAACTCCGATACACCAGTCCTCCTTGAGGAAAGCGGCGTACGTGTGTGAGTCGATAGGAGTGACGCGGATTGCGTCTTCGAAGAAGGACGAGTGGGCGGGCTCCATTGTGTCTCACTCCGTCGTGCTGTTAGTTTCTGGGCATGATGCTATCCGCATGCGCTGGACGTACCTACACGGCGATTACCCGCTGTTGCTGTTAGCACTTGTCAGTTCTCGGCTGTACTCCGTCCTCGATTCTTAACGTGCTGTGATGTGCCTAGTACGATGGCTTATATGGCCAGAGGAACGAGCTGTGACTTAACTGCAAAGCTTCATGAGATGAATTTGTCAGCGTCAGCGAGGTTCTGTCCGCAACCCCGCTCAGCGTATGTTTGTGTAACGAAGACTGACGATGGTGACCATGATCCTTCTAATCCATACTGCAGTGACGATCAGCTCTATCCCAGAAAGTCGTATCTGTATCACTTGAAGTTCAAACAATCGGCAGCCCTAGCGCGGGTGGCTGCGACCAACTGAGCCCCTTATATACGAGCATCAGTGCGAAAAGGTTATTCGGGAACCCGACGGCGCTCACGAATCCTGCAGAATACACCCTGTTGCAAATTGGGTAGGCTGATCAGCTGAACCGACTTTTGTTGATTGACAACGACCGCCGATTTGGAGGCATAGCATGTAGAGAAACAAGTCCATATGTTCCGATACACACATTTTGGTAAGTCCTGCCATGCGCTCGGAGTTTAATAAGCAGTAGTCAATAGTCTAAAATAGACCTCCTACATTATGTATTGGTAGGAAGATGTTCAGTTTAGATTAGCAACTGTTCTTAGGTTCGCTACTTCTACCCCTTTCTCATTTTACTTTAGTATGCATTACCCCTGGTATGGCTAGATATTCGGCGGTTGTAGATAGCCACAAGTCATTTAGATATATGAACTTAGTCCCTTCGGAATTCGATCGCATCCCTCGGGCCTCCACTACCTGTATTCATCCAGCGATTGATATTGAGAGTATCTTCTATAACGATTTGGACCGAGATAGTACGAAGATCGTCCCAGTGCAGCAAGCGCCTATGGAGTCGTCGACCAAGGCGAGAATTCGCACAGCGGACGCAATGCAATGAGACTTTCATTATATTACTTTTCTTAAAACCCTGGAGTGCTTGATTGGAGAGTGTGTAGCCTTGTCAACACTAATAGTAGCTTTCTGCTTACGGATGTTGCACGAGAATGTCCAGCGTGAATGTAAGAGGGAAGCATGGCAGTATATGCAGGAGCACGTCCAGGCTCATAGGGATTGAACATAGCTTTGAATGTTGATGGCCTTCTAAATTGCTTCTTCAGTTACGCCGCAAGGCGAGTGACTCCACACTCTCTACACGGGATAGTCAGACGATGTCCAGGGAGCTCAACTTGCAACCACCATGTCAAACTGACCTACTACCATCCAGTCTCACATTAAATCCATCATGGAAATCATGGCTTTTCGCGGCATAGGCAGAGGAAACATGACCGGCGACACGGGATTGGCGAGACTACAAGTAAAACGTCGTTTGCGGAGCGATATCCCATGGGGGAGTGCAGTGCATCCAATGTAGTTAGACCGAGCTGAACAAGGAATTCTCAGCTTGGAACATCGCCTGGAAGTACCAGACAGTACATGGGCGAATGTATGGCCTGGCCGATGGAAGATGGGCTCGAACTTTGGTGAACGTGTCTTTTCGCCAGCCGGGCTTTGAGCCTGATACCGCAAGGAACGAGCAACCAATCAGCAACTGGAATACGGAAGGTACGATGGGTCGCGCTTTCCCCTAGCGGCATATTGCGAGTCGCGCGCAGAGGGAAGGAACGACGCAGGAAATGCGCAGATACGGAAGGCGCGTCAGGGTCGCTCCTTCCTACGGAGCGGCCTTTATTCACGGGGATATGAAATGTGGACGCGAGGATGGGTGCTTACTTCCTCTTGGAGCTGTCACTCTCGCGTGCGAGGTTAAGTACATCGCCGGTCATCGTGCTGTGACAAATCTCGCAGGTACTGCTTTCCCTACGACGCGGAGTAAAGCACGAAGAAGATGGACAGAACCGAACATCCACAGAGGCACCCCAGCCATGAATTCACTCCCTGCTTGCCCGATGACTATTCTCGCTATTTCCAACATATCAATCGTATTTCGGTTCTGCTCGTCCGTGCCAAAATACTTCTCAAAGGCGACGCCATTGAATGCTGGCATGATGGTTTGCAGGAAGAAGTTTAGCTCCGTCCTCTCCGGCGATCCCTGCCGTGCGTCTCTGATGTACCTTGAGAGGCCGAGACTGTAGTCGGCCTGGTCAAACTGGACATGGGCTTCTGAGGTGCTCAAGATGGGTTCGGGCTGCTTTATTGCACATCGCATGGAGCGAGCCGGAAGAAGCAATTCCTTGCGCATCACGAAGCCGCGGATTATGAAAGTCCGACTTTTCTTTGCGTATTGTAGTCAGAGAATCAGCGGCGTTCTCATGCTGGAGGATGCCACAAGTGGCGGCCACAGACATTCTGTTATGCTTTACAAAAGATACAGTCGCAGCCTATCAAATACCAGGCGTGTCTTCCAGCTGAAGCTAGACTTGCCTGCTGATTTGCGCAGGAATGGAACGCATATGGGGCTCATGGCATGCAGAAAAAGAGCAATGGTGAATTAAGTAGTGTTGCGAGAACGACGCCGCACAAGCCTACAACAAGGAGGCTGTTGAAGGCTGCGAAAAAACTCCATGTTGCCGCCCTTGTCGGCACCTGAAAACACGAAGCCAGAAGTAAAAGGGCAGCAGCTGAGGGTAGTGGTCTTGGTCCTGCGTTAGCTCAGTGTTAGCGGACCAGTGGACATCCGCTGTTATGTTCGATCCCAGCAGCTCGGAAAGCGCACCACAAACGCCCCAACCGAGAGGATCAGGATCTAAGACCCGGTTATGGTGGTAAAGCGAGACTCAGCTTGCTCCAGGTCTCTCAGCTCGGTGATAGCTTAGAGAAGGCTGCTGAACAGTGACCCTTGCAGCATCCTGTCACTGACCCTGCCGCCTGTCTTGGCCTGTCAGGCGTCCTATTCTGATCTGGAGAGGACTGGCACAAATCCCAATAGTATCATTAGCGGTTCAGCCGCCGAAACGGGACGCTGGATGCTAATAGATGGAACGCCTGAATAGTGGCATGGACGACGCGGGGGCGAACCGCTAGCCTGGGCTTGGCCCTCTACAGCCGGAATCCAAGTGGGTTTGAAATCTGCCACAGTCCTGGAACGTGTGTATTGCCGATTGTCTCGGAGCAAACGGTGCAGACCTCAATTCCATGCTTGATCTCCGACATTCTATTCTACCAAAGTCTCGGCCATTCTCGACTGAGGGAGAACACACATATATAAAGGCCAGGCTCGCCGCCGAATAACAACCAGCAACCTCACAGTCTCTCCTTCAAGTTCAAAAAGTTGTCTCTCACTTTCATTCACTCTTTTACTGCACCCAACATGCGCTTCGCTCCTTTCCTCCTGCTGGCCTCCCTGGCTACAGCCAGTCCCCTTATTGACACCACCACCACCGAGGTGGCGCACCTCACGGACTTGGACATGGAACTCAGCCTCGACCAGTTCACATCCGTCGCCGACTACGTCGACGATTCCAACATCCTGGAAGCCCGTGGCTCGACCCCCTGGCACAACTGCAAGTGCTACAATGGGTACATCACCGACGAGGAATACTCCGGAGTCTACAGGAAGACTCTTGGCTACGCCAAAAACTGGTCCAACGGGATCCCCAATGTCCGCCAGGGCACGGGGGTGTACTACCTGGGCCCCAACAAGCACTTCCTCAACATCGAGGTCCGGGGCAAGAACTCGCAGCGCCTGACCAAGGCCCGCGTCGGGAACATCATCCACCAGCTCAAGGTCGCTCGTGGCGACAAGAACTGCGGAACCAAGCCGGTTGTTTGCTGGACCCAGGGCGATAATGAGATCAAGGCCTATACCAAGCCATTGTTTTAAGGCGGACGCTACGATGTTGTCCTGGGCGGTTCTGATTGGGTTGGATTCGTTTTCTGGATGGAGGCACCCCGATCTTGCGTGCCCGAGATTCGCGGCATTTGTGGAAGGTCTTGGAGTGCTGGTTAGGGGTTGGATTGGGGATGTTGTTTTGGTTCTTTCTTTCGTACTGTCACTGTACTTGGCGGAAGTTGGTACCCTTTGTTTCTATCCCAGGCTTGTGACTATTACGTTATAAACTGGCAGCGTCGCTAGGGGTGCTCTTTCACTGGTTAGTAGATAGGATATAAATTATACACTTGGTAATTGTGAACATCATGTGAACGAGCACTGCGCTATACATTAGAGATCCTGCTCCCAACTGATTGGAGAAGAGACTGCCCGCGCGAACGGCGACCAAGGGGCCAATGCAGCGCCTACATGCAGGCCCATTAATCATATACAAACACAGAATATGGACCTTCCAGCCATTCGAGCAATGCGGGACTTGAGGTTTTTTGAAACTCGGTCCGCCAAGAAGAAGTTGGATACAACTGTACTATGTGGTCCCCGCTAGCTCTTACAACGTAATGTACAGGATTCACGACTCCGCAGGCTACCAGGGGGGTCGGTTACGGAGTACACGGGTGTACCACTGGTCCTCTCCGTCTCTATTACTACATACCACCACTCGACCAAGACGGCGAGAAAGTACTCCACCCCTGCACCAGCGTTGAACGAAGCCCTGTACCTTCCTCCCAACAAGGTCATCACTGGCATCGAGCTCGAAAACGGCGCGGGAATCTATGTCGACTGTCCCATCTCAGTACAAAACTCTCCATTGCTTGTGCCCCTGCCAAATATTTGGGCTAATGTAACCCCTCTGCAGGGCGGGTCTCCAGCAGCAGCCAGTGGCACTCTCACCGGGATGATTGGCCGCAACGAACCGATGGAATTCGACGAGACCGGACAACGGATCCGATTCATAAGAAAAACCTTGAGCGATCCACAGAAGATCTTGTGGTGCGGCAGGGCTCGATCTGGTTAAACTGCATCGCGTGCACGATGGCGTTCGCCATCGCAGAAGCTACAGCGATTGGAGTGCGCTCACGGATCGAGCCGGGGAATACTACGTGAGGTGATTCGCAGCTCAACATTAGGACAGGCTTTCATTGGGGATATGCTGCGGAGCTCTTCCAGGGCATATTTCGAGAGCGGGGCTCCCTTACCGGTCAACGGTATGGTTACAGAGGTTAGCTTGGTGGTGGATGTGGGACATGGGACGGACGTCAGCCCGAGGATGGCTCTGGCTGCGAAGGACACAAGCGTTCTCCACTGGGAAGGATTTCGAGGGCTCCAGTGATATTTGTCGCTTGGAAGTGTAGGCACTTGGTTACATACAGCTAATCAAACTGAATATTAACAGAGTTGAGATTCTGGCGCGTACTCAAGCGCCTCGCTTTTCCTGCACGATGCATCCTCCTAGGTACATATCACAGTTGATCCAAAGAAACTGCACGCATCGCGCCATTGTCCGATGAGATGAAGTGACTGGGTTGGAGTGTGAGACGGCATGCGTACCAAGCCCCATTCAGTCCCCTTTCCTAACCAAGCTGGACTGGACCGGATGGTACAGCTGGGTTTGTTGACGCAATAGTCTTGGGTACTTGATCCTCCACGCAACATCGCAGATCGACCTGTAATGGAGAATGATTCCGGCCGGTTTGGTTGTTTTGCCGAATATTCGGTATGCACATCCTTATTCTCCTCCATACACGTACCATAGGTGCATATACCCTGGAGAGCGAGAAAGACAGAGAGACGGACGAACAGACGCCACGGTGGCCATCCACCACACCAAGAGCATACACAACGACCCCTTAATGTTCAACCTCTCTCGCTTCCTCAGACCATCACCAGGACTCAATCCGCCGAAGCTTATCTTTGGCTTCGGACATCGGATTTGTCACGGACGTATCCACGTCGATTCAAATATATTCCTCGCGATCACGCAAACACTCGCGGGGGTTCCGCTCGGGAAGGCTCTACTCGATCGGATGGGCGTTGTCTGGATCCTGGATTCTCTCTTCGGGGTTAGGAATGAGGCTATCATCTACGGGACCAGTATCCGGATGATCGAGAAGAGATATTATTTCTCATAAATATATAGATTTACACGCGATGATTCCAGTCATTTACGCCTCAATAGGCCCATGCTGCGCCTCCATCAGCTCATTCTCAATCGCATTGCGCCGAGCCCGCTCCGCACTGCTGGAGTTGTCCTTGAACACGGCGTCCATCTGCTCCAGGGTCCGTCCGCTGGTTTCGGGAACGAAGAAGTATGCCCAGATGAAGGCGAGAATACAGAAGACGGCAAAGAAGACGTACGCGCCGTAGCCTGTGTCTTGGATGAGAGGGGGTGTGATGAGGCCCTGGATTCGTTAGTCGCTGGATGTACACGCAGTAAGAAGGATGGAAGGACGTACGATGATGAAGTTGAAAAACCAGTTGCCGCAAGTTGCGAGAGCGACACCTTTGGCGCGGAGGAAGGACGAGAAGACCTCTGTTGCCTGTTAGATAAAATCCTTCGAAGGAATGGGGTGGTTCACGTACCAGAAGGGAGGGCCCATCCAACTGAGCCCCAGGTACCTCCGAAAGCAAGCATGTACAAGAAGAGGAACGCGACGCTGGTCCAGCCCTGAGGACGGTGGGCGGGCCAGTTATCCGAGTAGATGCCGACCAAAGCGGCGATGATTATGTGCGAGATGCCCATGATGGCAGCTCCGATAAGAAGGAGAGGGCGGCGACCGAGGCCGTCCATCGTCCAGATACTGGTGATGACTCCGACCAGTTGGGTGACGTTGATGATACCGCCCATTAGGAGCTGCATATCATATTCGAGGCCCATGGTTTTGAAGAGAGTAGGGGAGTAGTAGATGAGAGCATTGATGCCGACGAACTGCTTCAGTTAGAATACCATCAGAGTAAGCGACAAATAGTCAAGCATACCTGTTGGAAAAACATGACAAAGACGGCGACCTGCGTGCGTCTCCAGCATCCGCTCCTGAAGCAGTCGGCAAACCCGGCCAGTTCCCGCATAATGGCTGTTTTGAACCCAGTTCCTTGCAGGTTGGGGTGCTTCTCGGCGTTTAATTCCTGATGGAAGCGGACCTCGATCTGGATATCTAGCAACTCTTGTTGGATCCGATGGTCGGTCGCAGGAAGTCGGCGAATCTTGCTGAGACTCGCGAGGGCCTCCTCGTTGCGTTGTTTCGAGGCGAGCCATCGGGGCGAGAATGGAAGAACCATGACACCAGCCAGCAGGACAAAAGCAGGCACCATCTGCAAGAGGAAGGGGAGTCTCCAAGCCCATTCGCCAGCCATGTACCGGGTGCCGTAAGTGGTCCAGTAGGCGATCACAATTCCAAAGACGATGCAGAACTCTTCCAGCACGAGGAGTGCACCACGGGTTTCCGGAGGGCTGATCTCGGAGATGTAGAGGGGAGCAACCATGGACAGCATACCGATGCCGACACCTCCAATGGTGCGGCCGACAGTGAGCATCGCGTAGTCGACAGCGGCGGTTTGCAAGACGGCACCGATAATGAAGATGATGACAGCAACGACGATGGAGTATCTTCGAGAAATCTTATCGGCCAGCCATCCCTGATTGAGAGCGCCGACAAAGGCACCCAACTCCAACATGGCCGTCATCAGTCCCTTCCAGAACCCGGAGCCTGGATGGCCGTCGGCGATTTCGACGAAGCGCTCCAGGAACTGGTCCATGACGAGGGTGACCGAGATGACACCCTGATCATAACCGAAACTCAGACCACCGAGGGTCGAACAGGCCGCACACATGAAGACAAAGGGATTGGCAATCACCCCCTTGAGCCCGGCTGGGCCGTATGGCTCTCTCTGTCGAGTGACTTCTTCATGGTGGGCACTGTGTTTGATCGAGGATTCGCTGTCTCGGACGGAGGTGTGAGGTGTGATCTGGGTATCGGAGGGCTCGACCTTGTCTGCCATGGTGATGTGAGGATGTGAGGATATGAGGAGAAAGAAGGGAATCGGCCGTTCAGCTGATCTGGACAACCAGCAACGAGAAACGGAAAGAGCAGCGAATTTATGGCATCGGGAAGAGGCCGAGCGCGACGCCGGTCAAAGGCCGATCCACAGCACATGGTCGCATCTGGTTGACGCCTCACTCAGCGTCAGGAAAGCTCCCAGACCGGAATGGATCAGTGTCTCTCTGCCTGATCCGGGGGGACTCCGGGGTCAAGCCAGTGGCGGGTGGAGACAGCCTCGGCCTCTGAGTTATCGAACCGTCCTGATTGGGCAGGAATGCAGGTTTAGGTTGGGTCTATGCCTGATCGGCGATAGTGCGTTTCACTGGCCAGAAGATTCCAGCATTGGCAGCGTTGCCCCAAATCCTGGCAGACGGACACCACAAAGGTGCGGCCAAAAGACAAACGAGAACCCAAGGACAGCGAGATGAGGATGCAGAAGCGTACAGAGCAGCCCGCGGCATTCATCAACGGCGTAAACGGCAAGCGCGACGGACTCGCGTGCGGCGAGTGACCCCACGGGGAAGGAACCACCCACCGTCGTCTCCTGGAGGAGTGGAACCGCCCAGCAGATCACCTCCAACTCTGCGTCTCGCCGTCTCCTGGGGCAGCACCCACGGATTCCATCTTCCGAACCCGACGTCATCTTGCTCCGTGAACCCTCCCCAGATTCTTCTCCGCTGCTTACGCAAAGTTCCCATTGGCCGGGCTCTGCACCGCCAGGCCACGGAAATTCCCACAAAGGGCAGGAGCTGCCGTCGCTGCCCTGGCTGGCGGTTACTCGCAGGGGAGCTTTCGGGGGCCGAGGATATGCGCTTAGCCGGTTGTCTGGCATCACAAAGTTCCTACACACGGCAGCCCGTCGTCGCTACTCGCCCGGAGTATCCGCTAGACTTGCCATCACTGCGGCGGCTATGGCTCTGGGTCACGCCAGACACCGAGCCAAGCCTACACCCGGCATCTTCCGTGATTACGTGCTGAGGGCATGATGGTCTCCAATAAGGAACCAGTGATTGCATCTAGTCCTCGTCAAAAACGTGCTTTGTACACTATGGAGTGCATTCTCTGGATCGACCCCTGGGCCGGTCTCGATTGCCGTGCACTGAAAGGTGATGATGTGCCTGATATCACAGAAGATGCCCAAGCTAAATCCCTCACTCACTAGGAATAGCGGGACCCTGGTTGCTCTGAAGATACAGCGAGAATTGCTTCCGACTGCCAGATGGGTCTCCGAAATTCGCAGTGACATGAACGCGACACATGGTTGAAGGGTTGCTCGAAGGTACACTGCGTCGCTCCCTCGTCTGCGTATTGAGTGATTCTCCCAAGCCCACATTCCGCCTGGTGAGCGACACCTGCGTGGCCTGCCCGACTGCCTGTAGTACTGTGAAATGGTGTGTTGAGCAATCCGTATTCCAGAAACGCAACACTTACCTTGACCATTGGCGTTCACCTTCCAAAAAAGCTCTGACTAGTCTTGCTCGCAGTTTAATGCGTTCGTTGTCGATGGCCCCCTCCGAGATCGTGCATACATAGCAAGAGGCAGCCTGACGGGGATTACATGAAAGATACGGGATGCTGAACCCTATGTTCGTACACACTCCCGGTACCACCTACAGTGAGATGCATGTCACGAAGGGCTTCTATGGATATCGGAAGGTCTTCTAATGGTGGTTGTTGGTCGCAGGTTCGGCCTCCCATGTCACCATCCCGAACAATACCCAGAGTCCGTCACGGTCTTGGCCCGGAATACTGGTTGCGTGGTACGAGACTTGCGTTCTGTTTTGGAGACAGTACGAAGAACAAAGGAGGTTTTATGGGAAAGCCATTGTGGTGGTGATTGAGTGTTTACATGGGGCCTACTATTCCTAGGGGTTCTTTACAGCTGGTAAGCATTACTCGCAACTTTGAAACCCTGTGAGGCTTCACCCGTTGTATAAACAAGGTCTGTAATACCAGAACCCCTTAGCTGATTCACATACACTCCTAGACTGCTCATTTTGTACTGTTTTATCCTTTTCTCGCTTCGCACTGCTAATGGAGTGTTCAAGCAAACAGCTTATTTGCCCACGCAATCGACAAATCCTCTGGGAAAGGCTTCAGATTGCGCGGTATCCACATTTCAAGCTTATCTGATTGACCTCTCGCCACTGCACGATGTCAGATTAAATATGGCACACATCGCGGTTGTCATATTTCTGCCATGTTCCCTCGACCACCACAGGGGTACGTTTGATTGGCTCACTTCGAGTCCTGACGAGAATCTCGGATCGAGAATTCGAGATGGGAGAACGGTGGAGACAAGCTGCAGATTCAGTGGTGGGGCATACATAGCGTCATGGCGAGGGGGAGGACACGACACAGCCTGTGCCAAAACCACAAGACGGCGCCCGTCATGGATATGATAGAGGAAGTCTTATTTCTTGCTTGCTCCCTACTGCCGCTTTCCCCTAAATCTCTTCCTCGTCTTTGGCTTATATTTGCGACTCTCTTCAAACCCGTCCGCGCGCCATGACCAGCTCCGATCGTAATCCCGCGGTGGAGATCCCAGGGTCATGGATTGGATGGCCATGCGCTGATCAGCGGGAGGCAAAGCGATCGACGTCGAAGGTTCAGCCTACAGGTGACAGAGCTCAGCTGAGCCTGCGATGCAGAAAACTTTGCTCAATTCATCGCCAACCCCTGTTCTGCTCTGAGACACATTCTTTCTGCTGAACACAAACGCGCAGCGAGACGCAGCTATGGAAGCTCTATCATTGACCGATGATCTACGCGTCGGGGCACACGCCGGGCTCGACCCAGCCGTCGCCGAAGCGTGGGGAAACATGCAAGACCGTCTGCGGGAGCTCGAGGGGTTGTCGAATGGCCCGAAGTACGACCCAAATCTCCAGCCGGGAGGTGTTTTGGCGAGCCTGGATAGAATCCAGAACTCGCACAGCAAGGGCTCTCCAAGATGGAACAAGGTCAAGGAGATCTTTAGCGGTACCCTTGATGTGATCCAGACTGTTGGAGGGATGGTCGCAGACGCCGCGTCGCAGGTAGATATATATACACCGAACAAGTCTAGGCGAATATGGAGTTGCTAATTGAGTCAAGGTCTTTGCACCCGCTGCCCAATGCTACAACGCCATCAACTTTGTCATCGGTGCATGGCAGGAATACCAAAGCGTCTTTGATGTACTCAAGGATCTCTTCCAGGAGTGCACCAAGTTTCTGAACCGCCTTCGAGAATACGTCAGAGGTGGGATGGATAAGGGAATGAGCAATATCACCTGTCGCGCTCTCAAGCACTTTGTGGACATCTGCGAAAGAGCAGTAAGGTTGAGGACGTCCCGCCGATTCAAGGCCATGACGGTAATCCGGATCGCGTTTCTCTCCAAGAACGAATTTAGGGACCTCATGGACGAAATGAACAAGATCACAAAGGAGGAAGTTGAACAGGCCACGGCCAGGATATACGGCAACACACAAGAGTCGGCCGGCTTTGTGAAGATGAACCACAAGCTACTGCAGGATGAAGCGGAGGAAAGAGCCCAGGACAGACAAGAGACAAAAGACAAGACTCGTCTTTTAGAGACCCTCGCATTCGATCGTAACTCGGCCTCGTGGGACAACAGTCGAGGGGAACCGAATCCAATCTGGCGCACCACGTACCAGAACATTCGCCAGCAGCAGGTGCCACGCAGTGGAGAATGGCTCTTCGCACACCCTGCATTTACTGCCTGGGAAGGCAAGGGTGATGCCCCCGTGTTGGGAATCGTCGGCGGCGAGTCATCGGGAAAGAGCTATCTGGTTTCCTCGGCCATCCACCGTCTGCATTCTGCGGAATCGAGCAAGGCGCTTTCGTCCAGACGACTCGTGGCCTTTTACTTTCTTAACAGTAAGAGCGCCGACACCTGGGTCAAGGACGTTGGGAAGTCGATCATCTGGCAGTTCGCCGACAGCGACGCCTCGTACCTGCAATCGGCAGCGTTGGCCTGCGAGAAGCGCGGCGCAATCGACCCTCAGGATCTGCTGGTTCGGCTGCTGCTTGACAACGCGGAGGAGCTGAAAAAAGTAGACGCAACATTCTATCTTGTCATCAACAAGATTGGAGGAAGTGACGATCACGTTGATGACACACTGGTGGCCTTTCTCCAACGGGTCCTGCAGTCCAGGAGAAGATCCGTCCGCGTCCTTTTCACGGCCACCGAGGCGACCATGAAGAAGCTGGTCCAGAAAAAGATTGACTGCCCTGTCATTTCCATGAGTCTAAACACCGACGACATATCCAAGTATATCGAAAATCGGCTGGACAGGATCGACGTTCTTTCCAACCTCGAGAACAGCGACGTGGTGCATGCCCACAGGAAAATACACTCGAAACTCCTAGACACAAGTGAAGGGAATTATTATACGATCAACACCCTTCTCAGTGAAATCACTGATCTGGATTATGTCGAGCAAATGATCGAGATTCTTGACGGGCCGCGCGACAGTTTGGGCGCCCGGATTGACAAGGACATACGGCGGCTCGAGCAGAGCCGGACGGTGCACGAATTAAAGGAGATCAACACGGTCATCCTCTGGATCATGTTTGCGCGGGAGCCGCTGACAGCAGAAAAGATGAAAGCCGTGCTGCGGTTCGAGATGGACGCGACTTCATTGCGGCCCCTGGAAGAGCGTCTTTCACAGAAATTCCTGCTGTTCGAGGTCAACAACGAGGGTTATGTCGGCTTCCGGTCAGAGCAGATCATCGAAAAAATACCTGAACGGGGTCACAACGCTGCTGATCGCCGGAATGATGAAACGGTTGTCCAGGAAAGCGAGGTGGCCGTTGTAAGGCACTTTTTGAAAACCGTATGCCCGCCTCAGTTGATGCAGAAACTGGAGTTAGAGGACCATTTCCAGAACAAGCTCAAGGGGGAACAGGAGAAGATATACCAGGACGATCCAAACACCGCGCATTTCAAGCTCGCCCAAGCCTGCCTCAAAGTGCTGGCGAGCGACAGCGCCGAAAGCTTCAAAGTCCTGCGCGGATACGCCGCCCGTAATCTGATCTTTCACATGTCTGAGACCCAGTTGGGTTTGGTTGACCGTGAGATGCGAGGCCGGGTCGGGCTTGACTTGGTAGCCTTGTTTCGCGACGGACGAGCCATTGATAACCTCTTCTGGGCTTTGAAAGAGACACCCCGTCTTCCTGACTGGTTCTTTCTCCGACAAACGGCGGAAATGGTCTTTCGGTGGCTCAAGGACACTTCCCCACGCGTTCAAAGCGACAAGGATGGGCGATGGCTTCGCGCGCTCCTAGCGACTGAGAACAGTCATGAAAAGCCGATAATCACGCTCGTTGAACCGGCCATTATTCGAATGGCAGAAAGCTGCTTTCGAGAGCAGTCCACCCCCCAGAATGCCATCGCTGCATTTCATATCGTCAGCAACTTCCTGTCTACGGTAGGTTCAACATGGTGTCGGCATATACTGGTGGCTGTTGCTCGGCACATGCGCTGACGATGATATCCTCAATAGTTCAACATCCTCCCCTCCGACACGGATCGCAATGGCATTGAAACCTGGTGTTTACGGAACTTACAAGTCACAAAGCCGGACTCTCTTTGGCATACTCAGATGGCCTTTATCCTTTGGGGATCCCGGGAAAAGGCCGCAAGCGAGGCACGATGCCGCGAAGCCCTGGAGATGGACGATCACAACTGGCGTGCTTCTTTCCTCCTGGCCCTGAATCTCGAAGGCGATGTGGAAGCAAAGAGAATTTTCAAGCACCTCATTCACCGCTATAAGCACGACCCGTCGTGGATGAAGCAACACAAGGCGTATTTCGCCGAGATGACCTACCGACTGGGAAGATGGTACTGGAAAGATGACCAGCCGGATAAGGCAATCGAACAGTATATAACATTCGCCGAACAAGGAACAGACCAGTACATGTTTCATCTCGACATTCTGGCCGCCCTCTATTCCAAGGAAGACTGGGACACAATGGCAGTTATTATTGAAAAACTTCGTTCCTCTTCCAGGCTGATCCCCATGGCCATTACAATGGAAGACAACGGCCGAAATGGCGATTTTGATCTCATGATCCTGCAACTCGTCATGCACACAGAGGATTATCAGCTTCTGGATGACGTATACCCGGAGGCAATCGCTGTCTCCGTAAAGGCCAAGAATTATCGCGCTTCGTTCCACTTTCGTCGAGCCTACGCCAGGGGGTTGGGTGCAAAGTCTCCGGGAGAAAACAGGCAAAAAGGGGGTGCCGTGGAAGGACGGAACCATCACGATGGATGAGTGGAGGGGCAAGCTTATCAGAAAGTATCGTTTGAAGTGATCGGAATGTCAAAGTATTCTGAGAAGCCCATAGATATAATAGTAGCCGAGCTCTATGCCCTTACTATCAGGTCGCTGTGGCCAAGGTGGAGTAGACGGTCTGTAGGAGAGATGAGATCTCACGAGAGGGAGGCCAATTGCTGCCACAATGGAATTCATTCGCCTTGCGCAATTTCAGCTCGATGTGGAGTAAACCAACACCATGACCAGCCATGTTGGAACACGATGGCGCTTCGCTCTCATGTACTCAACTACATTCCCCGCAAAGATACAAAGGAACCGATGGCTCGTCGAGGATTAGCGACGATGCGTCCCGTCGCGCCCTCCTGGCCAGAATTATCCTGATCATGAGTCTGTCAGAGAAAGCAAAGCCAGCAAAGCCAGCCACAACAACCTGTTGCTATCTCAGCTGCCCACCACGCAGCAACGTTACCCTATACGATTCAAGGTGCAGACAACTCGCATTTTCTCGTAGACAGAGACTGCGGCTAGCTGAAGAGCGACCGTGCACTTTGCAGGCGCTGGGTGGGATGTGGGGAAGCGCTGGACTTGTTTGTCTGACATGCATGGGGAGTGGCTGACTGGCGGCGAGTTTGGTCGAGGCCCGACAGCCAGCCTTCTCGTTGACTCCGTGGATAGACTCATGCAGTTGTGATCGATCCAGAATCTGCCCGATTTCTTCGCTGGACACGCATTCTGTATCGATTACGTATCCTAAATGGTTCCGTCTCACTTGAGGGTTGTGGCTGCCTAGATCGCGAGCAAGGCGAACGTGCAGCGGGGTTGTCTGATGCGATATACTCCGGAGCGATTGACTAGTCCATCTCAACGGCATGAGCGCGGTCAGATACGCGCAAACTACATTGCTTCAGGGGACTGGAATGTTTGCTCTCGGTCTACACGAGACGGGGCTGCCTGAACGCGTGGACTTCGCGCGAAAGGCAAGTAGAGGACAACCCACTTCAGCTACGCCACCTAAAGACACCATATGCCTGTTCGCAAACATGATCCTACTTCAACATGGATCTATAAAAGCCGTCATCAGTCCCCTCATCCAACAAGACATCCAACACCATCACACTCAATCATCTCCTGACAACAGCTCAAACCATCTCATCAAAGTTCGCTCCCACTCACTCCTCCATTCAACCTCGTGCTAATCAATTCGTAGATGTCCTACAGCATCACCGTGATCGTGGTCAACGCGACCGAAAACGCCCTCAAGATCGTCGAAAAGGCCGCCTGGCACTACGGCGGCGGTGGCATCTGGTCCGAGCACGACGGCCAGCACACCCTGACCATGGGCAGCAGCGGCACATCCGGAGCCCTGCGCTTCCAGTCCTCCACCGGCGAGCTCTTCAACGTCGTCGTCGGCGTGCACAACTACCACCCGTGGGGCGACGCCCAGGTCGATCTCGTCGGCCACGACACGGCCGTCAAGCTGCTGCCGGAGTACTACAGCGGGGGTAGGCTTTCGAGCGAGGCGCATCAGGATATTGCGAGGACGAGTGAGAAGGGGACGAATGTGAGGGTTTTGTTCAATGGGATTCCGGCTCTTGACCACAAGCTTTATGCTGTGGTGCAGGTCTACTAGACTATGTATTGGGGACACACACAGATGTAGACCTGGGGACAGAATGCAGTACAGTCGGTGATCACCTGACGCCCGCTTTTCCCCATATAAAACTAGGAAATATTACACACTTTAACCTATTATATCTCCACCAACTTAAGAGATATAGGTCTTGAATTAAAAATATAAGATTTTAAATAGTAATGTGGTTGACGGTAACACTGCCAGATCCGGGCAAGCGCGCTCCTGGTTGGGTCCCTGAGCGCGCCCAGAGCAGGGGTGAGTGCGCCCTGAGTGGTTAGGGAGTGGTCCTAGAGCTCTTGCATCTAATCACGCGGTCCTAGGCCCCGCTTGCTGCTTTTAAGAAAGCTATAAGTGTCCTATTCTCCCCTTAATTTTCTTCCTCCTTGTCCACACCTAAACTATCCTGTTAACCACATGCTTGACCATTCTTCTGCCAAGCTAACTGCTAATGCCAGATGCAGTGCCCTCCTCTGCTAGAATGGATATATTCCGTATCCACCTGGCTGTCTAGGTTACGTGGAACTCCCCTCATCCTCGGAACGGAAAGCTATTTCTCCTTTCTTTAATCGTACTCATAACACAAATACCCACCCTTGGTATCCATAATATCCCCAATGGTAACATTCGGCATGATCTCGAACGAAGAAAGCTCGTAGTGCAGAGTCGCATTCTGCCACCCACCAGCGGGCTCCACATTCGCAGTCTGGTTCACAGTCGGCCCGCTGATATCGTACAGCCGGTTGACGGGGTCCTCGTTCTGCCACAGCCACCAGATCCGGTCGACGTACATGTGGTGCATGAAGAAGACCGGGTCGCCGGGGGAGGATTTGATGTCGGACATCTACCACCACTTTATTAGCAATGAGACAAGCGATGATGATTAAGAGGAAAACTCACCACACCCCCAATATACGTATGCACCCCCTTATGCGGAATATTCGACACGCAATCCCACCACGGCGAATACGTATCATACGAATTACACATCGCCAGCGTCGTACTATTAGCATTCACAATCGCGCTCTCCCCATCCCACGCGCGCCGCAGGCAATAATCAGTATCCTCGTCCTCGGGGCCAATATGCAGCGTCATGTTCGCGAACCGCCCATCCGTGACGCATAGGTCTGAGCCCGTCCCGTTGCCGCCGAAGGCGTCCGCGCCCCACATCGGAGACTGCCACATGTTGCCACTGTCGGCGTCGAGCTGCTCGTTCCACCAGGGGATCGAGCCTGTGAACCCGCATTCGTCGCGCAGCAGGGTTTCGTAGATGTGCATGTAGTACCGGTGCCAGGGGAGGAATTGGCCCTGTATATGCCCGTTAGTTCGGTAATCTTAGAGGATATAAGAGGGCCGTGTACGTACCACATGATGGATGATATCCGCATACACGGTGTTGGTCATCCCGCGGTGCAGCGCCTGCAGGTCGCTGAAGCGAGATGTTGTGGCCGTGAGCCCGGACTGCGCGGGCTTGTCCATCAGGCACTGCAGCGCGTCGAGGAACTCTTGCTGTTGCGGTTCCGTCAGGTGGCGCCATTCTTTGCGGACCGTCACTTTATCCTCGGTGCATTCGCTGCCGGTGGTAGATGGGGTTGTTGCGCTGGCTATGGCTGCCAGGCCCAGTAGGGCGCCGGAGAGGAGAAGTTTCATTTTGTGGTTCTCTGGATAGCCGATTGTAAGTTTGTAAACGAGCAGAAAAGATGGCCATGTTATATACTCTGCTTTGTGGCGCGCGTGGCGGTAGCCCTACGGGTCTCGCGACCAGAACTACCTAACTTGAAACTCACGGCGCCTAACGTCCATGATAAACTACGTATACGCGGGCAATTAGTAGCTCCACTCTGTGCGGTTCATCTGCGTTATCTATCTCTCTACCTTACGGATAAATCTATGTCCTGCCCCATCTCGGAGAACTTCCGGACCAGATCCCACGACGGATGGAAAAAAAACCCCTTCATGGATAGGTATAGACAGCTGCACTACTGTCACATTAGAGTACGTTTAGATTGCTTGATAGGTATGTTAATAAAATACCTGCTACACTCTAACATTGGACCGCCGGTCTCTCCTGTTCCCTGAACTAATCATACAGTTGAGGCTACACTGTCGAGTCTACAACCGGAAAGAAAATTTCATTTATTTTTAGCAGTGTGCTAAGCCTTGCTCCGATGCCAAGCCTCTATGCTTAGTATCGAAACGCCAAATGGGAGGCTCGCTTTGAAGCTTTCGAGGGCCCAGCCCTGCACTGGTCCACGCGGCCGATCCCCACTCGATCCAGCCCTGGGGGAATGCCAAGCTCAGACAACGTAGTCAGCCACGTAGGCTATGTGAATGCATGCCTCGCCCGGAGGTTGGCCCGGAAATTAAGGAAGGCGTTCTTATCGGATCAGATAATGGCAACAAGTAGTTACTGGATTCTCGGACTCCCGAGCGCGGCGGCATCCCGAATCACTCAGATTCGCCACTAGGATTTTCAAAGGTCCTATCAGCCTGCAAGCAACTGTCCTCCTCTATTGTAAAATGAGCTAACCAATGCCTTGTCTTGGTTTTAGATGATATAGGACGGATATGGATGTGCAAGGGGAGATTACGCCCCGTATCTTCCACCAAGTAGTATGCGCTCGTGTTTCAGAATGCATGCATACAAGGTTGGCCTTTATTCAAGCACTAATGTGGTCTGTAAAGAGTTGTTAGAGACTCTTGTATAGACTACCTATAATAAATCTAGCTAAAATGTATTAGAGGGCTTAAGACCAAACCCCACAGCAGCTGTGCTGAGCCCGCCGTCCCGTCATCCTGCATTTTCCTCCGCCTCGATTGCTACTGTGTAGAAGATATATATAAATACATAATTTGCTGGGTCAATTCAACATGTTGTAAGGTCTGTTTAGCTCCATTTGCACCCCGACTAATTAGCTTGCTTCGAGTACACGCTCACTGTCATGACTACCCTTTGATGTCCACGGGAATATTCCAGAACCGCGTATCCCCATTCCATACCTCCCAACGACAGCGCGTCTGCTATACTGTATAGGTCTAAAACAGTATCACACTTTGCTTCTCGCCATGGAACAATTCCTCCCAACCTTCTCCTCCTCCTCCAGCCCCGGATACCCAAACCGAATCAAGGAATTGATGCGCATTGGCAATGTTGCCCAAGCCAATATTACTTTCTAACAGACAGATGCGATATTCTATGTGGAGGCGATCCGCCTTCTTGGAAGCCACGAGCCCTGCGATGAACAGTGGCAGCAACAACTGTCCGTTGACCGGTGAACCCGGGTGGATTTGGAAGATAGCACCCATGATGTTCTCTAGCGCACGCTGCTGCTTGAGGGTTGCATTATTGTCGGCGCCCGAACCAACAAAAAGCCTTGGCGTGGCGGACGCCGTGTTAGTATAGATAGAATGGTTCAAGGCGGGGCCGGTTTCGGGCTGCTGGGTGTCCATTGGTTTGACACCAGAAATAATTCGCCCATAATGCGGCATTTCAACGTAGGAGACACCATTCTTGGTCTCAGCGCTAGTGTAGTGGCCAGCTTCAATGGAAACGACATCCGTTGGACTCAACGAAACCAGTAAAATTTGCTGGAACTGAGGTCTTATTGACAGGACGGAACAAGCTCGCTGCAGAGTCATCTCCAGCGCTCACAGTTAGCTCGACGAATGACGGCCCGTTAGGAGCTGTTTTGTAATTCACGGCGATGACGCTACGTATATCCGACGCGTTCAGGGAGCCTTCCTCATTCGATACCGTCACATACCAAGCATTGGAGGAAATTATATAGGACACTGCCGGGTCATTGCGGGTGAAAACGTCATAGCGGGACTTGGTTGGCGGCACGAAAGGGTCCACAGAGAGAAGTCTCGGACAGTCTAGCTCAGGATAAGCTGCCAAGATTCTTTGGGTAGCAACACCAAAGGCCTCAGCATTCTCCGACTCTCCACGTAGCTTAGACTAGGCATGACGTTGGGATTATTGGCCGGGTTACCCCAAGGAGTGTAGCCAATATGGACTTGGTCGACGGATGTGGTTCCATTTGCCGTTGTTGACGCCAGGATATCTCTGTAATTTCGGTGTCCTGGGCAAATATATCCTCAACTTGCTTGACGAGGAGGTGTGTTCTGACGCAGCCTTGTGCGTAGTACAGGCCATTCAGTGCAACTTTAGTGTATAGGTCCACAATAATCTTGCCCGCCAGAACTGGATGGGGAACCATCTCCCAAAAAAAAGGGGTCTGAGTAGCCTGATCCAGGGAATCGTATACGATTTGGGTCTGGTCCAGCAGGTCTTCTCACTGGCTAGGGTTTCTCGCTGCTTTGTTATAATGGACGGTACTAAACGCGAAGGGTGTCTCTAGGCGAAGACGTAAAACTCCCTAGTTCTAAGTCCGAGGAAGATCCGGAGGGGAAGAATATGTATATAAAACTATTGCTTAGGATGTAGGATGCGAGAATACTTAGTAGTGCTGCTCATAGTAATGTGTTAGGCTTTATTCGAAGACCGACCCAGGCTGGTGAATGATTGCGGTGTTGACAGTACGTACGTTGGCGGCCACTCCTATGGCCACATCGACCGAAAAACGTGGCAGACAGATCAGGTGTAGTGGACAGGTCACCTGTAAATTATGTTATCTTCTGTGGTGTCTTCTTTGATTGTGTTCTCTCGTCATGGTATTGGGGGCTGAGCCAGGTGGAATGGGGATTATTAGGGATAGAAGTTCAGCCGGATCTATATGCAAATGTCTAAGGTACCCTCACGAAGCCATCGATATCTACTATGGTACGCTGAAAGGTTTCAGCATGATCTATGCCAATTGATAAATCTGTTAGGCCAGCATCAATGATAACGGAATCTACAACTTAGAATACGTATGAGCTAGTTACTCAATATAAACTCTATATATACTATTAACTGGAACTAGAATCTGCGGTAACAAATAATTATAAGGTTGTGATGACGAGCAAAGACGGGGCAACTATTAGCTAGTTTATAATAATATTGGATTTGGATGCCCCCAGGTAGTACAGTACCTAGCAACTAAGCTTGCTTGCACATGTTATATAATTTATACCCAGGTACTTAAAGAACCAGCGGTTAGCTCTTAGCTTAATACAACACACCTCGCCATCTCATCCATCGCGTATACCCGTGACATCCACCGCAGCGACAAGTTGCGCCTTACACTTCATGCATAAAACCTGCCAGCTTGCTGGCGGGGTCGGTTAGATTCACAGCCCCTCAGCAAGCTTGGGTGGGCCATCAACTACTCCAACTTCGAGGGCTTAGCCATATTAGTAATAATAGTAACAAGGCTGAATAGAACATATTGAGTTCGTGCACCAAACGGTGCGGGCACCTTCATTGGAATCCAAACCGGCTTCTTCCTCAAACGGCTGACTAATAGCAGCACCGAGAGTTTTATCATGCTATCGTGGCATGGAATTGCTCCTGTGCCTGGGTTGGGTTTGTGATTGGATCTTAAATCTACGTTCAGGTTCCTGGCTTGAATTTCGCGGCGTCCGGCCTTGATCCGTGCTGCGCAATAATTTCTGCATCATACATACCTATCGGAACTCCGGTGCGGATGCGGATCCTCATGTAGCCCCGGAATTCGCATCTTACTAGAATACGACGCGCGCTAGTGGACATTGACTCCCGATCCTTGATTATGCCGCGTCTTAAAATCCGAGCGCAGATTCCGACCAGCAGAAGTGGCCCTAAGGACTGTCAGACACTCACGCGAGAGGACTGGACTCGCGCTTGAGAGTTGGGACAGCAGCTTGGCAGATTCACGCGAGCTCGACGATCTTGCCGCTCCATGATCTCTTACTGTCCCAAACATTTTTTCCAAGGCCATCTTGTTGACCGTGTATCAGTGACCAAAAGCATTAGAGTGTGTCACGAACGGTTTACGGCAATGTCAAGAATACCGTTCGATGAGTCGTATTGGCAAGACTACCTTGCGGGCCAAGAAGCGAATCTCCCGCCGCTACCTGACCTGGAAGATATCTCAGATCGAGTTGTTCGAATACTCGGGGGAAATCCCGGGTTCATGTCCTTGCAAGGGACCAACACGTATGTTGTCGGAACTGGCAAGTCGCGAATCCTTATCGACACTGGCGAGGTACGCCTATCTCATCGCGCCATTCTCTCTTTGTTTTCCTCCATATCCTACCTCGCACTGACATACTAGCGTAAAGGGTTTGTCATGCTGGATCGAGAGAATCATCGAGTTCCTCCAGGAGCGCCGCCTAGATATCTCACATGTACTTCTCACTCACTGGCACGGAGACCACACTGGCGGGGTTGCAGATCTCGTGGCATACAACCCTGAGATTGCTTCCCGGGTATACAAGAACCAGCCGGACCCTGGCCAGAACGACATCACGGAGGGGCAGCTCTTCCGCACCGAGGGCGCCACGGTGCGCGCCGTCTTTGCGCCAGGCCACGCCATCGACCACATGTGTTTCGTTTTAGAGGAGGAGAATGCCATGTTTACCGGCGACAACGTGCTCGGCCATGGCTACTCAGTCGTCATGGACCTTTCAACCTACATGAAGAGCCTTGTGCACATGGTGTCGCAGAACTGTGCCAAAGGATACCCGGCACATGGTGCCGAGATAGCAAACTTGTCAGCCAAGATGCAGGAGTACATTCACCACAAGGAGTTCCGCCTCCAGCAGGTGTTCTCTACGTTGTTGCGGAGCAAATCGGAAGACGCCCGCGTACGGTCAAATCCGAAGGGTGGCATGACGTTGCAGGAGATCGTGCGGTCCATATATGGCCAAGTGCCGCCGCACATTTTCGAAAAGGCGCTGGCGCCGTTCCTGTCGCAGGTTCTGTGGAAGCTGGCGGAGGACCGGAAGGTGGGATTTAGGCCGGGAGATGTGACTAAACGACGCTGGTTTGTCTGCCAGCCGAGTCCGAGGGCGAGGCCGTTGCTGCTCACACGGCCAGATACAACAACGCCTGTCGCCGGCTACGAACCATGAAAGAACGCTCTCGACGGCCTCGGCTGTCTGGGGTTAGTGGACTATCCCGGGGCGTAGGAGAATTATGACTTGATGTTTAAATGGAGACTTTAATGTATAAATTGGGTTTATTGTTGCGCTGCGCCCCTCTTTTATTATGCGTATCTAAACAAGTAGAATGTTAAGCTATTGATCCGTCACTGCAGCGCCTTCTTTTCGGCCAGTTCCTGCCACTCGGCCATTGGCCTATGCAATACAAAAAAGCGCCCCTTTGACCTCCTGACCGCATCGCTACAGCGTTTCCATGCTCCATTGTAGTAACTCGAAATCACCCTATCGAGCCCGTCATCTCGATGGAGCAGTGCGACGGCAAGCTCAACGGCATCCACGAGTGCGTGGCACCCGCCCTCACCTCCGAAAATCGGCATCGCATGCCAGGAATCTCCAATAAAGACGACCCCTCGCTCAGCCGCCATTTCCGCGTCCTCTCTGGTTATCGAGACACATCGACTAGTCCAATGGAATACGGAGTGCCTTTGTATAGCCTCGGCGTTGAGATAGTGCGACCAAGGCTTCGCCAGATTCCGCGACGCAAGCTCCTCCAACAAAGCTTGCGGGATCGTTTTCGACTCTTCGGCAGGGAGATTAGGCCGATAGAGGGGATCATCCTTTCCACAAGCCATTCTTGAATACGACCAGTCAAGATGCGCCTCTGTTTTGGTTAAGTTACACACAGTGATGGGTGTATTGAACCGGTCTCCAACGCCAGCGAGAATGTTCGAATCACCGAGCAGAGGCCTGAGCAGACGGTCGTATTCCTCTCGTGGGACTTGAAACTCGCCATGATAAACCACTGCCGGAACAACTTCTGGGGAAATATGCGGAAGTATCCTCGAGCGCACTGCAGGAGAAGAGCAAACAAGGCACATCAGTGTCATTACCAAACAGCTGGCCGTATCTCATAAGGCAAATGACCTAAGAAAATCAATACCTGTTGAGTGAACCCCATCGGCAGCGATGACAAGAGAGCCGCGATAGCGTGCTCCATTCTCAAAGACAGCTGTCATGCCGCCTGCAGTCCCCTCGATGCTCTCGAGCTTGTGCCCGTATCTCACGTCCAAGGCCTCATCGCCACAGTCGGCAATCCAAGTGCGCAGAGCATTGCGGTTAGCGCGCACAATGGACGGTTGTGTTTCCGGGTCCGGGGCGACCAGGACCTCTCCGGTTGTATTGTCGCGCATTATCAAGTCGACATAACCGCTCCCGCCTATCTGACGGTCTGGCGCAACACCACGCGTTAGGCTGCGGAGAGGTATGTCCCCGAGCGCTTCAAGCAGCGCTGAATAGCCCCAGTCGCGTAGGCTTATTGAGAAGCCCTGGCTGCGGTCCTCCTTTGAGGCCTCGAAAATGATATTTGGTATGCCATGGTTTGTGAGCAGACGGGCGACGGTGAGCCCCGACAGGCCAGCGCCCACTATGAGAATTTGTTCGCTGGTAGTCTCCTGCGACATGTCAGGTGTACTCTCGTCTGTGTCTGCCACTCTGGTTCACAGGTTCGTCCGAGTGTAAAATGTCCCCTTACATAGTAGTGGATGTATGCACGCGACTAGGATGCAGTTAGCCTTCCTCCTTTGCTTAAGTCCGCCCGACTTTGAACTCAAGTGTGAATCATGCACGTATCGCTTGGGGCCAAAAGCAACTGCCGTATCACCCAGTGGCCGCTATTAATCGGGGTCCGGCCAGCATGCGGGCTCTTGAAACGCCAAACTCCAGCTGTGGTGCTAAAAGCCGAGAGGGCGGTTGCCAGGCTGTTTGTCTCTGTCGCAGGATGTCAACGACAGCTTGATAGCTCATCTGACTAGTTACTGGTGAATAATAATAATGATAATAATAATAATGATAATAATACCATTGAGAGTGAAATTAGAATGCAAGCTGCTATGAAAGTATTCGAAGTATCCGTAGGGGAGCAAGCGACGAGGCAGAAAGATTTAGTCGAGTGTTATCCGCGCTCAGATTACCGCTGCCGTTGTGAGTCTGCCTATAAAAAGAACGGTGTTGGACAAAAGGAAATGAATTCTTTAGTTACAAACTTCAGATAGCATTGCTCAGTGCGGCCCGGATGAAAGTGCTCACGCGGCCTGCAGCAGGATTGTTCATCATGGAGAAATGATTTGCATTCTCAATCACTTCAATCGTAATGTTCCCCCGTCCCACAGGCTGGTCCCATCCGTTTGGACCCAAGTCGGATTCTGTGCGCGTTTGCAGCAGCCATCTCATGTTGATGGGGTCACCTGGTTGTATGACAATAGAGTTGTCCTTGTCGACACCCTCTTTGGCCCAGAGTATCCAAGTCGGCAGAGGCTTTGTCGACTGCCAGGGGAGAGATGAGTGAGTATCTAGAATATGGGAGAACCCCATGAAGTGCGGCAGCAGCCACGCAGGCGGATTCCTCCCGGTAGACGACGCGAAGAGATTTCGCCTTTTAAACTCATCGTAGAGTCTAGCTGGCAGTTTCTTAAGGCCAATGGGGTTTGGGCTGTCGATCAGAATCAACCCTTCCACATCCTGTCCGTTCTTGATAAGTTGCTGAGCAGCGTGATAAGCACAAATGCCACCAGCGGACCAGCCACCCAAATAATACGGCCCATTGGGCTGGCGCCGGCTGATTTCCGTGAGAAAGGCAGCTGAGAGCTCTTCAAACCGGTAATTATTCATCTCCTCCGTGTGCTTAATGAATGGGCTATTCAAGCCGTACACCGTAACCTCGTTTTGATCAATGTCTGGAAGAGTAACGTAGGAAGTCGCTACTCCTGACCCATCAGGGAATAGCCATAGAATCTTGGTACTGGTCGAAGGATTTCCCTGAAGCAGGACTGAAGTAGCGCGTGGTGTTTGACTAGTTCGTTGAATGGCTTGCTGAATGGGAGCTGTGGCATGCAGTACTATCGGCAATGGAAATGGCCTAAGTTAGCCATGCGTTATGCAATCCTTGAAATTCATGGTATACGTACGTGGTGGGGGTTGGCTCTTCTGTTTATCAAAATCATAGCCGTCACAGCCTTGACTAGGAGGACTTGAAAGGGAGGAGAGAGGTGTTTCGACTCCTTTGGGCAAAGGGTTGACAAGGTCAGGCACAGGATCCCCGGGTGGAGTTCTGGGGGCCGTGTCCGATGAACTCGTCGAGGATCCCACAACCATCTCGATAAGCCCCTTGACCGTAATGCCAGTTATAAAGACAGCGGAGTCGATCTTGAAATCGAATTCTTCCAGGATTCTATCACACATCGTTAGGGCTAGAAGCGAGTCGACACCCAAATCCGTGACCTCGACATCGTCTTTTACCTCGTCGAGTGGAGCGCCCACTTCGTCTGCGATGATGGCTCTAAGCTTATCCGCAGTTAATCCGTCATCACCTTCTGGCTCCAGCAGTGAAGGTGGTTCTGTGGATGGGGTCTCTTGGGAAATCCCCGTAGGGTGGGAACGAGCTGGGTTAACAGTCGTCCGAGGCGTACTTTGTGGTTGAGCCAGGAGCGGCTTCGGTGGTCGGGAAGCCTTAGCAGGTGGAAGTACCAGGTCGAGAACCCTTCTTTGGACAGAGTTGAAGGTAACGCCTTCATATAGTGCGACAATTGAATTGGTTTCCGAATTCAAGATATAGACATCTCCGATGTACGACTTTTCATCCTTTTCCTGCATTCTGACGTAGGTCTGGTACGTGAAGTCCGGAGACAGAGCCTCTAGAATTCTCATATTCTCCCACCCATGGTTCATGAAAACCTGGGTCTGGGAATCCACCGAGTCGTTGGCGTTCATGGTGAATCCAGTAATCTGGCCAAGACTGTCCAGCCAATAAGGCGGGTATGTCCAATTTTCGGCTGTTCCCGGCGGAGTATTGAACTTGACCTTGCCTGTAGATTCCAGCTCCGACGATCGCAAGATGAGCTCACGGCAGCCCTTGAACGAAGGGCTATACTCTACAAGTGAGCTAAAAAGTTTGTAGAACATGCCGGTTTTGACCAGATGCACCGCATCCGAGTCATGAATGGCGCGTTGCAGATCATCGATCCTGGACTTGACCAAGAAGTCTCGTCGCTTCCATTCAGATGCCCACCGGCTCTTCTCTGAAAAATTCGCAGTACACTCAGCATGAATGGCAATGAGTGCCCCCTCAGGGGATATGCTGGACAAAGAGAATGTGCCGAAAAGACTAGACCAGTTAACTTGAGCCTTCATCTCAAGCATTTGGGTAGCATCATCATTGAGAATCAGAGCCTTGCTGGCAACCATGTTCGTAAGCTCAATCCCAATATCAGACTTGTCAAAGGATACCGGAGACCGTTCGAGAAGTCTCTTGAATAACGTAGAGGCCATATCCGCATAGACAGCTGATGAGGACACCGGCTGGCCGTTGACTCTATGTCCTAAGAGGACAGCACGGAAATCAGGATGCTGAGCGTCTGACCTTGCTATGATCCGGGCATTCTCATGTTCGTATTTCTCGTCTACAACATCCTGGACCGATACTGTAAGCGGCTCCTTTCTGACCTTCTCGATAGACGCAGGCAATGCGTGCTGGCAAACTGGAGCTGGCGCATCGCCTTTGGTCAAGCACCAGTCATGAGCGTATGGAATCCAATACCTCTTCAACTCCCACTGATAGGCCGGTAACTTCAATACGTGGAGACTGTCCTTGAAGCCGCTGTGATACTCAGCCCAGTTAATCGGAAGACTGTTATAGTAAAGGCCAGCCAGTGTTTGAAGGAAAATTTTCCAGTCGTCTTCGCCGCGCCGCAGGCTTGGAAAGTGGTTGATTGAAGAACCAAGAGTGGACTTGAGCATACCGCCACAGACCGGATGGGGTCCAATCTCAACCCAAATCGTATTGTCCAGTATAGCACCTGACTGGCTCGCCGATTGCAGAGCCCCATAGAAGTTGACTGTTTCTCGACAGTGGCGGCTTAGATAGACTTCCGGTGAGCCGAATTCGATGGCTCCATTAATTGTCTTTCCAAGAAGAGGCGACAACACCGGGACAGATGGGTCATTGAATGCCACGGTGCGGCAACTCTGCTGGAAGGCCTCTAGCATGGGATCCACTTGTGAAGAGTGGAAAGCGAACTGCACATTGACTCGATCCGCTCTGATGGAAATGTTGGAGAGCGCTTTCTCAAATTTCCGAATATCCTCTTCAGGGCCACCAACAACAGTGTCTCCTGGACTATTGACACAAGTGACCTCAATGCTAGGATAGTGTGCAAGTAGAGCACGGACATTGCTGGCAGTGGCTTTGATTGCAAGCATCGCATGAGTTCTAGGGGAACAAAACCGTTCCAGTAGCACTGCTCGGGTACCAACAAGGTGAATCGTATCAGCATCCGAAAGAACGCTGGCGCTGTTCATTGCTGCGTATTCACCGAGGCTGTGGCCAATGACCAGATTGGGAGTTATACCGAGGGCTCTCCAAAACTTGTTCAATGCCATCTGCAAGGAAACAATAGCTAGCTGCAATGTCGGTGTAGGTAATGCTTCCATCGAGACGCTAGAATTACCATCGATCACGGGGAGGATCGACTGGAAGCCTTGCAGTTGGACCATCTCGTCCAAGCCCGCAACTAGCAACCGAAACTGTGGAATGGTGAGGAGCTTCCGGCCCATACCGAGATACTGAGAGCCTTGGCCGGTGAAGCAGAATCCCACAGGAGACTTGCTGCCTGAATTAGGTGCCCTATACTGCTCCTTGGCATGTGCGACTTGGAGAGCGCTGTGAATTTCTCGGATAGTGGATCCAATGACAGCTGCGCGGAAACTGTAATGGACACGGCGGGCGGTAGTTGTGTGGGAAAGTGAGCTGATGGAGACTTCTGGCGAGGCATCCAAGTACTCTAGGAGCGCACGAATGTTGCTCTTCAGAGATGTCGGAGACTTGGCCGAGATCGTCACAATGTGTAGAGGTCTAGGGTCACGCGCTCCGCGCGCCTCGATAGGTAAGGGTGCATCTTCAACGAGTACTGAAGAGTTGCCACCGGCGGCGCCAAAGTTGTTGACAAACGCTCGTCTCCCGTGAGGCTTGTGCTTTGGATCTGGCCTGGGCCAAGCAGCTGTCTGCATCGCAATGTGGATATTCCGCTGGGTCAGGTCGGTGGGGAAATTTCTGTTGATCTTGGTCTTGATTCCGACGTGTGGGGGAATAGAATTCTTCTCCATCATTAGCAGGACCTTGATCAGAGAGGAAACGCCTGAAGCCGATTCAGCATGGCCGACGTTGGCTTTTGCTGACCCAAGATACAGACTCTGGTCTCGTCTGGTGCCCTGCGGACAGAAAACATTGAGAACGGAATCCATTTCGCAAGCATCACCGTGCTGAGTTCCGGTGCCGTGCATTTCAATGTAGCTCACTTCGGATCCATTGACACCAGCAGAATCAAGAATTCGCTTAAAGATGGCGCGTTGTGCACCCGAGTGAGGGCGAGTCATTGACACGGCCTCGGCCGAATGGTTAGTGTAGGCTCCAAGAATTGTCCCGAAAATCGGGTCTTGGTCAAGCTCCGCGTCCTCCAGTCTCTTAAGAATCACTGTCGCTACGCTCTCTGCTCTGCAATATCCATCTGCTCCGTCATCAAAGGTGTTGCAGTTGCCAGTGTGTGATAGGAAATGAGCGCGGTCCAGGCCTGCCCAATTGTCCGGATTTGTGAGGATGTTTGTTCCCCCGGCAATGGCCACATCGCAGTCGCCAGCCCATAGAGAGTTGCAGGCGATATGGATGGCAGCTAGGCCGGAGGAGCAAGCCGTGTCGACATCGAAGGATGGCCCGCTGAAGCGGAACTGATAATTGATTCGCGCTGGAAGAAAAGCTCGGCTGCCGCCGGGTACGAAGTAAGTGTCGACGTTCTGACCACTGTTCACCTCACGGTAGTCATCGCTTGCGGTGCCATAGAAGACACCAACTCGATCCCTGCGCGTGGAGGGTGTGGCATCTGGGACAAAGCCCGCCATTTCCATCGCCTCATATGCTGTCATCAGAGCAAGTCGCTGGGCGGGATCGGTTTGCTCGGCTTCTCTTGGGGACATGCCAAAAAAGCGGGCATCGAAAAGGTCAGGATGGCGGACGAAACAGCCCTTGGTAACTGCACTTGAGTTTTTCTTCTTTCCAGTGGGATCGTAATATAGCCAGGGATCGAATCGGTCCTTGGGGATCTCCTTGTGCACATCGAGCCCCGCAGCGAGTAGCTGCCAGAAGGCTTCATTATCATCTGCCTCTGGGAACCTCCCAGAGAATCCAATGATGGCAATCTTGGACTTTTTGGCTGCTTCATCTTTCTTTCCCGTGGATGAATTGCTGTCTATCGACCTCAGGGATGTATCCAGCAGCCTCAGTGGCTTAGTACCACGCTGGCGGATTGCTGAAGCAAGACTCTGCCCGCTGGACGAAGCAAACGGCAGGATGGTGGCTTCGATGGCTTCCGACCTGGTAACTGTGCTGGCCACATTCTCCACCATGAGATCCCATCGCAGCTGCCGGGATAGTATGTCCCATATTGCTTCCTTGAGGAGGCCACCACAGCTAACAGAGGATATCCTTTGGCCATTGGAATTAGATAGGAGATCTAGTCGAGAAATCCTTTGTTGTGAGCTTGGTTGCAACGACTGCAAGATGCTGTCAGTATCAGCGGCGGTGTAAAGGTTGTTTGAATGGAAAAGTCCGTTGACTGGAACTTTGCCAGATTTGAGGGAAGAGTTGCAGCGGAGGAAGTCCAGCAGCCGGGCTGGAGGCCCAGATACTGTCACGCTGCCCTGACCAACCGCACCCACATAAACCTGAGAGAGAGGTGGCAATGCCTCATCTTGACAGTATTTTTCTGTCAAGCGTAGTGCAGTCTCTGCATTAATCCCGGCGATCACGGAAGAGTAGGAGGAAGAGCCATCCAAATTCGGCAGCGAAACTAAACTGGTCTTTCTCTGCACCACGAGACCTAACCTGAATGCAACCCTAACAACTTCTGGACCGAAGGAGACGAGATCAAATATATCTTGACTGCAGCTCACTGCAGCTGCCGCAAGGAGGCCAGTGCAGCTACCCACAAGGCATGAGGATGCTTGTGAAGGGTACGATGTTTGTGTTTCACTATAGTATCTGCAATAATGTAAGTCTGACTACAGAGGAAAGAGCACCAAGGACCAAGGCACTTACGAAATGAAGGAAGCTATTTGATGTACACAGACTAGGGCGCTATCAAGAGAGCAGTTCCGGATTTTGGATGATTGGTGGGCATGCAGAAGTTCAGGAAGGTTGCTTGACGCTGGATACCTTGGCCGTTCGCTTGGTGAAAGTTGGGATATCTCTGCTTTAAAAACATGATGCGCTTCCGAGAAAAAGGCTTTCAAGGCCTCGTTCTCCTTCTTTATAAACAGGCCTTGAAGCTCATCATGGTAGGGAACGGCCTGATCACCGAAGACGATTACTTGGAATTTGATTGCCATGGCGGTCATGGATGAAGGGGGGCGAAAGAGTAGTGAATATCGTGATCAGAGTCACACGATGCTTGCCATTTAATAAACAGGGTGGTTTGGTCGGGAAAAATAGTTCTCCCCTTCAAATCCGGTGGACAGAATTCCTCACATCAGCAGTATATCTAATCCGGTGATTCAGTATTGGCGGGTCTATTTTTGAACGCTGAGCGGAAGTGGCTTGGTGAGATAATAATTCCATAGACAATTCCAGCGCATAATCAAAAACAGCCACGGGGTTCGGAGGACCGAAGGTTCAATCTATCGTCGGGATGCTTGGGGGCCAGCGCGGAAATCCGACGCTCAAAATCCAGCGCCACAGGAAGGATGCCACAATTTCCCCCGGCATTTGTCAGTCTTGGATCCAGGTGGCTTTCCTATTGACCTCTTTCCCTTTTTTTTACCCTTCCTTTATTTTTGAGAGATTTTGGAGCTCGCTCACTACGCATCCATGAGCAAAAATCAATAGATTCAACTTGGTAAAGATGGCATCATCGACAGATCAAATGCTTTGTCTCAATATTCTCGGATACAAGAAAGAGGGTATTACTACGGGGGAGTACCGGGACTACATGGTGAACGTACACGCAAAGATCGTTCGTCAGCTCATGGCGAAATATGGAATTACGCAATGGAGCATGGTAAGCGCTCCAGTCCTCAACAGTGCAAATACGCTCACGCTCACATCGAGTTCTAGTCGCACCAAACAGACGAATCTCCGGCCCTCATGGGAAAGCTTTTTGACCCGCAATTCTCCAACATTGCCTCCTATGATTGCTGCGTGTCGATTGTATTTCCAGATATCGATTGTTTTGTCCGAATGAAGGCAGACCCGTTTTTCAAGGAGAACGTAGGGCCTGACCACGAGAAGTTTGCGGACACAAAAAGATCACAGATGATGATAGGGTATTGGACACCGGTCATGAAGGATGGACAGCTTGTTGAACCCAGTGCGTAAAGTTAGGGTATCTCTCCACGAGAAATTGAAAACTTCAGACGGCTGCGACGTGTTTGTATATCAGCATAAGCTGTAGCGTCGTGGAAGGTTCAGATCCCTGAGCCGTTCATTTGCCAACACATATATAACTATAGCATGATAAGTTCATACTATCAGTATCCTACGCCGGCGAATCATCAATTCACGGGCGCATTCTGAGCTCTAAAGAGGGAAGGGGTTACAACATCAATATTGCCAACTGAACACGTTTCTCGGCTTTAATAACGGTATAGAAAATACAATTTTCATAAGGAAAAAAAGAATAGTGAATAACTACTGTGCTCGGTATAACAGTCCTAACCCCAATCTCATGTAGACGGTTAGGCAGTCACGAGGCCATCTGCTGCAGCGTACTTCACAGCTACGGGCGTGGCCTTCTCTTCCTTGGCCACCTGTTCCTCTACCTTCGATGCCATAATGGTGTGCGCCGCAGGATCTTCAAACTTCCACTCCATGACTGAAAGGACACTCCCGAGCGGCTTAGTCGTCTTCACAAGCTTCAAGGTTGGATCAACGCGTCCTATCAATGCGCTCCATTCTTCCGGCGCACGCTCTCTTGAGTTGAAAACCTGGCGCATGGTCAGGTCTCGCAACCGCAACAGTCTCTCTAGTGTAGCTGGCAGCTGACCGGGTAGAGGCAGCACTGAATCCATAATCACCAAGGAGCTCTTGGCCTTGTTGACCTCCATAGCCTTGACGATGCGGCTCAAGATACGGACCGAGTCATCGTCGGACCAATCGTGAATGATCATGCGCAGCAGATACACATCTGCACCAACAATGGGCTGCTCCTGGAAGAAGTCATGTGCCTGGAAAGTGATTCGGTCGGCCAGGCCTTTCTGCGCCTCATTCTCACCCGCTATAGCTAGTGCATCTCGGCCTGCGTCGGCATTGGTAGCCAAATCTTGGACAATAAATCGCAAACCAGGGAATTTCTCGGCGATGGCGATGCTGCCATGGCCAGTAGATCCGCCAACATCTACGACGAGGGAGTCTTGCAACAGCGCCGCCCAGTGGTAGCCGCTCACCAGGTGCTTGAGGCTGGTGCCCTCGCTATTGGTAACGCTCTTCATGTAACCAGCAAACTGCTCGGTGCGAGCCGGAAGTGTCTTGAGGTGCTCAAAGAGCGGCAACTGGGTGTCGAAGGCCAGATTGTAGGCCGTCTCAGTGTTGCTAAGGCTTCCCGGCCATCGCTGGGTCGCATCGGCGAAGGCGGAAGCAGTGGGGACGCCTACATCTGTCATGAACTCGGCCCACAGCAGCAAGTTCGGATTTATTGCAATCATGGCAGAGGTAGGGGAATGCGCAATGTGGTTGGGGGTTGGCTCGGCGAAGAGATTGCTGGTCATAGCCATACGTGCAACGCTCTTCAAGGCCCCCTCTGGTGCGGAAATGGCAGCGGCAAGCTTGTCATAGGCGATGCTGCCCTCCAAAGGAACTCCATTAAACACCTTAAAGCGGCAAAGCCATTTCAAACAGGCAGTGTAGTGTACCTAACCCAGGAACTATGTCAGCTCGACCGACTCCGATCATGAACGCTAGATACAACCGGAAATTTTCGCTTATACATACACCGACACTCAAGGAGAGTATGTACTCCCCTGGCCCCAGAGCATGCTGATGTAGCTGCCAGCTCGCCTCTACTAACCTCTGGCGCAGCTCTTGAAACTCTGGAGATGCAATGGGCTGGGAATGTTTGAGAGCCTGGACGCTCTGCGTAATCTCGTCGACGAGCGCTTCCATCTTGACGCTCGATTCTCTCGATGCTAGCGGGAATGCTGCTGCCATTGTAGTTGTAGTTTACTAATGTTGATGCTGAGGTTGTAACTTGATTAGATTAGATTACCCACCAAGATATTGAAGGTTCTCTAGAGTTCGAGAATGGGCATCTTGAGTCTCAAAACGATGAAGAATCCCTTACATCTATCTTTGCTTTAGCTTGTCTTCAGCTCGTTTGAGTGTGTTTAGCTACCGTGAAGGATCCCGAGTGGCTCGGAGCCCGAGTGCCCCACACTCCAAGGTGGATAAGCCTGGGCGCAGATGTAAGATCTCCCATTCCGGCCGGAGTTCTTGGAGGCTGAGTGCAATTTCCCCGCCTCGGAATCTTCCTCGCTTAGCCGAAGTAAGCTTCCCACAGCTTGCGAGCTGTGCTCGCACCGGAAGAAGTGTCACGGCCCGAGGCATGCGACTCGCGGCAACCGAGATCTGGAAGGAATTTTGGGGCAAAATTAAGCATGTTGCAGGACGCAGAAGTTTGTGTCTTTCAAACAGGTTTACGTCCGAAGGCCAAGATTAGAAGTGCGAATTTGGTCGTGACGCGCCGATTTTGAAAATCACTAAAATTTGAGAGGATGTTACACTACGTCTAACCTTCCTTGTTTCCGGACCTACATTCTAGCTAGGTCAACAAGTCAGTACGCGTACTTAAGAATTCTGTTGATCTAGCTTTCTGCCAAAGTCGGGTGATGTTGTTTGGGGGGTGGAGTTGATAAAGCTGTACATAATCCTGGCGCTTCTGGGATTTTTAATATTTTGGTATTAGGTTAGTCGAGTCTGTTCTAGGCCATACATCTATTGAGAATTTGGAAATCAAGGAAGAAAACAAGGATATTGTCTTCACAATATCTATATTCAAGATTTCACGTGGTGATATGTATAACATTATCTGGATAAGAAACTATTAACATTAGACATACGGTTGAGCAATTCCAAAGCCGCTCAGTTCATATTTCACCATTGTGACCCAAACTGTACTCTGGTGGGACTTCAGGCCATTTGTCAACAGCGTCCAGAATTGCTTGGGCAAAACCGGTTGCGAGATGTGTCTCAAAATGGCAATGAAGAAGCCAAGGGCCGGGGTTAGACGCCTGGTAGCGGAGCAACATCCAAGACTGATCAGCGACATAATCAGGAGCCACGGCCGTGTCGCGATATGGAGGGTCAACCAAATTAAAAGCCTCGGGGCTTGCTGCGATAGCGTCGGCGGTGTTATTCCACGTGAATACACCAATGCCAGTTCCAAGAACCCAAAATTTTGTGCCGTGCTTGTGGATAACATGGGACACGCCGTCCACAATCGAGTTCCACTGGATGAGCAGATCTACCCACTGGTTGTACTTGGTGCGGACGACGAGGGACGTGTTACGGGCATCGGCCGTATCTACACCAGTCTGCAGGAATGGCTTGTATGCCCGCCAGTCAAGGGGATACAGAACAAGCGAGTCAGTCATGCTGAATTGCCACGCGCCATCGACACGATGGATGCTGAATTTGTGCAGCACATCAGAGGTAGTGGCAGGGGCAATTGGGGGGAACGCTTTAATAGTGAATCTGTCGAAGAAGACAACCGACTCGGTAAGGTTCTGGCCATACCATCCAATATAAGGAGTTGATTCGCTTCCATTGGAGTAGCTGCGCTGGTTGGTATACCGCAACGTGGCCCAGGTCCAGATGACCTGACTCTCTCCGTTATTTGGCACGCGGATGGTGTAGTCCTTGGGGGGTTTGTCAAGCTTGACCAAAACAGAGTACCGTTCACCGGCGCGGATGTCGAATGCATTCGCTAGTCTTGGCTCGATAAGGTTGCCGTCAACTTCGTACACCCACATAGGGTGCTCATCAATGGAAACCATCAAATCGGAGGCTGCTACGGTGGCAACGAAGTTGAAGCTAATCCACGGGGTCTTTGTTGGATCAACCTCGATAACTTCTTCGCTGCCGTAGGCTGACACGCAGTCAAAGAACATGTCGCGCGGCAGCCTCTCCGGCATAGATTGGTTGATGAACTCAAACTGCGTCTTGGCATCGATGGGGAAGCACCTGGCATGGTGAAAGATCATTAGCGCTGTTGATCAAGTCTCTTGCGAAGTAATATAGGTGGTAGGTGGGACTTACCCCTTTTCTGTGGCAACATCGGGTTGGATGGCCTCCAGGAGTGCTGGTAGCGTGTTGGCATTGATAACATCCTGGCCTGGGCAGTTGACCCAGCCCTTGCCATTGATGAGGTAGCTATCAAGGCAGCTATGGATCCAATAGTCGTTAGCCAAGACCTGGAAACGAGGGGAAATGAAAGATAAGTCTTGGGCAAACCTACAAGATACCGACTTTCGCGTAATCCTGGTAGTAGAGATACTCGGTGGAGTTGTACTTCGTCCAATCGGACAGGAGCATGAGCTGGGGGTTATTGACGGCTGCGTCGATCTGCGTGATGTCTCGACTGTTATTGCTGATCAGGTGCCAGGGAGTTGGGTCGTGGGCCTTGCGCTTGATGACAATAGCGCCATACAGGCCATCCATCAGTTGAGCTCGTATATGCGAGTGGTACCAATACGTTCCTGGCGGATATGCCTTGAATCGGTATACGAAGTTCTCGCCCGGCTCAATAGGCGTTTGGGACAGGCCCGCGACGCCATCGGAATACTGAGTGCCCTGCTGGAGCAAGCCGTGCCAGTGGATGCTTGTATTTCTTTGCATATGGTTGTGAACCGTGATCTGTATACCAGCCGTATGTTAGATTAAAGAACACAAAGAGATCAATGCGACGGGAATTTCGGTAAGTTCTTGCCTCTACATCATCGCCTTCATTAAAAATCAACGCGGGACCGGGGAACTGCCCATTGGTCTTGATCAAGTATCTCTCCTGGCCATCAGGGGCTCCGAGTTCATGTGTTATCTTGAGTTCTCGTTTCTGAGTTTGGCCACCAAAAGCAGGGCCTATGTTAGCCAATGCTATAAGACCGAGGAACAGCAAGCGCAGAGCCATCTCTCGACCAGTGGACTGTTCTGACAACCCACAATAAGACACGTAGATCCGCCCCCTGATTTGGATGGTGATACAGGGAGCCAAAGGACTGGAAATATTACTGCATGTCGCGTTTTATTGAAGGAAATTGTGAGGTTGAATTGCCCACTAGCGTGTATGGATGTCCGCGCTGCACAGCCATCAAACCGGAGCTTCGGGGGTCGGTATGGCTGACTCTTCGGACCCCGGAGGGCACGCCCCAGGTAGCTGATACACTGGGGTGCCCATTCGGTAGTCTTAATACGAGCGTGAGACTTTAGGCTCTCTTTTTTGTGTTTATTATTTTTTTTTTCTTAGACTCGTCCGGTGGCCCTGTAGCTTAGTGCAGTTAGCGCCGGTTTCAGGGCGCGAAATCCACGAATTAGACGATTACACGACAATGAACAAGCTCTGCCAGAGGTTGTGAGCTGAAGTTGCGTATTAGGTATCTGGCAGTCATGATCGCGGTATACTGCATGCTCGCTATGAAGAAGCCTCAACTGGATATCATGTGTCATGGCTAGACTGCAGCCTGTCTGCAGATTTAGGTATAGCCATTCACATCAAAATTCGAATACGCAAGTTTGTCTCCGAAATTCTCCATAATAAGCGCATTTTTAGGCCGTAGAAAGATGTCTAGTCCCGGTTCGAAGAATATAGACCTGTGCACAATAACAGTAATCTGCGGAAATGTGTACGACGCTCCATCAGTTGGGTAGATCGATGACAATTTCCAGTTGTACACAGCGGTAGAGCAAAGCCCCTCAATCAGCCCGCCTCTCCTTTCTTCGTCCCTGGGGAGAAAACAAGACAGTTCATTTTTATCTCCTCTCCTATGCAACTAATCAGACATTCTTTTAGACCATCCTAGCAGCCGCTGCTGCTGCTTCTGCGGCAGCTACCACGTCATCCCTGGTTATCCGGCTCTCGTTACACAGCTGCCGGAAACGGCCATCTTCGTCGTCATAAAGAGCCAGGGGTTCACCAAGTTCAGCTACCGCACCCTCATCCATGACACACACACGATCATAGCCGATGATCGTGCGAAGACGATGTGCAATGCACAGCAATGTTTTACCTCGGAACGCGGTGGCTATGGTGTGCTGGATGGCTGCATCGTTCTCCAGGTCAATGGAGCTCGTCGCCTCATCGGCGACAATGATTTGCGACTCACGTACAAGAGCCCGCGCCAGCGCCAACAGCTGCCGCTGGCCATGAGATAGATTGGAGCCTTCCGGCTCCAGGACTGTGTCTAACGTGATGGTGCTAAACGTACTCCCATTCTGACTGCCCTGGGCGTTGCGGGGCATAGCCGTGAGATGTACCCGCTGGAGTGCCTCCCACAGCTCCTCATCCGATTTCTTATGGAAAGGGTCCAGATTGGAGCGTACCGTCCCACGGACCACGGTGGCATCCTGGGGCACAATGGACATGCGCGATCTGAGGTCATGCAAGCGCACACGCGAGACGTCCAAACCATCGATAGTGATCGAACCTGCGCACAGTTCCACTATGCGGAACAGGGCTGCCATGATGCTGGACTTTCCCGCTCCGGTGCGGCCCGCAATACCTAGTCTCTCACCTGGGCGAATGTGTAGGTTCAGATCATGGATAACCAGCGGCAGACCCGGCCGATACCGCGCTTGGACGCCCTTGAAGACGATCTCGCCCTTGGCAGGCCAGCTCTCATCCACTTTGGCAGTAGATGACTCATCGGATGCCTCCTGCGGTATTTGCTTGTTGTAGTAGTGGATTCGCTCCACGGACGTCATGCTATTCTCCACCTCGGCAACTTGTCGCACTGAGAACAGCAGGGTTTGTGTGATGGAGACTAGATAAGAGAGCACGAGGCCGCTGATGCTCGGTGAAACATTAAACTTGTTCGTTACAACCAGCAATCCAGTCACTAGGAGAAAAACGACACCAACGACGTCGACCCGAAGACTCAACCACCTCTGGTTAGCACAGGTGATGTAGTAGGCAGAGGCCATATCATCAATTGCGGAGACAATTCGGCGCGAGAAACTTCCAACCTCTCCGTAAGCACGCAGGGTTGTTGTGCCTGAGACTGCTTCGCTGAAGAGTGCAAACACCGGGCTGCGAAGCATACCTTCGATCCGCTTGATTTCGCGGGCGGAGGCACGGTAGTAGCTGGATGCAAATGCGTAGATCAACAGCATAGACACCAAGGCAATGGCGAAGTAGTAAAAATACGACACGGTAAGTCCCACGACGGAGAGGACGGTGAGAAGAGTCGTCGCTGCCATACGGACCGACTCGGACAGGTTGTTGTCCATGACGTCGACGTCCTTGGAGAAGCGGTTCATGATGCGGCCCACGGGCGTGGTGTCGAAGAAGGCCACAGGAGCGCGCATCAGGTTTTTCGTGGCCTGCTGATACATCCTCTTGCTCGCCTCGGTCCCATATGTAGACATTGCCAGCATCGATACGAATTGCACAAGACTCTGTCCGACTCCAAGAGCAACGTAGATTCCGATCTGCGCGCGGCAGTTTGTTAGAATCTCGCACAGAGCATCGTGAGGAACGTCGACTTACGTATGAAGTAGGGCTCAGGCTGTATTTGCCACTCGACCACCAAGCCAGCCACAAATTCGTAATAATGCTACTCGCCTGGTAGACCACCAGACTTGCGAGCAGAAGTATGGGAAGTAAGATGGATCCCATCGAGCTGCAGTAATTCTTGTACACTTCCCAGGATATGCCCTTAAATTGGCGGTCCTCTTCTTGCATGATCGCATCCCCCGACTTTTCCTCGAGCACTCCTGGCTTTTTGGTGGTCTCTAGCGATGCGTCGTAGTTGGCCATCTCGCGGTCGACACCCATCTGTACTGTTTGTAGGACTCGCATCGAGACATCGTCTCGCTTCATCAAGTTGTCCAAAGAGTCGTATGCGACTATCTTTCCGTTGTCCATGACGATGATTCTGTCGCAGCGATGAAGTAATTGCACCTGGTGAGTGGCGAGGAGTCTGCAAGTGTTCTTCAAGAGACCACAGATCGCATGCTCCATCAAATGGCTACCAGTCTCGGCATCGACTGCAGCCAGGGGATCATCGAGTATAATGATGTCTGGGTCAAAATATATAGCCCTGGCTAGACTGATGCGATGCTTCTGTCCTCCTGACAGGTTGATTCCCTTCTCCCCAATCTCAGTGGAACTCCCATGGGGAAGGATGCGTAAGTCCGGCTTGAGAGCACATGCGTCGATAACGGCGTCATACTTGTCCTGATCGAACTCTTGCCCAAAGGTGATATTCTCCCTGATTGTGGTGCTCTGGATCCAAGGAACCTGGGCACAGAATGCTCGTCTGCCCTGCGTCCTGCATTCGCCTGCAGTCCGTCGCATTTCCCCGGCGATGGCCGAGAGAAGTGACGATTTGCCAGAGCCCACAGTACCGATGATTCCAATGAGCTCAGCTCCTTCGGTATGCAAGTTAAGTCCATGCATCGAAAACGGCGGGGTGTCAGCTGGTGACTTTTCCTCCTCGATCTCACAAAGCGTAGAATTGGCTTGGTCTTCCCTTGAAGAGGGTTTCGCTTTCGTTTCGCTCTTCTTCCCCCTTTTCTTCTTGTTGTCGTCATCATCGTCCCATTTCATTTCTCTCATCTCTTCTTCGGTCAACTCTCTGGAACGAAGACGCTCGTTTGGATCAGGAGGCGTGCTCTGTTCCCAAGTGAAGGAGGCATCCTTCATATGTATTGAAATGTGCGTTGATTTCGGCGACGCTTCTTCTACCGAGCAGTCTTCGGCCTTGAGGAATTCCTCGATTCGGTCGATAGACTGAAGTGCATCGACAATCATGGCCAGAGTGAAGGGAACGAACATGAGTGGCATTCGCAACTGGTTGAACAAAGTAAGTGATGAGAATACTGAAGCCGGGCTCAGGTTGTCCTGGGTTTTGAAATAGACGATAAAAGCCACTATCGCAGCCAGAACAGGAGTGGTGGTGCCAAAGGTGTTCAAAAAGTTGCGAATCGCCAGAAGCCACCGGATTCCCGCAATCTCCTTCTTGCGAATTCTCGCCAGGCGCTGGAGGAAGTCGCCCTCCCAGGCATAGTACTTGACAAAGCGGATGGCCGACAGTAAGTCCTGCGTGACCGTGATTCGCTCATCAGTGATCTTGTTGACGACTTTGCGGTGTCTGAACATGGCCAGCATGCCCACAATGGAGATCGGTAGTGAGAGCAGGAAGATGCCAATCCCAGGTAGGGCGGAATAGGACAGGTTCACGATGAGAAGAGCAATCGTGACAATGATGCTGAGCATGTTCGACCAGGTGACGTGGAACCAACCGTAGGCCTGGTCGATTCGGTACGTGTCTACAGACATTATATTGATAATTCGTCCACTCGGCCAGGCGCTGCTGCGCGGCGTATCGTCCTTCTTGTTCCCTTCGGGGTCCGCCTTCTCCATCTGGCGTGCAAAGTGGCCCTTTTCCGCGTTGCTCCCTGGTCTAACGTTGCCAGGCAGCGGTTCCAGTGCGGCAGCATTGCCAGCTTTGGCGCGCCCGGAAATTGTCATGGCCTTGTCGAAGATGATAGAGATGAGGGCAGATCGCGTCTGGGCGCCCGTCATCATTCCGCGATAGAACATGTGGGCGTTTCCGAAACTCGCCAGGACTTGCAGGCAGGTCAGGCAAAGGACGAGACCGACTCCTCTGCCGATGGAGGTTTCGCGCCCGTAGTAAGCTTCCTCAGCAAAGGCGATAATGTATTTGACGACCAGTGACATGACGACTTGGCAAGAACTGGACAGAAATGCCGCCACACCGCCGATGATGATGTCTTTCCGGAATGTCTGCCATATCGCCACCAGGAGAGGCCGCTTGGACCTGTGATCGTTGTTATTCTTAAAGTTGTCCCTGATATCCGCGGCGAGCCTTTGCGTGCTTCGGTCTGGATTGACCAGCCAGATATCGTTGACTTCTAAAGGCCGATTGTAGCCCTTGAACATGAGAGATGACATCCATGAGAAGGTCAGCCGGCTCAAGAAGCCAGCAGTATGCTCAGGAGATGGCTCGCGATGCTGTGGAACGGGGATATGCCGTCTTCGCAACCCTCCCATGAGGCGTCCCATTAGGCCCACTCGTGACACGACAGTGCTCGGCGCAGTGCTGGGCACTGCCTTGGCTTTTTCTTGACTCATGCTTGGCGATGCTTATCAGTCTTGGAATTGTGGGTATCAATCATCAGATGCTTGTTTTAAGGGGCCATAGACAAAGAAGAACTCGATTGAGCACGGAGAAAAGGGCGTTGTCTCTTCGGAGGATGGCTTTCCTCCGTGGGGGCGGATTGTTTGTTTTGTTGCATAGTGGTGTGATGGTACATATCAGTGGGCACTCCACTACTAGCAGGGTACAGGGCACCGGCTTTTGTAGAGGATGCAGCGTGTGCACTGCTGTATCGGGGCATACGCGGCGAAGGGCACCTGGCCGCTACCCCAGGAGGGTGAATCCGTCCAATATTCACTAGAGATATGAATTCTGCAGCGTAGAGCTATGGATGTCCGATGGCACTCCGCGAGGCCATGGAGAACAGCTCCGGTCCGGATAATTGTTATCAAGGGGGTGTGGAGAGCGATCGCTGTCCAATCGTGGTGCGAGAGGGCGCATTCTCTCTGCAGGTGGTCGGGGTAATTACGACTGTCTGATCCAGGCTCCGAGGGGACGTTGAGATTAAAGGGCCTCGCACACCCAGCATGGATTGGAAGGTCGCATCTTCTCCCGCGCCCATTGGGTATCGATGGACGGCGGTCTCAGCTTCATACAATCAGGCGACTCTGGCCACCACAGTCGCCCCAGAAAGCACCCTCAGTATGAATTAGAACTGCTCCTCGAGATACGAAACAGGTGCGAGTACAAATTCACTGCCATGTCAATCCTTTGGGGGCCAAAGCGACCCCGTCCGCGGGCTGGAGCGGGAAGGCCAGCGCTAATGCATCATCTCGGTGTTGACAGGTGGCCTGTTAGTTGGTGCTGGCCGCTCAGCCTGTTGGGGGCCGTACCAGGGTGCCATCTCCAGCTCTTATGTAGCGAGATTGACGGCCGGAGAAAATCTAATAATATTAACTTGGGGAAAGTCCCGCAGTAGTAGCGCTGGGCGAGTGGGTGAGTCGTAACTTCGTCCTTGAGAGGGCACCAATCAGCTCCTAGCTGGGCGCTCTTACGTACGCCAATTAAGAATCTCACCATTCCTAATAAGAGTTTTTGCCAGCATTGGCGACCAGCTGGAGACAAGAGGCCGAGCTGGGCTCAGCAGAAACATACGGGCAACTGCACGTCATTAGGCAGTGCGAAGGCTGGGGGCCAGGTGCTGAAGAACGATGCTCCAGGCTCCCAGCTGGGCACCATGATATATAATCTACGCAGGCAATCCAAGACAGCGCTCTCTGCCGGGTTCTTCCCCAACAAACAAACAGTCGTTCGGCTAATCAGAAATCCGATTCACGTGACCATGAGTTCTCCGTCGGGCTCCAATGCCAGTTATGCTCCCGACCGGCCTGCCCGGTTCAAGGATAGTTGTGACAGCTGCGCGCAGGCCAAGGTGAAATGCAGCCGTGACCGGCCAAGCTGTCAGCGTTGTGTGCGGAGCGGGTTCCTGTGTCACTACAGTCTGGCGCGCCGAGGAAAGGCTGCATCGGCCGCCTCAGCCGCGAGGCACGCCAACCCTCCCAAACCACCAGCCCCGAGAACCCCGCCACAAAGCGTGACGAGCCTCGCAGAAGTCTTCAGCGGCCATGCGCCGGATCTGACATCCATCGATGACGAATTCTCCCTGTCGGCAGATTTCATGTCCAGACACGCCAACCCTTCCAAGTCGCCAGCGCAGAGAATCCTGCAAGAAAGCGTGACCAGCCTCACAGAAAACTTCACTAGCTACGCTCCCGATCTGACGTCTTTCGATGAGGGATTCTCCCTGTCGGCAGACTTTCTGTCCTGTCGCGGCTTCGACGCACACCGGATGGCCGGCCTGCCACATGAAATCGACGCCGCTCCCCACGAATCCAGTTTAGACTTTTCTCTTCTCTCGAGGCTCGGGAATGGGGACTCAAATAGACGTGAAATTCCCATGCCCGAAATGACAGCCATTGAATCGGCCCTGATGGCGCTGCCGCCAGACCCAGCGGATCCTCAAATAGGCACCAAAACCTTCGGCACCGGTGGGACTGGAAATACCCCCACACCCAACTCCTCGGAAAACATCCGAGTAGTCCTCTCAACATTGGAAAGCCTGCATATGCCGTCCACCATGCCCACTCCGAGCATCGACACGATACTCAAGGTGAACAACATGGCGATGGGTAACTTGTCCGCCCTCCTGAAAGACCCCTGTGGGCTCAAATGCCCAAATATAACCCTGCTTGCTCTCGTCTGCTGCAATGGCATTATAGACGCCTACCAGCGGCTATTATTGGCCCAGAGAGATTCGGCCTCGGCTGAGGATGAAAAGAGCCGCAGCGAAGACGATATGGACCTATCCTTTTCCACGGCAGCGCTAGCTGCAAATATGCAGATTAGCGTTGGGGAATTCCTGCCAGACAGTTCTGTCAAGCAGAAGATCATCTCCAGCGTACTTCTGAGCGAGCTTACCAGACTCGGAAATATTATCGAAAGAATAATACCGTCTAGAAAGAACCCCGCCCTCTCAGCGAGTCGAAATATAAAGGATGGTGGAGAATTCATATCGACTTTGAAGCCACTTCTAAAGGAGAAGCTGAGAGTAATCGTCAGAGTTGTCAAGGCTGCAATAATGCAGTCCGATGATATATAATGATCGAACTGCATATTGGATTAGCTTTTTGAGGTTATATGGAAACACATACAGCTCCGCAAACCTATTACTGGCGATGAGTCACTTGCTTATGGGGTGACGTTTTCCTTTTCCTTCCTATTCAGCTTCATCCCCAGGCAGATGAGTTCCAAACTCATAGACCAGGAGTTCACCAGTTGAAATATACATACATGTATATGTAAATATATACCCTACATAGCAATCATGAGAAAGGATTAAGCGAGCAATGCAAAAGGCACTTGAATCAAATTAGCCTTGGAGGGTATTGATAAAGTGGTAGAGTAAATAGACAACCCTCAATCCCTCATTAATCGGTACATGCTACAAGCAACTGCGGGTTGAGCTTTGCGTTCCTGCTGGCCTCCGTCCATAGAACATCACTAAACCCCGATGCCTCTAAACAAGCTCTCCAAAAGGCCTCGTCAACCGTACAATGCTTCCTCCCATCTGCAAAAAGCCACCAACCATCCAGCAGTCCAAACACCAAGTCTAGCCAGTACAGCCTTGTGGTGAACTCAATAAGCGCACAGAAACCACCAGGGCGGAGAAGCTTCCGGATATTGGTGCAAGAGACTTGGAGACTCGTAGTGGCGTGTATGCAATTGGTCGATATCACTGAGTGGAAACGACGCTGCAAGTGTTCGGGAGGCGTCTTCTCAATATCGAGGACGAAGTACTCGATACAGCCTGCCGGGAGGTTCTTATATCTATTCTTGGCGGCAGCAAAGAAAGAAGATGAAATGTCGGTGAAAGTATACTTGAATGGTATCTTGGCGTGGACCAGCATGTCAACTATGGAATTTGTTGTGCCTCCCAGACCAGCACCAACCTCCAGGATCTCGATGCAGCCGCCGTCTCTCTTCACAATTTCGGAGAACATGCACCTAAGAAACGCTGCGAGATACTTGGAGGCCGCTATGGACATCGGAGCGTTGGTGTAGAAATCCTGAAGCAAGTCCTTATTCTTGCCGAACAGTAGCTTGATAGGGTCCACGGCACCAGTAAGGCACTCGGCGAACTGCGACCCTGTCAGATTTAGGAGCCGATGCATGTTGGCATATAGAGGGTGGTCATGGACCAGGTTGTCGAAGATGATCTGAGATGGTTGTTTGCCGGTGGTGGCTGACGTTCGTACGAATTCGTTGCCTTGGCGAATGATAATACCGCCGTCTTCAAGGATTTGAAAGATGGCGCCGTCGAATACCCGCCTGTGTTTAGTCAAAATATTACTAGGGCACGTCACAGTTGTCCCTGGTGGAAGCTCATCCAGTGACACGCCTAAATTTAACAAGGATTCATTAATGTAGGCTAGGACCAGCTGCTTTTGCGCAGGATAAACCTCGGTCCAGAAATTAGCACAGCCCGTCTCCGCCGCAATCTGTGCGACAAGATGACTAGCACCTGCGAATGCGCCTCTGGGGGTCATCCCGGGAGCAGCACGGTACATAGATGTCACCGGAGACACCACCACACCTGTGCCATGTCAGCATCGCGACCGCTGAAAGGGATATGAGCAAATATGTGGCGGAGTCCGGCTAGGACAAGTGGGAGGTGGGTGTATCCCAACGTACCATGTGGACTCGTGCTGTAACCCAGTGTTTCTGCAACCTCAGACAAGGTACAGCAGTCCCGAAAGAGGGAGGCCGGCAGCTCCACTCCAGTTCTATCGGCTACAATGTCGAGAATGGAAAGCCCTATTATCGGATCCAAGCCGATATCGTCGAAGGGGATATTGCCATCGGCATCTCCGAGTGCAACACCAGTTTCGGTTGAGACGGCCTTCCGGAACACGTCGAAAATCTCAACTGGAGCCGGTCTTGCACCGCTCAGGATTGGTGACTGATACGTCGCCATGGAAGGAAGTGTCTCCGGATGTCACTTCTGCGGGAGTGACGGTGCAATGCTAGGAAGATAGACTTGAAAGAATTCGTGAATGTACTTTGCCGACTACCACGAGCCCCGAAGTGATGAAGCCTGTATTGATGGTGGTGTCCTATTTGGGAATTGGGCACTCTGATGCGTAAGTGTCGTGTATTGGCCCCAAGCTGGAGGGGTTAAGGCGGTTTTCGTATGCGACCAAAATAAGTAAGTGCAAGCTCAATACCCAACGAATATAGCGAGCGTACCAGACCGAAAACCCGGCTATCACTGTTCAGCCCTAGGCCAAGAACCCCGGGATTACGGTCCCAGCATCTGGATCCTGGACCGGATCCTACGGATTTCCGGACCGGAAAATCCAAAAAATCGCCCAGTGATTCCCGTTTGGGATGTATCGTGATCGGAAATAAATCCAACTTCAGCAATATATTCCAGTGACCGTAACAAATATTCTCCACTTCTTTGGAAACTGGCTTAAAAGGAATATTGAATGGAAGCCTTGTACTTGTAGCGGACAAAGCTGTGATCTCCGGCGGAAAGGATATATTATAGTATCTCGGATGAATAAAACTTGAGATGGAATTCTGAATCGATATTCTGTAAAAAGATTGCCACTGTTTCATAATGCAATTGATTAAACCGTTATTTACGGATTTTATATATGGTTTTCGTCCTACACGGATGGTTATAGTAGGTGCGTTGACGGATTGGAATCTGTCTTGAACACATTTTTGAAATCCATCAAAGAAATCTCTCCTTCGCTCAATGCACCTAGGGCCTCTTCAGAGCCACAGAAAGTCTTAAAGAGTATAGTAGAGGTGAAGGTTAGGATGGAGTAACCGCTTGGAGTTCGATTACACCGTCCTCGGCTGGGCAACTGGTCGCTACGATGACTTTCTTGGGAGGTTGCCTGCTTGCATCTGCTGCATCAATGCGACTAGCTCTGCCGAGATCACCTTGTCTCCACTGCGCTCGTAACCCTGATACCATTCCTGGAGAAGTGGCCATGCACGCTGTACGAGGGTGATGTCGGTGCAAACGCTACATTCCACGATCGCGATGGCGAGGGCAGACCAAGGCATTGTCACATACCACCGAAAGCCCTCGCTACGCGAATCTGATTGGATTGCCTTCGTCTTCTTCAGGTAAGACAGTGCTTGGTGTAGAAGCTCCGGGTTTCCTCTGCTTCCTTCGGCACTGTTGGCTTGCTCCGCCATCATGCTCTGATGTCCATGGGCAGTTTTAGTTTGCTGTGCATATGTGCTCAGCGCCGCAAGCCGAATTGCCGCCACCAAGCACTGTATACTGTGGCATGTGAACCACGCATATTCCGAAGAATTAGGGTCACAAAAGTGCAGCAGGCGAAGGGATGCTTGCTCAAACAGACGAATTTGGGACTCTCGGATCTGCGTGTCCTGAGATTGATTCGAGAAAGTCGTCATGCCGCTCCCTGTGCTTGTCTTCCTCTCATCAGCTAGATCGGAGGGAGGAAGGATTAGCCGACTGCCCGCGAGCTCTACTTGATAGTTAATGAGGGTAAATGTTGTGTCAGTAAGTCCTTCGCGGTCTGTGACTGGATTTGTTGTTATAGGGCCGAAATCGGAGTCATTAATAAGCTGTACGCGGGCTAGGGCTGAAGCTGCTTCTCGATAACTGATTAGAGGCTCCGATAGCTGGGCCACAGAGGATTGTATGTCCAGCAAGCAGATGGTCAGCCAGAGGCGGCTCCGTATCTGTTGGTCGAAGAATGATTCCCTCGGACTTCGTCGGTCTTGGTGTAAGCCAAGTGACCTAGCGCTCCTGACGGCCACGGCTATTAACGTCCACACGGCCATGCTCCTGTCATGCGCCCTCTTACTGATCTTGATCATCAGTGGATTAGCACCCACATTTCTCCATACGGGGATCAAAACTACCAACGTACTAGGTATAATACAAAGGCCTGAAGTGTGATTATATCACGAGACGTTAGTAGATCTGATTTGGAAATTGCTGTTTCGCAAGCCGTCTGACATTTTGACACCGAATTGATTTTGCTGGTATGGAATATCGCCTGACATTGGTCCTGGGACATACTTATTGTAGCAGCATAACAAACTGCTAGGCTCAGCGCTTCGAGTGAGGGATGGTCGTCTGGGTACGCCAGATATTTCTCCCCCCGCAGCATCCATCCGCTCAACGTTGGCCGATGAAGGAGTTTTATAATGGGGTCAACGTTTTGGAGATAGACCTGGCATAACTCGGGTACTGGCATTTCGCCTCGAGCACACGAGGCGATGTGTTGATGCGAGCCAAGCAGATCAAGTGCGCTAGCACGGTCAGGGTATGCATCTGTCAGCGCTGGTTCTGGAAATTTCTCATTCCTCATATTGGTGTTGTTTGGCTCCATCTCCATACCACCTAGAGGAGGTAGGGGCTTCTGTCGCTTTCTTGTTAATATACTGTTCAAGCGGTCGTAGAAGTGCACTTTGTGTCTGCTCGATTGGTTTGATCAGTCATACCTTATTGATTATTACTCCTCCAAAGTAATTTGGCTCATAATCCTGAGGGCCTTGAAGGTTGCCTTCTGCAGGAACACTCGTGGGACATGACAAAGGGTAGTTGCGAGACTGTGCGCCTGAATTCTCTGATGCCTGTAAACATTCTCTTAGCTTCCGTTTCATCCTTTGAGTTGTATAAAAGTGAACAAAACAGATGTGATTTACTTGCAAATATCAAGTTCCTGAGGGTCTCGAGTGTCAACAAACTTACTGGGACTTCGGACGGCTTCTCAGGTTGATCATTTTCTCCACTGGCTGTCGTTATCGCACCCAACCCCGTAATGAAGCCCTCAAGCCTTAGGTCTTTCTCATCCAGACCGTAGCTCGATGTTTTCAAGGACGCCTGCTGAGATTCTTGGGTTTGCTTGTCGCATTTGCTCGGTGATGAGTTTCGACGTGTAGTGTGAGCATAGCGGCCTCGTGGTAATCTCCGCCGATAAACAGGGACGCATACGACGCCGTGAGAAGCGCAGTTGCCGCAGGGGACGAGTCTATTACATTTGAGCTTGCGGTCTTTGCAACTCATGCAGCTGAGTTGGGGAACTCCTCGCTGGCTTGGGTTTGGGCCATAGCCGTTGAAGTTAGTCCCCATTTGCCGCACTTTTATTTCGTCAGGACTGGCTTTGCTCCCCATAGGATTCCTAGAGGTGTTGAATCCTAGTTGCGAGTTGACGGTGAAACAAAGCTTGCACTGTGACTGACGGACTCTGTGATGCTAGCCTGCGGTGCCACTGTGGCGTGTCTTAGCACAGCTCGGCCAGCGCAAGCAATCTTCAAGGCCAAATTTGTTGGTCCTAAGTGCTATACGCCAAGAAATGGCCAAAGTCAGATTTGCGGTGCAAGGATCCGCGGTTCTAACTCGTTGTGGCTGTGGTCTCCAACGTTGGGGCTTATCTGGCCACACACACGGAGTCCGGAGGCACTTCATCTCGGTCCGGGCACTCGGCCCGACGTAACATAGCAAATGTTTGGTATTGAGCATCACACCTTTCTAAGGCATTGTACACCGGAAAGCGTGGGGTCCAGTAGTGCACCTGTCTTCGGGGATCTAAATTTAGTCTTCAATACTTACGCGGTAGAAAGGTCGAAACGAATTCATATGTACATACTGCTGGTAAAGTGGTATGGCAGGCTCAGGCGCCGCAAAAAGTCGTGTAGTTTTAACCCATCCATTATTTGTTCTGTCAACTTCTGGCCTCAACACAGGATTTTAATCTGAACCACAGAGCGCTGAGGTGAAAATGGCAGTTGACCATGATACACAAGTGCAAAGCAAACGGGCAGACTATCCAGTCAACAAACATCTCCGCCACCCGGTTGATGGGAATGCCAATGGTGCGGTCATTGGCAAGGTGCATGCTAGCAACTGGGATTTTCCAGGTTTGGCGGCATTTGACTTTCGCAGTAAGTGCCCTCCGCTTCAAACAAAATATACCTTAGAGGCCTCGACGAACTAAAGTTCCTTCGAATTTGGGTGATGTTACAACTTCACCAACAGCCAGAATGCTTTCCGCCATCGCGTCCGCCACTCTCCGGGATGATGACTTTCAACAGGATCCAACTACTCTAAACCTGGAATCCTGGATCGCTGATCTTACAGGCAAAGAGGCTGGTCTCCTGGTAGTCAGTGGGACAATGGGTAATCAAATCAGTATCCGGACACACCTCCAAGGACCACCGCACAGCGTCGTTGCAGACCACAGAGCCCATATTTTTACCCACGAAGCAGGAGGTGTCGCAAGCCTTTGCGGCGCCATGACCATTCCCGTTCAACCCTCAAATGGGAACTACCTGACGCTGGAAGATCTTGAACAGAAAACGGTCACGAAATTTGGGCATGTCACTGATTGCCCTGCTAAGCTTATTTCACTAGAAGTCCCACTGGGCGGCGTGATCATGCCCCTGTCCGAATGCCAACGGATCAGTGACTGGGCCCGAGAGCATGGCATACTTATGCACCTCGATGGAGCCCGCCTGTGGGAAGCAGTCGCAGCTGGGGCTGGCTCTCTGAAGGACTACTGTGCGTGCTTTGACAGTATCAACCTCTGCTTCTCCAAAGGGCTCGGTGCTCCTATTGGCTCCATCATTGTAGGCACGCGCACTTTCCGTGAGCGAGCGCGGTGGATTCGGAAAAGCATCGGAGGAGGTTTACGACAGTCCGGCGTCATTTGCGGACCCGCCAGGGTAGCTGTGGAAGATACCTTCTTCGGCGGCAAACTGCGAGAGTCGCATACTCGAGCGAGAGAGATCGCGAGGTTCTGGGAGGCTCACGGTGGCAAACTTACCTATCCCGTCGAAACAAACATGGTTTGGCTGGATCTAGGATATACTGGAACCACAATGGGACAATTCATTAAGAAGGGGGAGGCCCTTGGTTTGGCTCTGATGGGGCCAAGACTGGTAGTGCACTACCAGATCTGCGATGAAGCGGTCAGGAGACTGGAAATTTTGATGCGGTCCTTGCTGGAAAAGAAAGATGAGAGCAATGTCTTGTAACTCTCGAATTTTCAAGAATGGGCACCCACTTATTTATCTTATCCTTTGTTAGATGACTTTCCACTTTCAATGAAGTTTCACTGCTGTGCAATATAACTAACCTTTTGTTCGCCTGTATCTCCAAGAAAAATAAAAAAGGGAGAGGAAAAAATGTCGTTTTCAGTGTAGACATTACTCTGGCTTCTCAAGCTGCTCTGCATTTGCCTGAACCGACACTATGACCAGTCATCCAACAAACGAACAAGATATATCGACATAAAAGTTTAAAAATCTATAATTCCATTATATCTCATGCAGAGCACTCAGTAGCTGTAACAAAATACTATCAGAACACGGTGCCGGCTATTTCAGGCTGAAGGGTTGACAATTCCCACCATGACCCACAAAGTGGATTTGTCGTATGCAAAAATCGGGGCAAACGTGTTCCGTTCCGCTACTAATTTCGCGCGCCTCGCGAACATTGTCCCCCAACCACCGAAACACTCATAATTTTGGCCAAAAACAGCCAAAAAACTTCCTTATTAGTTACTTTTGAAGCTATTCCCACGCGTTTTATTTGCATATAATGCCACCCAAGCGTGTAGTTTCATCAAAGCAGCCTCAGGCACGCAGCATTCCGTATGATCTCCGTCGCACCAACATGCCGCATGAAGAACCCCCCCCCGCGCCTGGTGAGAAGGCTAAACGGACATACATGCCTCGGAAAACCAGCCAGGCAATCACCGCGATTCGAAATAAAGCTAAAAAACAGGCTATGTCAAAGCCCGCGGGCCGAAACGTGGTGGAGAGGAAGCAACGCGCTGGTAGCTCTACCGCGGCCACCCAACCACCCCATAATACACAAACCACGTCGTCTCGTCGCTCCAAGACCCCTTCCAGATCCCGATCTCGCTCTGTATCTTGTGCAGCATCTACAGCAGTCTCTATACAGCCTCTGAAACGTGTACGATTTAGTGCGGAACCCCCGATGGCAAGTGGCGCGCTGCAACCCGCCGCCGCAAGCAGTGATCAAAATACTGGCAGCGAAGAAGAAGAGGAATTAGATGAGGAGGATAGTGAGGCTGAAGAGGAGGAAGAAACAGAGGTTGAGCTACCTGCAGCGCCTCCTCGCCGTCTAATAGATCCTCGCCAGCTCGCCAGGAACATTGCAAATATTGGATCTAGTGATTTCGAGGCTTTACAGAACCATGCTGATGACGCAGCGGGCGTCTTTTACAACGCACGGGAGAACTATAAGGACGCCCAGCATATTGTACGCCTTGTTGACGCCCGCCGTCACTATATGAATATGCGACATGACGGACCAATGACTTCTGACGCGGAAGAGGCGCTTGAAGAAGCCATGATATCTGCAGATTTCCCTCTTGAAGTTTCTCTGCAGCTATATGCGAATAAGAAGGTTATCGTGCGTAAGGTGCTTGGTACAATTACGCGGAAGACCTTTAAAGCAGATGACTTTAAGTCAACGATAATACAGCTATTTGAGCATGCCTGCGGATCAGTTGAATATACACTTGTAAAGTGTACTGCGACTTTCAAACACTCGAGCGGCCGCGGCGGGACCAGAGCTCACGATCTTGACGATATTACTGAGGCAGAGGCAGAGGAACTACTTGATCTTATCGAGGCAGCGAGGAATCGTCATTCTACCGGCCATATGATCGTCACATTTGCTATACATGTTGAATATGACCCTCAAGAGGCTGCCCGAGCTGCAGCAGCCACCGTAACTGGAGATATATCGAGTCCTCTGCCTAGTTCACCGCCAGCTACGTCAGCACCGGCCAAGAAGAGTCGAAAGAGTCGAACATCTTATCTCCAGGAGCAAAATGACGCAAGAGTTCAAGCTATACAGAATGTTGGAGACTTCCAGAGGCAGCTAATGGAGCGCTGGCGGTGTATTGACAATAACTGCACTAATCATAATAACTTTTGCTTCCCAGACCCCCAGGATCGATCGAAGCATTATAATATTACGGCACCGCAACATGAAAGCTGGGCAAGCGCGATATCTCGATCTGAAGCAACGATTCACTCGCCTCCGATAAAAATATGGCAATACTGGCAGTCACAGGGCGCGATTACTAGGGAATCACGAGAGCCAGCACGGAGGTCAGCTGCCGTGAGTCGTCAAGCAACCCTCGAGCGGTTTATGGAGATGCAGGCACAAAATATGGAGATAATGATGCAGCAGAGAATGATGGAGCAGATGGAGAATATGGAGGAGAAACAGGAGCGCCGCGAGGAGATCAAGGAACGACGGCAGCTTCAGCGAGATATCCGCCAGCAGGAACTTGAGTTTCGTACAGATTCAAGCCTGCCTCGTCGACCTCCATTATCCCCAGAGATAGCTTTCAATTCTCCGTTGTATAGCACCACTATCTCGACACCTCGACCAGCTGCAACACCAACACCAACTCCTATACAGGCCCCGGTGGCGCCTCTGGTGACTCTTTCTCGAAACTCCAGTCCCATCGATATAGCAGAGGAAGATGCGACTATACTAGCTTCATTTCTCGACTGGAAGGTCCAGATGACTCGTAACCTTGAGCGCCGAGCCAAGTGGGAGCGAGCTCGCAAGATAATTAAAGATAATGACTGGTCGATACGGGATCTCCAGCTCATGGAGGATGAATATTCTTCAATGTATAATCGCGCGATAAAGGCAGGCATCTCTGACGGCTTCGCTCGAAGCTTTAGAGAAGAGATACGGACATATAAGTTTGTATACCGGCAACAACGGGGCACGAGGGAAGATGAAGCTATACATGCTTTAAGCGCGATGGGAGGAGGTTTCTAAATAGCTTCAATATCGTTGCCAGCCTCCATATACCTAATAAACCTCTCTAGCTCCGCCTCCTCAATATATACACCTTCCCCGCCTGCATGCTTGAAGTGCTTCCTTGCAAATTGATCACAGCGACTCTCTTTAATCGCCAGCTCAAGAAACTCCCCGTACGAGCTGCATGACTGTCGTAGGAAGACCCAATTACGCTTCATCCATGCCTTGATGACTGAAAAGGTCAGTTCTATAGGATTATAATCAGGCGAGTAAGGAGGCAGATAGCGAATTAGGTGGCCCGCGGCCTCAACCACCTCGGCAACGTGGTTTTTGACGTGTATACCAACATTATCGAGGATGATAACCATCGTACGATTCTTTAGAGCAAGCGCTGGGATAAGGCAATCCTTAACCCACTGCAGGAGGGTCTCCGCGTTAAAATAGCCTTCTTTTATGCCTGTGCAGGGAAGCCAACCATCCAGTGATATTGCGCAACAGATACTCCAGGTACGACCTCTTGAGATATCTGCATTATCCTCAGTTGCCTCATCTCCAACTGGCGCGTAGCCATGATATCTCCAGCCAGTTTTCTCATTGAATATAGATTCATCAAGAAACACCAAGTCCTCCGCAGCAAATTGACGGATATCATCGAGATAAGAGCGTCGTAGCTCTTCACTGCGAGCCCGTGAGATCCTCCGTAAGTTCTTGCGACTCCAGTTCTCGCGCTTGAGCAATCTGGATACAGTTGACTGATTTACAGTCACATTCCGCTCATGGTAGAGCCACCAGACCATCTCTTGTTGTTGCCTCCAACCCTGATGCAGCAGATATTCAAATAAGGCAGTTTCATCAGCTTTAGATAACTTCCGGGCTCGCCCAAGTGTTCTATATCGAGGCTTTCGAACGCTGCCGTACCGGAGGAGGTTGCTCTGTATCCGATTCACTGTCCGCGCGGAGACCCTGACTTCACTGGCGATAGCTTCAGGTTTCCAACCTAGCAGGAGATAACGACATATATCAGCCCGCTGGCTCGCTGGTAAGCCACGGTGAAGTAAGGGGGGTTGCTCGACAAGAGGCAAGGGGCCAGTATGGGAGGACCTAGGAGATACGCGTCATTAGTAAAGTCATTTCCCATCATCTTATATAAACGACTGACATATCCTAATTAGGAATAGCCTGCGGCTTCAAAAACGCGTCGAAATATTTAAAAAGCATAGAAATTGGTTGATATTCGCAGTGTTTCGGTGGTTGGGGGACAATGTTCGCGAGGCGCGCGAAATTAGTAGCGGAACGGAACACGTTTGCCCCGATTTTTGCATACGACAAATAATCTCCCCTTCAGGCTGATATGAGACTCTCGCCGCGCTCCATTCCACCGGTAAGGATCGGAGCTTTCTCTTGTTCTTCGTGTGAAGCTCTGAAAACATCAAATTTCTCATCATGCCATGACTTGGCAGTAACCATACGTCCAACGCTGTCCTTGAAGATGGCACCATTCTCAGCCCGCAAGAAGTAGGCAATACTGTAGCGGTCCTCATGCTGGAGTTCGCGTGTGGGGACTACTCTATGGACCGCAGAGCACAGGCGGTTTCCGGAAAGGAAGCGCAGCGTGTCACCGACATTGATGATGGCGTGGTTCTTCTTAGGTGCGACGAATCTCCATCCGCCCGGATTCCTGGCAAGGACCTGTAAGCCCCATTGTTGACACAAGAGAAACGTCAACGTGCCGAGATCGGTGTGCTTGCCATGCCCTACGCCAACATCGGCAGTCTCCTGCTTTGGATAGCGGAACAAGGCCAACGCAGTGAGAGAGTCTTCGGCATCAGAGTGGAATGATCCCAAGTTTGTACTTCCGTCTAGAAACAGGACAGAGCCAAAGGTACTTAGAATGGTCTTGAGAACCTCATGTGCGGCGCCGCAGAAGCGGGAGATCAGGTTGTAGTTTTCCGCAATGACCGGAGCGAGTAAACTGCTTCTCGAGCGAAGTTCATCTTTCGATGCCTTACCATCAGTTCCGTTAGAGGCGGAGAGTTATATAGTGGCAAGGTATGGTTTACCTTGAGAGACTCGTAGTAATCTGGTCGACCTTTCACGGCACCAGACGACGTAGCAACAGGCTCATATCTGTATTTGATTTAGAATGTATATTCAAAGAGGCTTGGTCACTCGAGTCATCATGAGGAAGGCCCGACGCACCCATGTGTGTCACTCATCCGGTGATCTTTCATTTTTTCATCGTCATCGAGGTGGAAGTACTGTTCCATCAAATCCAAGACAGCCGACCAGTCTTGAAGAAAGCTCCCATCGGAGCTAAGATCAAGATAAAAGAAGCCTTGATTTTCGCCAGCGTCAAGGAGCTTCTTTCGTTCACCCTCATCATTTACTCTCAACCGAGCCCAATCGATGGTCAGGAGGGATACATCGCCGAGAACTGGTAGGTCCTCTACTCCTGGAGGATCCATGTCGAAACTAGGCGTCGTAACAGTGTAGCAAGAAGCTGGAAGCCAATCCCGGCATAGGTTGCGATACTACTAGTGAAGCTCTAGGGCCGGATGAGAAATCGGCCAAGATATATTTTCATGTGTCTCACTTGCGTCTCACTCTTATCAGGCCACCCTCTTTCCTTATCGCACTGCACCTACCTGGGTGACATGGTTTGTCGGCAGCTCACTCGGTCGGTATTCCGCAGACAGCGCTCGTTTCCTAGCTAAGCTGACGGTTTTCAGGAGCCGGGCGTTGGGTCGGCGGAATCCTCTTCGGGCTTTGAACTGCTTACTGTGGGCTCCCCGCGGACAGGGTTCGCAAAAAGGCCCGTGTGGCGCAGCGTCGGACTCCGCTAACCAGCTCAACCAGGGCCACTTTGCAGATATACCCTGATTAAGGTTCTAATTACGGGTTTTCCCGTACCGGGCGCTTATTGGTTGGTCCGAAAGCCGGCCTTAGGGAACGAGAGCGTCCAAAGCTATTAATCTGAATGCTGGAGATTCCGTCGGAGGCCCAGATCCAATGTTTACTTGTCTCTTTGAAGGTGCTGCAGAGCCCGTCCATCTTAGATATTAAGCTAGCCGATTCTTGAGCTGGTCGTGCTCGTTCTAGAACTTTCTCCCTTCTTCGCCTATCTACGATCTGTCATGGTCACGGAGTCGCTAAAACGTTGACATATCAGTAGCACTTGCAGCGATGGCGGACATCACCCATCTCGAGGCGGCTGAAGTTAAATCCCTGGAGGGCTCTCTGGAGGAGGGTAGAAAAAAGGTTGTCTTCTTTGGAAATGAGTTCCCCAGTGATGACATGAAAGTTCTGTTCCGCCATCTCCACCGGCACAGCAATGACAGACGATTTCGCTTGTTAAGTGCCTTTATCCATGAGGCGACGCTGGTTCTTAAAGATGAAATCTCTAAGCTCCCGAAAATTTTACAAGACCAAGTCCCCCATTTCGAGTCCGTGTTGATTCTAGCGGAGCATGGCGACTTTCGTGAAGGTGGCCTGGGAGCAGCAATGGAAAGCGCTCTACTAGTTGTACTGCAACTTGGTATTTTGATCGGGTAAGAGCTCTCAGGGTCCAAAGACTGGATGGCAAAGCCAAAGCTAACAGAGTCATTTTTGACTAGAGCACATGAGGCAGAGAATAGAGAATTAGATCTTGACTCTTCCACGGCCACTCTTGCCGGCTTGAGTATCGGCCTCTTTGCTGGCGCGGCTGTGGCGTTATCAAATACTCTCGCTGATGTGCTCAAAAACGGCGCGGAAAGCCTGCGAGTATCATTTCGCTTGGGAGTCTACGTTGAGGGATTTTCTCGGAATCTCGAGGCACCGCAACCTGATGGAGCGCTGCAGAGCTGGGCTCATGTTGTAACCGGCATGAAAGCGGAGGATGTCCAGGCCGAGTTGTCCAAATACAACGCAGAGTCAGAGGGCCCGGAGCTCAACAAAATTTTTATCAGCGCAGCGGATAAGAACTCGGTGAGTATCAGTGGACCACCGTCGCGCATCAAGGAAGCCTTCCAGCGCTCTCACGACTTGAGATACTCTAAGTCCTTCGCTCTCCCGGTGTATGACGGGCTGTGCCATGCATCGCACATTTACGGGCAACAAGAGATAAGCGCAGTTCTCGATAAGTCAGCAGCGCTCGTTCCGCTCACACGCCCAGTACAGCACTCGCTGCTCTCATCTCGAAGCGGCAAACCGTTCACTGCGACGACGGCTGGCGAGTTATTCGAGGAAATCTGCACAGAGCTTATCACAGGTACCATCTACCTGGACAATGTCACAGCGAACATTATCGGCCGCATTTGCTCTGGTTTTTCCAGTCTGCCGCATGAGTTGGAAGTCGACACTTTCAGGACATCCATTGTCTTTAAGGGTATAATGGAAACCATTCAGGCCACATATCCTGAGATTGAAGTTAAGCGAAACGATTTCGTCGACTGGGTTTACAAAGATTTCGGTCCTCGCCGTCCCGGTTCGTATGCCGGTTCTAAGCTAGCCATCGTTGGTATGAGCTGTCGTATGCCCGGAGGCTCTAACGATACCGAGGAGTTTTGGGAACTGCTCAAGCAAGGTCGCGACGCTCATACGTCTGTACCTGAGGACAGATTTGATCTTGATGCGCATTACGATCCGTCTGGAAAGACTGAGAATGCCACTCAGACTCGATTCGGGAATTTCATTGACCGTCCTGGCTTCTTCGACGCTGCATTCTTCACCATGTCTCCCAAGGAGGTACGTTGTGCTCCGTTCCCGGAGCGCTGGTCCACTGCTAGATCCAAAGCTGTTTGCTAACGCGACCCTCAATGAACAGGCTAAAGAAACGGATCCAATGCAGCGACTTGCGCTCGTGACTGCTTATGAAGCGATGGAGATGGCAGGTCTCGTTCCAGGTCGGACTCAATCGACCCGTTCAGACCGCATAGGTGTCTACTACGGCCAGGCCAGCGACGACTGGCGGGAGCTCAATGCATCACAAAACATTGGCACTTATGCGGTTCCCGGGGGTGTTCGAGGCTTTGCCACAGGGCGTATCAACTATTTCTTCAAATTTTCAGGACCTTCCTTCAATATCGACACGGCTTGCTCAAGTTCCATGGCTGCAGTACATGCCGGTTGCTCCGCATTGTGGGCAGGCGAAGCTGATTCCATCATTGCCGGCGGCTTGAATGTGATCACGGATCCTGATAACTATGCAGGACTTTGTAATGCTCATTTCTTATCCAAGACCGGCCAGTGCAAGGTTTGGGACAAGGATGCCGATGGATACTGCCGATCTGACGGGATTGGATCTATCGTCATCAAGAGACTCGAGGACGCCGAGGCCGATAATGATAACGTTTTGGCTGTGATCCTGTCAGCGGCAACAAACCACTCTGCTGAAGCCATTTCAATCACGCACCCGCACGCAGGTGCACAAAGAGATAACTACAAGCAGGTTCTTCGCAAGGCTGGAGTCAACCCTCTCGATGTAAGCTACGTTGAGATGCACGGTACTGGCACGCAGGCTGGCGATGCAATCGAGTCCGAGTCTGTTCTAGACGTGTTCGCTCCACTCACACCCCGCCGCCGCCCAGATCAGCGGCTTCACCTTGGAGCAGTCAAGGCAAATATAGGACACGGGGAGGCCGCCGCCGGCATCTCATCCCTGATCAAGACACTAATTTGCTTCCAAAAGGAACAACTGCCCCCGCATATTGGAATCAAAACAGAGATCAATCCGACGATCCCCAAAGACCTGGAGAGACGAAACGTAGGCCTCGATATGGCTCTCACACCATGGCCAAGGGAGGCAGGAAAGAAGCGTCTTGCATTGGTAAACTCCTTTGGTGCCCACGGTGGCAATACTACGCTCCTCCTCGAAGACGGACCTGAGAGACCCAAATCCAGGACAAGCAGCGTGGACACCCGCTCAATGCACCCCATTATCATATCAGCCAAGAGCAAGAAGTCACTGCAAGCAAACCTAGAGAATCTCTTGTCTTACTTGAAGAAGAACCCGGAGACGGACCTCTCTGATCTCTCGTATACTCTGTGCGGTCGGCGTATGCATCACCCTATGCGTATTGCTACGACTGCGAGCACCATCTCCGGTGTGCAGAAGTTCCTACGTTCTTCCCTGGAGAGCGATGCTCATACCAAGACGTGGCCTGTTCCAGCGGATGCACCACCTGTTGTGTTGACCTTCACTGGGCAGGGCTCTTCGAGTCGGGGTATCCGCCAGGACCTCTTTGATGATTCACCATACTTCCAGGAACAGATCCTACAACTTGACAGACTTGTCCAACGCCTGGGCTTCCCATCAGTCGTACCTGCTATCACTGGGAGCTCCGAGGAAGATGTAGATTCCCCAGTTACAAGTCAACTGAGCATCGTCGTTCTGCAGATTGCCCTTGCCCGGTACTGGTCATCGCTCGGCGTTCGACCTAGTGCTGTCATCGGTCACAGCCTCGGGGAGTACTCAGCACTGGCTGTTGCTGGTGTTCTGTCTGTTGTGGATGTCTTGAATCTTGTCGGACGCCGGGCCAAGCTTACAGAAAAGCTCTGTGTTCCCGGAAGCCATTCTATGCTTTCTGTCGCAGCTTCCCCCGCAGACCTGGAAGAGGTCCTCAAGAGCGATGCCAAAACTGCCAAGGCCGACTATACAGTATCGTGCAGGAACACCAAGAATGATACGGTTATTGGAGGTCCAAAGGAGGAGATAAGCATTATTCGACAAACGCTTGAGGCGAACAGCTACAAGTGTGTGTTGTTAGACATCCCTTTCGCTTTCCACACGGGTCAGATGGATGCAATACTCGATAAGCTTGAGAATAAGGCGAAGAAGGTGCATTTCAAGGCGCCTAGTGTTCCTGTCTTGTCAACCCTGCTTGGGAGCGTTGTGTTTGATGGCAAAACGATTAACGCGGAGTACATCCGTAACCAGACACGCAGCACGGTTAGCTTTGCTGAGGCCGTCGAGGCCGCTCAAGATCTCGGTATGGTTGATGACAAGACACTTTGGATAGAATGTGGGCCGCATCCTGTCTGCGTTAGCTTCGTGCGCAAGTTGATGCCTCAAGCTCGTGTCGCCTCGTCATGCCGCCGCAATGAAGAGAATATGACCACCATTGCCAAGAGCCTGGTCACGCTGCACCTTGCTGGTGTTACGCCGTGCTGGCATGAGTACTTCAAGCCCCATGAGCCGGCTTTGTCGTTGATCAGCGATCTTCCGAGGTACGGTTGGAATGAGACCAACTACTGGATTCCCTATATTGGTACCTGGACTCTGGACAAGGCTCTCCTCAAGTATGGTGGCCAGTTTCTCACTAGTGGCAGGCCAGGGCAGCCCGTCTCCATTCCAGCAAGTCCTTCAATACGCTCATCTCTCATTCACCAGGTTCTCCATGAGGCAGTTGAAGCGAAAACAGCCACGATGCATGTTCTCTCCGACTTGCAGCATCCAGATTTCCTAGCTGCAGTATGGGGACATAAGATGAACAACTGTGGCGTTGCGACATCATCAATCTGGACCGACATGGCGCTAACAATGGGAGACTACTTGTACCGCCGGCTTGTGCCCCACGCGAATGAGGTGAACATGAATGTCAGCGACCTACAGGTTCTACACGCGCAGGTTGCCAGCAAGACTAAGGGTTGTTCTCAGCCCATCAAGCTCGAGGCTTATCTGGACTTGGATGACAACTCGATGGCCTTAGCATGGTTCAATGTTGGCGTCGAGACAGGCGAATGCTCCTCCGAGTCGTTTGCATCAGCAGTGGTTCGATTCGAGAATCCTCAGTCCTGGAAGACTGAGTGGAACCGAGTAGCACATCTCGTCCTTGGCCGCATTGAGGCACTGCAGCAAATGGCTGACGAGGGCAAGGCCAATAAACTGTCCAAGAACATGGCTTATACACTGTTCAAGAATGTCGTCGACTACGCAGAGAAGTACCGTGGAATTGACACTATGGTTTTGCACGAATACGAAGCGTTCGCCGATGTAACACTCACTGCCGAAGACCACGGCACGTATCACACGCCACCTTATTGGATTGACCCCGTCTGCCATTTGGCGGGTCTAATCATGAACGGGAGTGATGCATCTAATACTCGGGACTACTTCTATGTTACGCCTGGAAGTGACAGCTTCCGTCTACTGAAGCCACTTGAGGCTGGCGTCAAGTATCAAAGTTATGTCCGCATGTTTCCTCTCCCTGTCGAGGCGGGAAGCATGCAAATGTACGCAGGCGACGTGTATATTCTACGAGACCAGGAAATCGTCGGAGTTCTCAGTCAAATACGATTCCGCCGGGTTCCACGCCTGCTGATGGACCGTTTCTTCTCGGCGCCATCAGCTACTGCCGCTACACAGGGCAATAATGGCAGCCCCACCTCCGGCTCCTGTGCGAGCCACAAGCCTCAGGTCTCTCACCACCCTATGTTAATAACGAGTCACACCACAGCTCCCGAGCCTCGCTTCCCTCAACCGAGCTCTGGTGTAAGACAAACCACCAAGACCCCAGTCCCAGTAACTGCAACCACACTAAGCAGTACACCAGCTGATGTGACTCCTGTGGCTGCTAAAGGCGGACATCAGAGAGAACCCAGCACAAGCATCAGCCAGCTCACTCCTCCACCCAGTGGGGGCAGCAAGCCAGAGCAAGAGGAGATAGAGTCCAGCTTGATTAGCCAGTGTCTGCGCGTCATTGCGGACGAAACGAATCTTGAACTAAGCGACCTGACGGCCGATGCCTTATTCGCACAACTTGGAGTCGATTCACTAATGTCGCTCGTCCTTTCGGAAAAGTTTCGTAGCGAGCTGGGCATCGAGATCAAGAGCTCCTTATTCCTTGAATGCCCTAGCATTGGTGAAATGAAGCACTGGATAGAACAGAACTGTTGATTTTATGTTATGCATTATTCTGTACATCTTTTTCTGTTTCCTGTGATAGCATAATTGAATATTTTGTCATGAAAGGGGTTTCTGTTAATAGAACAGGTGAACATTATAATTTTGTAGCTATATAAGCAACATTTGGCGCCTCGTTATAGGGTTTCTCCAGGTAACCGACGATTATTGAATGGGGAAGTCCAATAATATGTTCAATCCTGCTTCAGGGCAAATACGTTGACCGTCCTAATCCGGAAGACCCAACCCCCTAAGGCCATGCAAATCCCTAGAAATGTTGCCAATCTTGAGACCGTCACCTCTGTTTCTAAGTATCCAATTAGTAGAGACTTGCGAACTAAACAGTAACCTGGCCAACTCACCGCTAGAAATCTCAGTTGGTGATGCAGCTCATCCGTAGCTACCCTATATTTTACATGGGATCTGGCTTATGACTAGACTTTTCGTACGGATTGTACCTTTGCTACGTCTGGAATAGAATATAGCACAGAGTGGTACGGCAGAAGGCTAGACCTTTTTGAATGCACAAGTTGAATTCAGAAACCGCAACATATCAGTACGCAAACATATCAATTATTTCTTGCCCACTCCCGATACCATTCCAGACAATCACCATTGGACACGCTCCTATTATATCCCACATTCTTGTTGGTCGCACTCAGAATCTGCTTTATCAGAACTTCCACTTTCTTCCCATTAGGGGTTACTGGGATTTCTGGGCAGGCATCCACCATACTAGGAACGTAACGAGGGGAAAGATCCTTTCGCACAGCATCCTTTATCGCCTGGACCAGCTGCGGTGTAAACTTGTGTCCGTCTCTCATCTTGACGAATAGGATCACCGCCTCGTCGGTATCGTGTTCTCTTCGCCTACCCACACAAAGAGAGTCCTCGATATCATGTGCAAATTGGGCTAGAAGAAGGTTATATATCTCTGCACTGCCGAAGCGGACTCCGCATGGGTTGAGGATACCATCGGACCGACCGAGCATGACAAGGCCACCAGTGCGAGGGTTAAAGCGTATGAAATCGCCATGAGCCCAAATGCCTTCGAAGCGATCAAAGTATGACGACCTGTACTTTCGCTCCCCATCTGGACCCCAGAATTTGACCTGAGTAGGGAGAATCATCAGCAGGAACCTCTTGGTAGGGGTACCAGAATAAGGCTTAATGTCACTTCACTTACCGGTTGACTGGGGAAAGGCTTCACACAGACTAGTTCTCCAGGATTTCCAGTCATACTCACGTCATTCCCATCAACGTCCCAAGCCCTAACTGACATGCCAAGGCTGGTTACCTGGATCTCTCCCGCATATACTGGATTCAGCATAGAAGGAACGCCAAAGTCGGAGATAATGTCTGTTCCCCCAGAGATGGACCCGAGGCTCACACCACCGAAGGCTCTGTAAACGTAGCGGAATGTCGACGGTGCCAAGGGTGACCCTGTCGAGTAGACAGCCTTTAGTGTCTTGAGCGTTAGGTCACATTGTCGGGGCAGCACATCGTTCTGTTCAAGAATAGACAGGTACTTGGCGCTGGTACCAAATTGGGTGATCTTCAGCTCATCTATCAACTTCGGCATCGCAAGATTGTCCCTGACTGATTTCCCGTCAGCGGAGCGATAGTGGAAAGGCGACCCGTTAAAGAGGACGACGGTGATGCCCGACGAAAGGCCGGAGACGAGCCAGTGCCACATCATCCACATACATGTGGTAATAAAGCAGAGTCGGTCTCCCGATCGTATATCACTCTGGATGACATGCTCCCTCTTGTGCTGTATGATTACTCCTATAGCACCATGAACAATGCATTTGGGTACGCCTGTTGTTCCGGAGCTGTACAGAATATAAACAGGGGTTTCAGCAGGGAGTTGGACAAATTCGAGCATTTCCCCGCTGCTGGAAGGAAGTATAAAGTCACTGTACGCAATCACCCGTGTGGTGGCGTATCGTTGATCCAAATTAGTAGGCTCCGAAGGTGAAGTCGGCAGGATAATAGCGGCTGTCAAAGATGGGAGTGCTGTTATAATCTCGCTGACTTTGGGTAAAGCCGAAAAATTCTTGCCGTTGTACATAAGGCCGTTGTCCGCAAACAGGAGTACTGGCTCAATCTGAACCAGCCGGTCAAGCGCCGCAGCAACGCCTGTATCAGGGCTAACGGCCGTCCAGATGGCGCCGAGTGAGGTGGTTGCCAGCATAGCAACCAACGAATCCGTATGGTTTGCGATGAACCCAGCAACTCGGTCTCCAACCTGCACGTTCATGGCCTTCATACCGGCTTGGCACTGTCGAACCCGCTCTCGCAATTTCTTCCAGGTTACCTCTTCTCGCGTTGTCTCCGTTACGGCGATGACGGCCAAGGAATTCTCATCAACTTCCCGTGTAGGGTATAGCAAGTTCTCTGCAAAGTTGAGTTTTGCTCCTTGAAACCAAGATGGCCTCGGCCACATTCGCTCAGCATTCTCGACTACCCGGTCGTACGACTCAGAGTGTCGAATTCCGCAATATTCCCATACCTCGCCCCAGAAATCCGAAATGTTATCAACGGACCAGCAGGAAAGCTGCTCATAAGTCTGGAATGATTTGCCGTACTTCGCGTTCACCCGCTGTAGGAACTCCCAGATCTGAGTATCCCGCGGAGAGTCGTGCTTCCAAAGAAAGTCGCCGACTGAAGGATGTTTGTCTGTAATGCCTAGGGGACTATCTGGCATTGCAGGTGGCAAAAGGTCAACCTTCGCCTTTTCAGTGTGTCCATCGGCTTTATGGAACCTGAATTCACCCCTGATTACCATGAGCAACCCGCTCAGTGTTGCCCTAAGCCCTCGGAAAGTGGCGAGGAGCCAGTTGATGAGCGGGCGACGTGCTTGAAACTCCCCCATCTTGTCACTCGGTGGAAGCAAAGGAAGAATAAGCGTGAGTTATTAGTGGCTAGCTTGCATAGCTCTGATATATCTATAGGCAGGAGTAACCTCAGGAGCACGAGATATGAAACACACAATGAAAACCATTTCTTGGAAACCATGAGCTGACTCAAGAGACTACGGACGCACGCTTCTTTGCGCATTATTCGAAATAAGCCTTACCATCCTAGGGTCTCAAACGGCCCCCCGGTACCGTCGGGATTGAGAGTTCTAAATTTACTAGGGACCGGGGAGAAGCCTCGGGGCCAACACTAAGTCGTATCGCCGCCTTGTAAGATTACAAAATCCGAGAGCGCTAAGCCAATCGGAATTAGCATTAGTTAGCACTTACTACTACTTTACAAAGCCCGAAGTATCAACGAGCACAAGGATTAAGTATAACAAAAACCGAGCGGAAAGCGACATACGCCTCGTTTTTGCCCGCGCTCCCTATGCCCTCCTCACGCCGTCTCGATGGCAGCATTACTGTGAGTCCACAGTATATTAAGGCTTGTTCATTCATATTAACTTCTCAGAAGGGGGCAGAGGGACAATAGTCACAAACAATTACAGTTACGGTTTTTTTTTTTTTTTATTCTGTGAAAATATGGCTCCTTCCATTTTGATTGATGCAAGCGCTGCTAGCAGCAAGAACAAGGTGGCTCCAGGTCAAGGAGAAGGCAATATCCCGGTAAGTCCCATCCCACGGGTCCCACTCCTGATTAGTTCCTCTGGGGTAAATACTAACTCGTCCTTTACGTAATAGTCGAAGACACCGCATTTGGATGCGCAACTAAACCTTTTCAACACGGTGTCTCGTTTCCTCCCAGATACAGACGAAAATCATTTGTTCTGGTGGAGAGTGACCGGTTCACAGGTGGCACGCATGCTGCACGAAGCTCGATACCCGGAGAAGCGCCAGGTCGAGCTGCTGCTGTTCCACCGCTTCTATGTAGTGCCGCGCCTGGGTCCAAAGGCCGTAGCTGCAGTCCCGGAATTCTGGAGCCGTATCGCTCCCGGCATAGGTGATGGTTCTCCAATAAGTTATAGCTGGAGATGGGGTACGGGCCCAAGCTCCAAAATATTGATCCGGCACTACATGGAGGCCATAGGGCCTTTGACGGGAACACCAGCAGATCCGTTGAATGAGATCGCTGCCAAGGAGATGCTGTGGCAGCTTGGACAAAAGTTCCCGACTACCGATCTTTCTCTGCTGTGGAAGTTTGCTGCTCATATCAAGCCAAGCCTCACAGATGAGACAGCGCGCAAGACTGCGGGCTCCTCAATACTCGTGGGCCTAGAGACCGCCGCCGATAGTGCCACCGTGGACGTCATGGCGGGTTTGATGACTCGAGCTCCATCGCAAGTTCAAAACATGCTCCATGAAGTCTTCCCGAGGGCTATGCGCGATGCCTATGGCGAGGATGTGGTCCAGGACTGTCTAAATGCAGTACGTGATTTCATTGAGACAGATCCACGCGGAAACCTCCTCACGGTGCTGGGTACCACTGCCATTGACTGCTGCAAGCCGGAGATCTCCCGCTTCAAGGTCTATGTCACTTCAAAGAGTGCTTCCTTCGATCACATTGCAGCTGTGATGACTCTTGGAGGAAGGAAGCCTGCACCCCAGCGAACTCTAGACCAGCTGCGAGAGCTATGGTACGGCCTTCGGGGGTTGGAGGCAGATTTCCCTACCTCGGAAGAACCACCAGTTCTTCCATGCGTTTACAGTCGACCAGGTCTTCCCAATGGACGCAGTGGGGCTGTTGCTAATGCTAACATCAGCGGTGTAACTTTCTACTTCGACATCCACCCCAAATACGCCGTACCCCACGTTAAGATGCAAGTCGACGTAAGCAAGCACTCCGAGAGTGATTGGGCTGCCATTCAGGCGGCCACTGGCTTCCTCGAGCGCCGGGGACAAGGCCGAGACGCACAGGCGTACATGAACGTAGTGCGCGGGATGGTCACCGAGGAAGAGCTACGAACCAAGCGCGGTTTCCAGGCCTTCTTCGCGTTGGCTATCAAAAATGATGAGATCGACATTACCTCGTACTTTCTCCCACAAGTTTACAGGAGATTTGCGCAGATCCAGGATGAGACCTCGCCCACGTGTCAGAGACGAAGCCGTTTTGACTCATATTGATCGGGTGGAGGCCAATACCAATATATGTCGGTCTGGTTTTCTAACCCTTATTTCTAGCTTGGCCGCGGGGTGTTGATAAAGCAATCCAAGTCTTCGAGGGCCTGATAACCTCTAAATTCGAGATTCATAGCATATAAACTCAGCTAGGTCGCTGTGAAGCGTAAACGATGGTGAGCGAGGGTATTGCTCAACGTGTCTATCAACACATACCTGGCCGATAGTCTTTATAGTGCCAAGGAAATCACATAGGACCAATTGCTCCAGACCGTTATATGTTTGGTCCTTGGTCAGTGCTTGGAGAATGCAGAAAACAGGGATTTTAGGGTAGTATCTTATGGCTACAGATCGCATCCCGTGGCGTCCGTCGTGACAACCATCAGTCTCGCCGGACGGCGAAAGGTTTATAGCCTGAGCTATGCCTCCCTAACAAGGATATACCTTTGCTATACTACTTGTTCCTCTTATAGACCTTGCTCAAAAATTCGGTGAAAACGCTCCTCTTCAAGCCCTCAGATTCATCCACCTCGTCAATCATCTGTCTGATCTCGGCCACCTTGGCATCCTCATACTGGATATATACCTCTTCCAGCTTAAGCTCATCGTAGAGAGCCTTGATCCTCGCCTCGTAGCCGTCTCCCTTGCGACCATAGTTCTCCTCCAAGACTAGCCTCTGCTCAAGATTGCACCGTTCGAGCACCTGGACGGCCAGCCACGAGCATTTGCCATCTACTATGTCAGTACCGACCTTGCCTAACACGGCCGGGTCGGCAAAGTTATCAAGGTAGTCATCCTGAACCTGGAAGTACGTCCCCATGGCCACGAGGATGCGCTCGGCCTGCTCCAAGTTCCGAGGCGAGGCATAGCCGCAGTACAGCATTGCGAGGGCGACGGGAAGGTGGAAGCTGTAGTACGCCGTCTTTTGGGCGACAATTTGGCTGTATGTAGCTTCGTTAAAAGCCGCAAAATTGACGGACTTTGAGTCTTGAGGAGCAACCAGCATGTCGTAAGTTTGTCCTAACTCGATTCGGAAAGACACTTCATGGAACAGTTCCATCATGTCCACCTAGAACAAGGAGTAAGCCTACGAAAGAGTGCCGTCGGACGTTCGTGAGACTTACATATGCTGGATGGTCTCGGAAATGCTTCTTCAGCAAGAGGTAGATAGCGCTCTCCAGCATAGGGGCGTCATTGACGGCAATCATGCCGACGTCGGGCACCAGATACCAGCATGTCCTGCCACGGCGCGTGCTGGCAGCATCCATGATATCGTCAAGGACAAGCATCATGGCTTGCAGGAGCTCAACCATCCAGCCCAGGGCAGCGGTATGGAAATACTCATCTGACGTCAGGTCCCGTCCTTGAAGGTGCCGCGCCGTATCGATGACAGAGAGTCCGCGGTTGCATTTTCCACCGAGGGTATTGTGCGTTAATGACTACAGCAAGAGAGCGGCAAATAGAAAAAGACAGTCAATATCGTCACTGATGGGTTGCGCTACCAGAGGATTGCATTGGCCGATGTAAAGAAAGGGGAAAAGGGTTTTGATGCTAGATAGTTTGTACGTCCATACCTTCTCAAACCATTGCCAAACCCGAGCCGGGAGTCCGTACTGCTCAACGCATTGCTGTTTGATATCATCCGCCAGGGTAGGGAAGATTTCCTCGAACGTGACAAGAGGTGCGGGAGCCATCTTCTGGCAAATCGGATAAATTTTGGGTTACACTTGACGAAGTCTTATTTAGCCTGCGATGCGGGGCCTCCAGACGGAGCGTATTTTCACCGCGAACGAACGCCGCATCACACCTATACATACTCATTTGGCTGGAGCTCCGAGCATTTGGGCTTTCGTCCGGCGGACAGAATGTCTTCTGTAAGTCGTAGGACCAGGGAAGGGCATCCTTCCTTTTCCCTTTAGCCAATCATACTAATCTCCACAAAGCCCGGCAGGGCCACAAACGAGCCGCTGTCAATTCTGCGACCACAATGCGGGATACCTCCTCCGACTCGCACGACTTACCGACCGCTTGCATCTCAGCAATGTTCGCTAGTGTTGGATACCTTCTTTCCTCGCAAACTTTTTGTTTGGAAGTGGCCTGGAGGAGTGTGTTTTACGATGCACACAATCCAGTCTCCCCAGGCACACTTTGTGGCGGCCCTGGTGACCCCGACCCCGACAACCAATCGGAGCGTAACATCGCCCGTTGGGCACTTTCCCAGTCGGAAGTCCAGGCAATCACTCCCGGGACAGCCCCTTGTCCACGACGCGTCATTCAACTAACAATGCACTAGGCCTAAACCGCGCAGCTGTGCTCAATGGGCCGGGGACGTTTAAGCCCGAATCTTCCAAGTCGGCAGGCTTGCTTCGGACACCCGCCCCCCAACAGTCGGGGGAATGTGGCACCATCCGCAGCTCAGGATCCTTTTAGAGGAAGAACGAGCTATCATTTCGAATCCAAAGGCAACATGGCGCCCCTAAACATCCTGATTGTTGGCTGCGGTATTGCAGGCCCGACGTTGGCGTCGTTCCTACTGCTGGCCGACATTCCTGCCACCCAGAAGCCACGCATCACCATCCTTGAGCGCGAGTCCACGCGTAGCGCCCACCTCCGCGGCCAGAACATTGACATCCGCGGCGTGGGTGTGACCATCATCCGCAAGCTCGGCCTCGAGGCACAGATCAGGGCTTCCACTACCGGCGAAGAAGGCGTCCAGCTCGTCGATGAGCGGAATCGCGTCTGGTCGCAGAACCGCGTCGACAAGAGCGGCAAGATACAGATGCCAACGAGCGACATGGAGATTCTCAGAGGCAGGCTGGCTGAGCTGTGCTGGAAGAACAGCCAGAGGATCAGCGCGGAAGCTGAGCGCGAAGGCGTCAGGGGCATCGAGTACATATTTGGAGAGTATCTTGACGAGGTCAAGCAGGATGACAACCAGGTGTATGTGCGCTTCGCCAAGAGCGGCGAATCAAGAAGCTTTGATCTCGTGGTTGGAGCCGACGGTATGCTGAGCCGGACACGGAAGCTGGTCTGGGGCGAAGAAGGCGAGAAGGACCGACTAAAGCGGATAGGAATGTATGCCGGCTTCTTCAGCATCCCACGCGAGGAACAGGACGGCAAATGGAGACGGTGGTTCCATGCCCCGGGCCGGCGCGGCATCATGTTGCGGCCAGACAGCCTAGGTGTTCGGTCCACTATCTTCATGTATGTGGTGAATGAGAAGGATGACCGGTTTGCCAAGGTCGCGACCAAGGAAGGTGGCGGCGTCGAGGCACAGAAGGCACTCCTGGAGGAATACTTCACGGACGCCGGGTGGGAGTGCAACAGGATCATCCGGGAGATGAAAGCAACCGACGATTTCTACTACGACGCCGTTTCGCAGGTGAAGATGGACAGCTGGACTAAGGGAAGGGTGGTGCTCCTGGGTGACGCAGGGTAAGTCCATTTACGTGTTATTCTTCCTTTCAGCATTTGGTCTGCTTCTCTCCGGAAATTCTTACCAACAATTGGGGGAAAACAAAGGTATTGTGCGTCTCCCATCTCAGGCTTGGGCACGACCATGGCTTTCAGCGCAGCCTACAAGCTAGCAGGTTACCTCCAGCCTTACATCAAGGGAGAAAACCCGGACCCTTCAGCCGCACTTGCCCGGTATAATGAACAGATGCGCCCGATTATTGAAGATGGGCAGCAGCTGGCTCCCGGCCAGCCGTATATTATCAACCCAGAGACCGCTTGGGGCGTCTGGGTCATGCGAGTCCTCATCCGCTCACTATCGTATACCAGAATCATCTTCATTGTCGTGAAGTTCTTTGGAAAGATTCTCCATTTGGGACCTCAAGCAGCGGATTACGTACCGGTTGAGGACTTTGGCTTTAAGGATATGTCAGCATGGAAGGAAGAGGAATCTGAGCAAAGGAGTTAAGGAAGGGAAGATGATTGCTGTATTCTTGGGTTACATTTAGCTACGGGCATATATCGTCCTCTCTGCTTTTTCGTCTTTTCCCCCCTTAGTATTTGTCGACTCCTCATGGAATCTTGAGGAAAATTCTAGGATTATATTTGCACGAAGCTCACTTTACCACTCAAGAGAGGTGAGGTGCGAAATTTTTAGTATATTAGGACAAATAATTCAATGAAAGCCCTGTTCCAAAACTGGTGCACACGGATATCTGCCTATGAAAACGTCTTGAGATACAATTTTTATTTACTGATACCATGGAAAATCACTACTATTGTTGATAAATGTTCATCCCATTTTGTCAAATCATTTGGCTTCCTAGTGGCATCAAAAAAGTCTTACTAGGTCTTGTTGAAGGCACACCTGCACGGCCATAACTTTCAACAAATGCATGCCATCTTACACGACCGAAGTTTTAGACTGTTCACCAATGGAACCATGAGCACTTTCTACCACCAAAACGAATTGAGAGTTAGACAAGAGCGGTTTGAAAGGCTTAAATGAACCCTATAATCCTGTCCGTGATTGGAGGCTCGACATAGGCAAAAGTCGAGTTCACAAGCAGACTGGGGACTTTTCAAAGGCCTTCTTTCAAAATTCGCGTTTGCCGTCGTTAAACAAAGAGTAGTTAGCCCCTGCCCATCTGTGCCATACCATTCTGCCGCTGCTTATTGCTACCGTCAACTAGATAGCTCACCATTTCAGGCCTTTCTGGGAGAGAAGGTGAGATAGAGGGGCTTCTTGACAAAAACAGCCCATGAAAGCTGATCAGTCCAGTCCTTAGGGGTTTCCTTGTCCAGGTGGATGTTGTAGTTCAATAGGATCTTTGTTATGATGAGTCGGGACTCTGCGTTAGCCAAGTTCTGGCCCAGGCACTATCGCCATCAAGTAGTCAGTTGGAAAGTTCTTGGCTTCTCCAGTACATCGAGGGCCGAGAAAGTCTTACGTTGTAAGCGCCGACGCTGAAGGGGTGATACGGCTTGTGGTTCTCGTTCGCGAACTCCGCGGGCGGGTTCGCTAGGAAGCGCTCAGGGCAGAAATCATAAGCTCGGTGGAAGTAATCCGGGCTCAACGCAATTCCCCTGAGAGACATGTTGCACCCGATCTGCCGTTATTTTGTGTCAGGTCTCAAAAGTTCTTGCAAAACACCTTTGTCAGAGTATTCACTTACCCCCTCGGGAATGTACAGGCCATTGGTATGGCCACCTCCCTTCGGCGGGACACGCCAGAGCAGGGTTGTTACAGGCGGATATAGGCGCATCGTCTCCTCCAGACAAGCCGTCAGGTATTTCAGCTTCTGGACCGAGAGGTGATCAACCTCATCCACTGAGGAAAAGGTGGTCCGGATCTCCTCGACCAACTTGTTCATTGCGTGAGGGTTAGTGCCCAAGAAGTAAACAAGGCCAGTCAAGAGAGTGGAAATGGTTTCAGAACCGGTTCCAACCAGGGTCACCGCAGAGACCACCATTTCTGCCTTGGTCAGACCTTCACCACTGGCGTTGTCATCAACACTCTTGATGTCAATCCTGTCCCAGAAATCACCGCGAATACCACCGTTTTGAATGCGATCCTCGATTCGGTTGCGAGCATACTTGAAGTTGTTTAACCGGGCTAGCTGGAATCGCTTCGGAGTGCAGTATGGGGCCAGCCACATCAGGCCATGTTCACGGAAGAGGAACTTCATCTGGCTGTCGAACGCCGTTTGGGCAAAAGTTTGCATCTTTTTTTTTTGAACCAATAGTCAGGATCATCACATTCCCCACTTGAACATAGGGATACTTACCCACGGATGGACCTCTCCCTTCTCGATACAGTTGAATGGCTCACTCCATCCCAAATCGCTGATGACATCAAAGCCAACCATGACCAGCCTGTAAACCAAGGTTAAAGCAAGGCTTAACATGGTGGAAATGGACACAATGGAAACCACTATGCATTTAATTCACTCACCAGTCCGTGATGTTAATAGGCTCCCCAGATTTGGCGAAATTATCGACCTTGTCGATGAAGATATCAATGTACTTGCTGATGATTTTCTGTTGTTCTTGAAGGCCCTTCTCAGAGAATGCGTAGTTTAGAAGGCGACGGAAACGAGCGTGCTCAGACCCAGTGGTGTTCATGATGCTTTTGGGACCGCCTTTGCCCTGAGGAACTCTCCTTGGGTGTCTGGGCCATTGCTCCCTCCCTGGAACCTTGGCAAAAATGTCGTGCCAGGCTTCTTGGTTGGAGAAGCTGAGTTCATTGGGAGCTATCCGGACAACATGGCCGTACTTAAGGTGAACTTCGGCTGTTCTTTGCGGGAGGCGACCCGACCATTGCCAGTAGTCCTGGAGTGGATGTTAGTTAAAGGTTGGTTTCTGATGTGTGCTTCGACAGTGGTTAACCATATCATACCCATGGGAGTTTGGAAATGCGGTTGATGAAGGGTCCAGGGACACTGGCCAGTGGATGAAAGAAGAGATTATAAATTGCATCTGCGATGAAATACACAGCTACAGTGCCAACCAGAATCAAGACTATCTGGCTCAACTGTGGGATCGACAGCTTCCGCTGGGCTAAAAAGTCCACGTAGTTGCTAAAGTCGTGCCCTATGGACTCCATGGTTTCTGTGGGGTTTGTGAGCTCGTCGAATTGAGCGAGGAAATGTTCGGAGGCAGTGGGAAAGACACGACGAGTCTTCCTGTTCTAGAGTTATACCTCATCAGCCACACAGAGATTGGCCGATTAAGGGCTCCAAGATCCTAGAATAGCAGCATGCACTTGGGCCGGCGACTTTTTGGGACTGGAACTGGAACTTGCGGATTCCTTCGTCAGTCAATAAAAGCCGAAGTGGGTCGGATTTATTCTGACAGAGCCGGAGCTGTGTTCATGACTGTCCCAACCCTAGATGTCAGCCTCGGGTCCCGAAAATGCACTGGGGGCGCCGGAAGAATCGAATCTAGCCCCATTCCCGTCGCGCGTGGGGTCGCCATCGCGCGATCCCGCTGGAGAAGCCGCGAGACCAAGCACTAATGCTGCGCCTCGTCGGAGTCCGTCCATAGCGCATAATTCCCTGCACTAATTGCGCCGGGAGCATTCTCAATGACCAGGGCCACTGTTGCTTTTCGCCATATCCACTTCTACCGTCCACGAAAGGGACGAAATAAAGGCCTTGGGGTTTATGATTGAATGGAGAACACAGGCAGTGGAACCCACGCCGGCAAAACCAGTTGTGCAGTTTCTTTGTGACATGGCAACACTAGGTGCTACCGTCTCACCTCACGCAATAACGAGCCCACGGTGTCCTGAGACTGATTCACCGTCTACCCCGAAGCACATGTAAAATCCGAACCCCCCTGTTGACCGCATCGTACCCCGCTGGAGCACTTGCTCAGTCCAGGTTCGCCGCTTTTACCACGGATCCCAAAACACCCATGCGGGAGAGCTTTGACTCAGCTCGCCGTCGAAATTCCATAGTTGCTCCAGCACCTAGAGGCCACACAGCCTGGGCCGTGTGGGACAGTATAAGCGTTTACGTCGGAGAACATATCAGCAGGCCACTGGCTGTGACGCAAGACAACACTGGTGATCTTGGATATTTGGTGTATTGAGCTCCCGTTCAAGTTACCTAGTTTCAAGAACACCTACGAGATGAGTGATGACATGATGTCAAGGACCTCGCCACCTAAGTTTGTCGCAAGCGATGCGATGTGCTCCGGTCACGATATGTGCAGGGACCTCGAGAAAGCCAGCTCGGCAACTGCTAGCCCGCCAACCGGCGACTCGAGCGATACGCTTGTTGATGGCGAGGGCAACAACGACCCGCATCTTGTCACATGGCGCGGCGCCGATGACCCTGAGCACCCCAAGAATTGGCCCAGGACCGTCAAGTGGAAGAACACATGGGCTGTGTCTCTCTTTGTCTTCATCTCGCCCGTCTCATCGGCCATGATCGCCCCCGCGCTAAAGGACCTCGGCAGGAGCCTAGGTATGCACAGCGATATTGAGGTATACCTCTCGCTGGCTATCTTTATCCTCGCCTACGCCGTGGGACCCATTTTCTTTGGCCCTGCCTGTGAGCTGTATGGCCGCATGCGACTGCTCCAGGTTAGTAACGTGTGGTATTTGGCCTGGAACCTAGGGTGCGGGTTTGCAGCGACCAAGTCCCAGTTCTTTGCGTTCCGCTTCCTTGCCGGCATTGGTGGCAGCGCTCCGCTCGCAATTGGAGGGGGCGCCATTAGGTGAGAACCCATGCACCAAGCATCATAGGGACGTCCCGTAAGCGAGTACCGATGCTGACTCAACTCTGTGCCTGCAGCGACATGTGGAACGCCGAAGAGCGGGGAAAGGCCATGGGCATCTACACCCTGGGCCCGATCCTTGGACCTGTGGTAGGGCCTATCGCCGGCGGCTTCATCGCCCAGTACTCCACGTGGCGCTGGGTCTTTTGGTCGACATCAGCCGCCGCCGTTGGCGTCCAGGTCATCGGATTCATCTGGCTGCACGAGAGCCACCCAGCCACGTTGCTTCGCATGCGACGAGACCGCCTCGCCAAGCAAACTGGCAACGAGAATCTGTATACTAGCGGGAATGCTGAAACTCTCGCCTCCACGCTTGTGCACGCCTTTGAGCGGCCTCTCAAGCTCTTTTTCACACAGCCGATTATCTTTTGCATGGCCATCTACATGGCTTACTTGTTTGGTACCACCTACCTGATGTTTGCGACTTTCCCTGATATCTGGACCGTGGTGTATCACGAGGAGCCCGGAATTGGTGGCATTAACTACATGTCTATTGCCGTTGGGTCATTTATAGGGCTTATCTTTAACCTGAAAGTTATTGACCGTATCTACAAGGCTCTCAAGGCTCACAATAATAATATTGGTCAGCCCGAGTTCCGCATGCCGTTCCTGGCCGTGGGCTCTGTTATCAGCACCATTGGGCTCTTCTGGTATGGCTGGAGTATCGGGCGCGTGCACTGGATTATGCCCAATATTGGCGCCGCTATTTTCACCGGAGGCACTATATCTTGCCTACAGGGCATGCAGACGTATATTGTGGACAGCTACCAGACGTACGCCGCCAGCGCCATGGCTGCCTGTGCTATTCTGCGCAGCTTGGCGGGCTTCGGCTTCCCGCTGTTTGCTCCTTATATGTACAAGGCCCTTGGCTACGGATGGGGCACCAGCGTGCTAGGCTTCTTCAGTATCGGGTTTGGCTGGATGGCGCCTGTTATTTTCTGGTACTATGGTCCCAAGCTGCGTGCCATGTCCAGGTACGCAGCTGATTGAGCAGCCCCCCAGCGGGAAGGGGGATGGACCTGCTAAAGGATGCGGAGCGGCTTTCAAAGGCATTATAGACATATAGTGAGCTCCCTCACAAGCGCTTTACAAGGCGTGAGATCTTAGGACATGGTGAAGTAGGCAAAGGCAAATTCAACACTGTGAGCTATGCACTTGTTAGATAAGTGTATAAATGAATATTTTCCTCCTCTCGTTGGTCACTTCTTTCCAGATTCTTCTCTCTCGCTGCTTGCTTTTGACCAGCGGTAGCGCTACAAGCGCCGAGGTTTGTTGGCTGTCGGGTTTTAACGGTCAGCACGTCGGGCTATAATCCTATCGCATGAAAGTCCAGAATGTAAATGTCTCGATTCCTCGGTCCCCAGCATTTTGCAAGCCGGACTTGGTACTAGACTTTGCTGGCTGTGGTCGCACCTGCGGCTAAAGCCTGTTTGCCAAAAGCCCATTGTACTGCTACAAGAAACGGATTCAACCGGGAGACTCCAGGATCCGGAGGCTAACTACAAAGCCTGTCTTCGATGCACTATTTACACTGGCGCGCTGCCAGGGACCTCCCCGCCAAGGCATCAAATTAATGAAACTCGCCTAGCGTAAGCTGATGTTCCAAGCCGCCTTCTTTCCCCGCCACATCCCGTATATCGCTGGTATAGAATATCATCGTAGCCAAGGCCAGCAGCTATTTGGAGAATACGAAATACTCCTTGGCTGGGGGCGAGCGAGGCAGCCGAGGAGTGCGGGGAGACACGGCTGAGTGTAGTTTGCACAGAGCTAAATTCACATCTTTGACATGACGACGTAGTAGTTACATGATATTTTCCCTAAGCGATAGCACTATCCACTCTTCTATCTCGTAAGGCAACCAGGCTCCTCACATGCTCCATAGCTCCCTACCAGGGTAGGCATTTTCGCTTGCTGCACGTGAGACTACCGAAATACGTCATGGTTTTTAGTCCTACCACCCCTTGACTGAGACTAAATCACACCGGGCACTTGATGAACTCGCTGTTGTTCTTCGCTCACAGGAAACAATCATCGCTGTAGCGGTCATTACGCTGAAGTCCCCAAGTGGGTAGGATGCGGAAGACGGCGGAGCAGATCCTATTGCCGGAAAGGACGCGAAGTGTGTCACCGAGGTGGATGACTACGTGGCCGGACTTTAGGGCGACAACCCCATAGGTATATGGTCATTGGAAAGCGCCATGGCCTCGGCTAAACCTTGTAAGCGACTCCTACCAAACCTGGTCAGCGTGGGATGCGCCTCTGCTACCTACCAGTGGATGGCCAGAATTTGGCTGGTTAGGTGCTCCAGTGATAATACGCCAGGTCTACAGTCCGCATCACCGTAACTATATCCCTTTCGAGATGAGCCAACCCGGGGACCAATAGTCCAAGGTATACGTGAGAATCCCTTCGGGTTTTGTGTGCCCCTCCTGTCACAAGATACCGCGCCGCGGCTTTCGGATTGCGTGTTTGGTTGAACTACCCCAAACAGGTAACAGCAGCTCATTGTTTTGGACCTGAGACTGACTGCGGTCGATTGGTCACCTGCACCATGGCGCAGCAGACGGAATGGAGGGGTTGATGCCTGGTATAGCGAGCGCTCATTAAAAACCGGCTGCACGGGACGCCTCAAACCTCCTCTTTCATTTGGTCAAGGTGCACAAGCAAAAATGCCTTAATAGCTTTTTTTCTCACCTTCTTTATTCTCCCCCCGAAGCAATATCGAACCCTTGGTGTGTTGAGCATTCTTCGTTACAGGATGTCTCTTTTACGCCAAATCCGGGACAAGGCAGCGGTGATGAAGCGCGCTGACCCTGAAGGGCCGATGGCGCTCTACTCAGGCAACAAGTTCCCAAGCGACGACTTGAGCGATCTGTTTCGCCGCCTACAGCAACAAAGCAAGGATAGGGGCTTTTGGCTTCTTAATGCTCATCTCAAAGTGTCCACGCTTGTCCTACAAGAGGAATTCTCCAAACTGCCGCACCACATCAGGAACCAGGTGCCACAATTTGACGACATTGCAACACTGTCTGAGAATGGCTACCTGGAGCATCTCGGGCTCGGGCCCGCTATAGAAAGTGCCCTACTCATTGTTCTGCAGCTAGGCCTATTTATCAGGTGGGCATTCTCCAGGTCGCTGGCCCCAGGAACGGCGCCAATAGAGCCATCTGTCTCCTAACAGAGCAATGTAGGCGTCATGAGGCACTTGAACAGAAACTGGATCTCCGTGACAATGTGACGACAGCGGCAAGCCTAGGCGTCGGCCTCTTTCCCAGAGTCGCAGTGTCCCAGTCCACCACCCTAGCAGAGGTGGTCACGCACGGAGCCGAGTGTCTGCGAGTTTCCGTCCGCCTAGGCCTGTTCGTTGGCGACTTTTCCCAACGGGCGGAGGCCCCCCGGCCCGACAGCTTTCAACAGATTTTGGCGCACGCCGTCGCCAGCATTACAGAAGAGTCAGTGCGATCCGAACTGGCTAGTGTCAACGAAGAGCTGCAGAAAAATGAACGCTCCACCTCGGGGCCGTTAAGAGCATTACCGGCGACACAGATGCGGCGGCCGGTATCTCGTGCCTCATGGAGATGCATTTCATGTTCCAGCACCCCTGCTTTTCTTCCATTTGGTCACAGCGCCTCCACTTGGGGCCCAGCCCCCGTTCTCGGACGTCCGGTTCCGTTCCAGGGTCGCTCCCAGGATCGGCAACGACTCATCCATCGGATACGAAGAGCGATTGTACGCGGGAGCCGGCAACAAGTCGCTGATCCGGCACTACATGGAGGCCATCGACGCGTTGGCGGGTCCCACAGCCGATACAATCAACATGCTGTACGCCTTGGGCGAGATAATTCCAGGCGTAGAGCTGCTGCTTGTCTCTGGGTTTACCGCCCACATCAAGGCGACCCTGGTGGACGAGCCCACAAGATACGCGGTTGGCCCTTTATTGCTCATCGGCGTGCCGTGCATGCCGGACGCCACCGGCGATGGCTTTCGCAGGCCCGGGATCAGCCGCTGACAAATATCTTCCTCAGAGCCATGCCCCGACGTGTACAGCGACGAGGCATCCCCTGACAGCTTTGACATCGATCACGACTCGATCCAAGTGTGCCCCCACGGAAGTCGCCTTGCCATGCTCAATGCCACTGCCATTGTCTGCTGCTAGGCGGAAAAATCTTAGTTTCAAGGTGTGCGTGATCACAATAACACGTCCCTAGACGACATCGCCGCTTTCATGAACCCGTGCGGCTCTAGCCCTGTCCTTCAAGTCCGTACAATTTTGCTAAGCACTAATAAGTTAGCCAAGCGTTTAGATAGTTGTCTTGCACTTGTTTATAATCCTCTTATGTTAATAAGAACATATTGGCGTCCTTCCGGGTCTACGACATGGCTTGACCGCTGTCGAGAAGTATGATTGCCGCTGGGATGTAGAAGCGGTAGTATATGCCGCCTTCAAGACAAGGTTTCCTTCCCCCTGCACTTGTACATGTTAAAATTGCCCGAGTTAACATGGTTCTCTAGTACCGTAAGAGCGTCGTAGGTTTGTCCCCGCGGAGACTAGACTGGCAGGTCCCCGCAGTCTGCCCGACAGGGCCAAGGATGCGACTGTGCAGGCACTCATCAGGGGCGGTGTGAAGTCGCTGGGCGTTTCGCTTGTTACTGATTCTGATGCTGCGGCGCTGTATTCGCTGCGCACTATCTAGCCCAGCGTTATTGTGGTTCGAAATCCTAAACACCCGCTCGGGATGAGTTGTGCCACCTTGCCTCCCCCGCTGACGAGAGCAAGATGACGTATTTATTGCCTCCGCTGCCGGTGGCCGCACGGTAGTATGTTGCTCCTAAATAAGAAACCCTTCGCTCGATCATGCTCACTGAGACAGGATCTTATTTCCTATATCGTGCACTATTTGGGGACTGGGGCCTGGGAATCTGCGTGGCTTTCTTTATCAGAGCTTGGAACTCGGAGAAATGCAATCTGATAGGCTCTGTATTTAAGTCTGGTCTGACTAGCAGATTAATAGCGCCGGCCGCCGCCCACCAGCGACGAAGCGTCAGGCTTGATATTTCCTTCCTAATATCTTAGCGGCCAGTAGCGCGATGATCAGCAGTGCCCGGGGTATTTGTCGTATGCAAAAATCGGGGCAAACGTGTTCCATTCTGCTACTAATTTCGCGCGCCTTGCAAACATTGTCCCCCAACCACTAAAATACTATAAATATTAACTAATTTCTATGCTTTTTAAATATTTTAACATGTTTTTAAAGCCACAGGCTATTCCTAATTAGGATATATTAGTTATTTATATAAGATAATAGGAAATAACTTTACTAATAATATGTATCTCCTAGGTCCTCCCATACTAGCCCCTTGCCTCTTATTAAGTAACCCCCCTTACTTTACCATGGCTTACTAGCAAGCTAGCAGGCTAATATATATTATTATCTCCTGCTAGGTTGGAAACCTAAAGTTATTACTAGTAAAGTTAGGGTCTTCACGTGGATAGTAAATTAAATATAGAGTAACCTCCTCTAGTATAGCAGTATTTAAAAGCCTTAATATAAAATACTTAGGCAAGCCTAAAAGTTATCTAAAGCTAATAAAACTACCTTATTTAAATATCTACTATATTAGGGTTAGAGGTAATAACAAGAAATAGTCTAGTTACTTTATTATAAGTAAAATATAACTATAAATTAGTTAACTATATCTAGATTACTTAAGCGCGAGAACTAGAGTTATAAGAACTTATAAAGAATCTTATAAGCTTATAATAAAGAGCTATAATACTCTTATCTTAATAATATCTATTAATTTACTATGGAGGACTTAGTATTTCTTAATAAATCTATATTTAATAAAAAAAACTAGCTAGAGATATTATGGCTATATACTAGTTAGAAATAAGATAACTAAGGATAATATAAATATTTTAAAAGGTTATACCTAGAGTATCTATTATATAATATTACTAGATAGTTAGCTTCCCTACACAGGCATAAAAAAAGGCTATTTTAATATAAAGACCTTCCTATAGTAGGTTAAGGATTGCCTTATCCTAGTGCTTGCTCTAAAGAATCATATAATAGTTATTATCCTTAATAATATTAGTATACATGTTAAAAACCATGTTACTAAGGTGGTTAAGGCCATGGGCCACCTAATTTACTATTTACCTCCTTACTTGCCTAATTATAATCCTATAAAACTAACCTTTTTAGTTATTAAGGTATAAATAAAGTGTAATTAGGTCTTCCTATAATAGTTATATAGCTTATATAGGGAGTTTCTTAAGCTAGTAATTAAAGAGAGTTATTATAATTAATTTGTAAGGAAGCACTTTAAGCATGTAGGTAGGGAAGGTATATATATTAAAAAGGTAGAGCTAGAGAGGTTTATTAAGTATATAAAGGCTAGTAATAATATTAAAGCTATTTAAAAACCTCCTCCTATTATACTTAAAGCATATATAGCTTTATCTTCCCTCATGCCCTATTATTACTAGTATATAAGCTTATATATCTATATCTCTTCTCTAAAGCTTTAAGCAAAGCTGTTAAAGATGCCTGCCTTTATTATATAATTATATATTAAAGAATATTTATCCTTTATAAGCTAGAGATCCTATATTAACTAGTTATTATCTTTAATTATCTTATAAGCTTACTCCTACTTAGCTTAGTACTTAAGGTTACAAGTTATCTAGACCTTCTAGTTAAGAAATAAAGCTAGTATAGTTACATCTTCCTTTACTATATTAATAGGACTAGAGTTTTAAGAAAGAGTTACTAAAGGCACTACTAGGGCCTGTATAGGAGTTAGTAATAGTATTATAGCTAGTTAAGGTGTTAAGATAGTAGTGCTATATAATAAAGAATTAAAAGCTATTTCTAGGGATAATAAAGGTTAATAAGGCAGGCTTAAAGCTATATAAAACTTAAGTTCCTGCTAGTAGATATTTTACTAAAGCTACTATTATTTCTTAATTTTCTTATAATACTTTTATTTCTCCTTTATATTTTTTATTTACTCTATTATTCTTTACTATATTATTATCTTTATATTTTATACCTGCATCTTTATAAACCACTTAAGGGTTACTTAATAACTTATAATAGCTAACATTTATACTAGCTCTTATAATTCCCTAGTAATACGCCCTGTGACTGCTAGTATTACCATATTTTTATTAGAGGTAAGTAAATTATTACTTTAGATCAAGATATTATGCTTGCCTAGCTTTTATATTATAGTGCTATAATATTATAATATTTTAATTAATCCTAGGGGTCTGGGAAGCAAAAGTTATTATAATTAGTATAGTTATTATTAATATACTACTAGCACTCTATTAACTGCCTTTAAAAGTCTCTAATATTTTATATAGCTTAAACTCTTGCGTTATTTTACTCCTGGAGATAAAATATTTAACTCTTTTAACTTTTCTTAGCTAGTGCTAATGTAGCTAGTAGTAAACTAGGCAAAGGACTTAATATATCTCTAGTTATAGTGGCTACTATAGCTTAGGCAGCCTTTTAAGGGTTATATTTAATATATATAGTAAAGGTAATAATTATATAGCTAGTAGAATAATAATTCCTTACTACCCTAATAAGATTAAGTAGTTCCTCTGCCTCTACCTTAGTAATATTATTAAGATTATAAGCTCTAGTTCCGCCGTGGCTACTTAAGTATTTAAAAGTTATAGTATACTTTACAAGTATATATTTAACTAATCCATAGGCATGCTTAAATAGCTATATTATTATTAACTTTAAGTTATCTACTTTAAAGGTCTTTTATATAATTATACCAAGCACCTTATATATAATAACCTTCTTATTTATATATAGCTATAGAGAAACTTTAAGAGGGAAATTTATAAATATTATAGCTTCTTTAAGCGCCTCTTTTATATTAAAAGTTATTAGTCTATTATATCACATATTTATATAGTAATAGTGGGTATTAATAAGGCATATAATATACTAGGCGTCCTTATAGTTCTCCCGTGCATTATAAAAGACGCCTATTATATTATTAGCATGGTTCTCTAAAGCCTTAAAATTACTAGATCTAATATTTATTCCTAGCAAGCTAGCAAGGATTTATTAGATAGTAGGGAGGCGCTATAGGTAGCTTAACCTCTATTTCTTCCTCTTTATTAGCCTTACTATCCTTTTTATCTAATTCCTCTTCTTCTTTACTACTAGTATTTTAATTACTACTTATAGCAGTGGGTTATAGCACACCACTTGCTATTAGGGGTTCCGCACTAAATTATACACGTTTTAGAGGCTATATAAAGACTACTATAAATACTACATAAGATACAGAGCAAGATTAGGATCTGGACAGGGTCTTAAAGTAACAAGATAACATGGTTTATGTATTATAGGGTGGTTAGGTGGCCATGGTAGAGCTACTAGCATGTTACTTCCTCTCCACTATATTTTAGCCCGCGAGCTTTAATATAGCCTATTTTTTAGCTTTATTTTAAATCATGGTTATTACCTGGCTGGTTTTCCAAGGCATGTATGTTTATTTAGCCTTCTTACTAGGTATAAAAGGGGGTTCTTTATGCGGCATGTTAGTGCAATGGAGATTATATAAAATGCTACATGCCTAAGGCTGCTTTAATAAAACTACATGCTTGGGTAGTATTATATATAAATAAAACGCGTGGGAATAGCTTTAAAAGTAACTAATAAGAAAGTTTTTTTTTAGCTATTTTTAGCCAAAATTATAAGTGTTTAGGTGGTTGGGGGACAATGTTCGCGAGGCGCGCGAAATTAGTAGCAGAACAGAACACGTTTGCCCCGATTTTTGCATACAACAAATATTAGTGACGCAATCTGAGGCCTCGAGAATATAAACAACGGAGATAAACTCGGCATGGGGCGCAGCGCAGCCTAGACACTTATGGGACTCGTATAATAAGGTGAGACAAGCCCTCTAGGTTCATTTGCACTTCTGAAGCCTGTGGCATTCTGACATAGTGGCCAACGTCCACCCCTCCTCGCTCTCGAAGACTTTCTCGCCCAGCAGCCGAGTATCAATTACTTCCCTCCATCTTCGCCCGAGTTTGATTCCCTGCGACAGGTCTGGAATACCTCTGGTGCCGGAACACCACTCGCAATCGTTCAACTAATATCTGTGCTCGACGTGGCTGCTTTGATTAAATTCGTTAAAGAAAACGTCATTCCATTCACCTTGCGCTCAGGGGGACACAACCTCGAGGGACATTCTTCTGTCCACAATGCGTTAGATTGGCCTGCGCGCCCCGAACATCGTGACCGCCGCCCCGGATCGCAAAACGGCTACTGTCGGTGGAGGCATCCTCCAGGAGGAGCTGGGCAAGAAGCTCTGAGAGAATGGCCTGGCAACACCCACAGTCTCCGTGCCATCTGTCGGGTACATTGGTTGGGCGACGTACGGCAGATATAGGCCTTCTCCTCGCCTTGGGGCTTGGGCGTAAATCATATCGTTGGCGCAACCATTTTCAATGCCGATGGTGAAATCCAAACAGCAGATGCAGAGCTTCTGAGGGGGTCTGTGGCGCCGGGGGTCTCCTTGGTGTAATTGTCGAACTCACCATTACGGTTTGTCCGCTCACTCGTGTAAGTCAGCTCATCATTCTCAGCGTGTTGGAGATAAGTAACCCAATAAGGCTAATAAATAGTTCCTCGCCGGCCCCATTATCTTCGTCTCAGTCGATATCGCAAAGACCTTCATTGATTTCAACACATCCTACAATAACCTCGTAGACACCGAATGTCTCCCACAATTAACCCTTCAACGTGTCGTCTTCAACTCCCCACATGGACGCGCTTTTGCCGCACTTTACGCCTGGAGCGGCTCGAGCACCGAGGTCGATGAAGGCAAGCGCTGGGCAGAAAAAAAATGCCATCCTCGCTACATGTACAATTTACCTCGTCGCCTCCACCACAATCTCCGAATGGTCCGCCGGCAGTACCCATTTACGAACGGGAGTATATGGGTCAGGTTAGACGCACAATCTAGCTCAGATCCCGCAGAGTGTTGCAGAGGCTATTGGTCGGAATACCGTGCGTCTTCCAACTAACCGCGCGACGATTCTAACTATCCATCAACTTCGTGGTCCGTCAGTCGAGTGGACTAAGACCAAGTCCTAGGCAAAATCTGTCTTTGCGACCCGACAACCACATTATATGCTCGAGGTGCATGGATACGCGACCGTCAAGTCCACACAAAAAGACGCAGAGAACTGGGCAGCGCGGCTAGCCGCAGAAATTGAGGAAGCAGATCCGGGGAATGTGCTTCCCATCGCTTATATTTCCTTGTATAACGCGTCGCATGGAGCGTCACCGGCTAAAGCGTTGAAGAAGGTGTATGGGTCCAAGGGCGAGGTGGTTAGGGTTTCGAAGGCGAGGTTTGATCCGGGAAATTTGTTTAGATTGCCGCTACCGGCTATTGAAGGAAATATCTTGATGGGAAACTCCCTTGTATGTTTTGCCTGATGAACTCCATCTCTCTTCCAATCCTTGTACCGTTGAAGGCGTGGGTGACTATGGCAGCGTGAAATTTTTTCGTTGTTTAGCACATATATTGTGTCACTCAAGGAGGATCACTAACCCTTGCGAGATAGCCAGTAGGAATCATACATAACAGCCTTTCTAACAACCTAATAGATAGAGGAACGAACGAGTCTATGGCAATCACCATAGTGCTTTTAGCCTCTTTCGTGATATACCTCTAATGGCCCCAAACCCAGCTTATATTTGGCCACGACAATAGCGCAATTGCCGACGCCACTGTGCACCTTGAGAGAGAGGAAATCAAATACATGGCAAATTACTCCTACAAACCGAGCACATATCGTCCGCTGCAGTATTCTGATTGCATACTGATTGACAAGGTCGCCTGTACTATCCCTAGCTGGGGTCCGAAAAGACTGGTCAGTCGCAAGCCAGTGAATGATTCTTCCATCTATACGCCATCTTACAGAATTAGCTTGCCCACATCGCCACTTAGCGTTCTGAGTTTTTGGCTCCTTGTTGCTTTTACCTTAAACCAAGAGTGGTCAACTACCCAGTCGTTGAGTTTCTCCGGGGAGAAACTCATGTACGGGATCTAACTCACCCATTGGGGTTCACTTAAAGGTCTGGACACCGTTATTCTTTTTGTCTTCCACGGCTAAACTCGTGTTCCGTACAATATTGTTTCTTTGTACGTGCTTCTGTCGGGTGAGAATTGTTCTGGGAACTGTGCGATACTTTCAAGCGCAAGCACCCTGCCTCTGTCTCTGGAAAGCTAGGAACGCAGATAAAAAGTCCACGCAAGAAAAATGTCATGCAGAAGATTTTCCGAGCCTTGTCTTAGCTCTATGTCCGTTGCAAAGGGCATTTCAGTCGCCTATTTGGTTGAAATGGATAAATGGGCATCGCGTCTTGCCACCAATATTTTTTCCGCGGAAGAGAGCAAGGGAAATGATTGGCCGCGTCATTTAGTCATACGACTAAGGGTTGCAGAGCACGAAGAATGCACTGGGGGTAAGTGAGATTCGAGTCTTTGGAGTAAACTCTGGGTCTTTGGAGTAAACTCTGGGGCCCCAGAATTCTGCCTTTTCCATCTCCTCGGGGATTCAAGTAAGGGGGCGACGGCAAATGATCGGTGTTTGGTCCTGGTTATTCGTCCGGCGCCTCTCAGTTGTATAAGAAGAGGTGATCAGGCCCATATTGGGGATACAGAGTGCATCGTTTTGTCGATAATTTGTAACAACCCTCCCGGAAGCTCGCATTCCAAGCCGACAAGATGGTTCAGACTGGTGCTTCAGACCCCGTCATCGAGACGGTCATCGCCGCCGATACAACCCCCTGGTACCGAAAGTCGAACCTTCGAAGGCTGTACATCTTCCTTATCCCGTGCTATCTCATGATTAAGGCCACCAGTGGTTTTGATACATTAATAATAAATAGGTTGCAGTCTCTTTTGTACTAGAAAGACCATTTTAATAAGCCTGAAGGTGCTACTCTTGGAATACTGCTGGCTTTATATAGTCTTAGCTTCATTAGTGCTCTACCATTTGTCACTATTCTATCTAATTATATTAGACAAAGGTGGTCGATTATATTTAGGTCCTTGGTTATGGCTATTAGCACTATTATGCAGGTGTTTTTTATTAATAGTAGGAAAAGAGTATTATTCTATTTAGTAGATAGTCTCTACTAACACTTAATAGTAACCATGTGGATCTTTACTTATATCTTCCTTGGCCATGGTTTCCCTTACTATAGTATTACTAGATCTGCCCTAGTAGGAGAGCTAGCTTATCTAAATAAATATCCTATTCTTAGGTCCCTCTTTAACTTATGCTACTATATTAGCTCCTTAATTAATGCTGCTATCACGCTAGAGACCCTAAATATTAAAAGTAATTAGAGCTAGAAGCTACTAAGTATCCTCTAGATAGTGCCCTTGCTATTCTAGATTATATTTATACTTTTAAACCTAAATCACCTAGATGGCTGGTTTCCAAAGACCACAGTAACAAAGCGCTGGTGATTCTTGTTAAGTACTATAATAAGGGGTTATAGGACTAGACTTGTCAACCCACGGGTTTGGGTCGGGTTTCGTTTCCTAGCAACCCACCCATCATGGGTCATGGGTTGGGTTGTTGCTATAGCAACCCGCCCATGGGTTAGAAAATAAATAAAACCCACCCTATATAACCCATGAAAACCCATGCTAACTAAAATAGGTAATTTATAAATAAAAATATTATAATTAGGTCATTTAATATATAAATATTCTAAATTTTTAATAATAATTTAAATATCTCTAATATTAAAGGAGTTATTAAGGTTTAAATATATTACAGGATATGGTTATGTAGTAATATATATTTTGACATGTCCACCACTAGAACCAGCTATATATTTATTTGCCCCACTAAAATGCCCCACATTTTGCCTATATTAGTAGCTAGGATTAATATTTCTAGTAATTTATATAATTTAGTATATAAATATACTAGATATTATACTTTCCTTTTTATAAAAATTTACTTTATACCTACTAACTATTAGGTTTAGTTTATAGCTTAGCTATTTTAGTCTATTAGTTAGCCTATAACCCCTTTAGCTAGTTTTAAACTAATTATAATCTATACTATTAGTTAAGTAGATTATATACTTATTAATATAGTATTATTTCCTATATTTATAATAGCCCCCTAGGGTACTAACCTAGTACTTATACTTTTAACTATTTTTCTATTCCCTAGCTATATAAAAATAGCCTATTTTTACTAAAACTTAGTTATACCTCTTATATACTTCTTATTAAAGTAGGCCTTTACCTACTTTAATATACTAGCCCTTAATATTATATATACTAATAAGTATAGCCTATTTTTTTATATATTTATTATACTCCCTAGCCTACTTCTACCTTATAGCTATATAAAGCCTATCTCTTATAAAGAATAGGTATTTATTTTTTATTTTATAATATAATATATTTAGTACTACGGCCAAGCGCTTATATCCCACCTTATAAAGTATATATAATATTAGAAAGTAGTTCTTATTATATATACTAGTAACTAACCTCCTTTTTATTATAAATATAATATATATTATAAGGTTTTAGCTACTAGTTACTTACTCCTATTTTATATTTATATTTTTAGTAGCTATTATATCACGCCTAATAATACCCTAGTTAGTTAGAAGTATAATAACTATATTTACTAAGGTATATACTATTCTCTATCTAACTATAATAATTAAAATAGTTAGTTATACCCCCCTTATTTTCTAAGCTTACTTTTATATAAGCCTGCCTTATAAAAGGCTGCTATTTATAGCCTTATAGCTATATAGCTAGTCCTTGTTTAGCTAGGTTATACTAGCTTATAAATTATTATTATTATAATAAAGGGAGGCTTAATTATAGCACCTTAAGCTTTTCCTTACTTATTTTTAAATACCTTATATATTATAGTCCTTTATAACTAGTAGGTAGACCTATACTCTAACTAACTAGGATATATTAATAGCTTAGTACCTTTTAGTTTATATAATAGGCTTTTATAGGTCCCTATTTAAACCTAGAAGAGAAGGACTTAGGCCTATTTTATATTTAACTTTTTTTCTTATATATATTTAAATATTTTAGGTAGTAAATATAATATAAGGCCTATAAGTTATATTTAACCCTTATAAAAATATTTTTTCCTTTTTTGTAAAGCTAATACTTTAGTTTTTTAATAATTTAACTAGGGTTTTTTTATTTTATAAATATATTTTTTAAAGGCTTATATAAACCTAATATTTACTATAGGTTTAGAGGTAGTCTACTTATAGCCTATTTACTAGATAATATAATTACTAGGAACCTTTTTATTCTTATATAAGATTTATTATACTTATTATTTTTACTTACTTTTACTTATAAACCTTGCCTAGAAGTATTCCTAGTTTATAATACTATTTATTTCTTAGTACTTAAGTAGCATAGATATATAAAATATATTATAAATATTTAGTCTTATAAGAAGCATGGTATAATAGGTATTTATACCTATATACTTAATAATCCTTTATAAACTAGTTTATAACTAGTCTAGCTTCTTATTTAGGTATATTTATAACTAGTTTTTATTAGAAATTTTATATAGCTAGAATACTTTATAAACTAAAATATAGGCTAATTCTTCCCTTATAGTCTTCTTCTATATAGGGATAAAGTATACTATCTTACTAAGGTAGTTTATAACTACTAAAATAGTATTATATACCTTTTATAATATCTTTATCTCTTTAAACTAAATACTTATAGGTAAATTTATAATAAAATTTATTAAGATTTATATTTAGTATTCTACTAGTATAGGTAGGGGTTATAATAATTCTTATTACTTTTTATAAATAACTTAGCCACCCTTATATATTATATAGGCACTATAATAATCCTTAATAAAGACTTATAGTCCCTTCTAGTAAAATTTATAATAAATAAGCTTTATTATTCTTTTTTTTTAAAATACCTACCTAGTAGATTATTATATAACTTTATAAGGATTATATTCTTTAGCTAGAAGTAGTTAGGAATATATAATTATTCTTAAAAATAATTTTTTACTACTACTTATAAAGCTATAGGGTACCTTATATTTCATTATAAACTAGGGGTCTTTTATAAATCCTTTTAATTTTAGTAAAAACCTTTTTTTAAACTTATTTTTTACTTATAGCTATAAAAGCACCTTTATTAATTATTATAAAAAATCTAGCCTAAATAACCTTTTATTTTTATAAACTTTATAAGCTTGCTTAGGTAATAGCTTAACTTCTAGGTAGATTTTTTAAGCCTTTATTATAACTACTACTACTATATAATTATATTTAAGGCACTCCTATTAAACTACTACTATACTAGTAATATTTATATCTAGGCTTATAAAGTTAGCTACTTATATAAGTTTTAATTACTTAAGAAAAACATGCTATATATATTTTTTATAACTATTTTAGCTACCTTCCTTGCCTACTATATAGTCTAAATAGTATAAAAAACTATTTATAAGGTTTAACTTCCTTATATAGTAAATAATTTTAAACCTAAACCCTATAAGGAACTAGCTCTAGTAAATTTATATTTATAATAATATTTTACTAGGTGACTAAAAGGTACTTAAGGCCTTATAATTAGTAATAACTTTAACCTTATACTTATACCCCTTAAAATAATAATATTATTTATAAAATATTTTTATAATAATAAGTAACTCTTGCTTGCCTATCTTATAGTTTTACTTAGTTAATATTAGCTTTTAAAAAAATATAACTAGTGTTTAAAGTTTATTCTTATATAACTATATAAAAACCCCTATAAGTTCTTTTTTTAAGATATTTATCTCTAATTGTATTAGTGGACCCCTTATAAAGTAGGTTAGGTATACTATCTTCTAGAATAATCCCTTTAACTTATATATAGCCTCCTTAGCCTTTATAATTATAATATTTATAAAATTTTTAACTATCCTAGTAGGTCTATTTTTAGGTTTATAAAAAAGGTTAGTTATTAGCATGACTATTTTTAAATAGGAGGTAATAAACCTATAATACTAGTTAGTAAAGTTTAAAAATATTAAAAATTTTTAGCCATTTATAGTATTAGCTATTTAATAATAGTTATAATATAAAAGGGCTTTATCTTTATACTTTATAAGGTAATAATATACCTAAAAAAGTTAATTTCTTAGGTTATAAATAAGTACTTACTTTATTTATAGTATAATCTAGCCTTATAAAGGTATTATAACACCTTTTAAATATAGCTTTTATAAGACTTTATATTCTATAAAAAAATAATATTATTATTTATATATACTATTATAGTAATATCTAAAAGATTACTAAATACCTAGTTTATATATCCCTAGAATATTATAAAAGTATTAGTAAGCCTAAAAGGTATTACTAAATACTTAAATAGCCTATATTTTATATAAAATACTATCTTCTACTTCTCCCCCTTTATAATATAAATATAGTTAAATATATTAAAGAGGTTAACCTAAGTATAAATACATGCTTTACTAAGCCTTATAATTATTTTATTAATTAAGGGAAGAGGATATTAATTTTTAAGGGAAATTATATTTAGCCTTTAATAGTTAATATATATTTATACTCTACTATTCTTCTTTAAAATATATAATTATAGTACTTTTATAAAAAACTTTAAAAATTAAGTCTACCCTTTTATAAGTATTATTTAAATAAACTTATAAATAGCTACTATTTTTTATAAAAAATAGTAGTAAAGTAGTCTAAATAATAGCTTCTTACTATTCTTTAGTTTAATCCTTAAATTAATACCTTTATAATATAGTAGTAATATCTATAACTTTTTTTTAAAAAAAATATTTATAAAGTCCTTATAATAATTAGGGTTCCCTTTTATAAAAATTTACCCTTAAATTTTTACTATATTAACTTAGTAAACTATTACTAGGTCCTTATAAACTTTTTTAAAAAAGTTTTTTATATTTACTTTTTTTACCTATACTATATTCTTATAAAATATATATAAGCCCTCTACCTATTAGGTTTATAGGTTATAAATATAAAAAAAATAGTATACTTAAAATAATATTCTTAATATCTAGGGATACTATTATAAGCACCTTGAACTATTACTAGATACCTTGTATATTTTAGAGTTTAAATTAAACTTTTATAATAATATTATTATAAAGGTTTTCTTTATTTACTATTTTAATATAAATTTAATATAGGAGTATAGTCTAACCTACTTATTTTATAAGTAGGGCTAGTACTATATTAACTTAGCTTCTATTATTAATTAGTACTTAGTAATTTATAGCCTATTTAATAAAAGGGAAAGCTTATATATTAAAAAAGATTCTTTTTATAATAAACTTTTTTAAATAATTAAATAATTTTATAAGGGCTAGTTTCTTTACTTCTAGCTTTTTTATATAAGATATAGTTACTATATTTACTAGGCTAGTAAGTTATATTTTATTCTTACCCTAGTTCTTTAGTAAATATAAATAGGCTAGATAAATATAACCTATCTTATTATAGTTATAGTATATTACTATTAAGGAGTTATATATAGGTAGCTTAAAATTTTTTATAATAGTATATTTTTTTTATTTAGTTATTATTCCTAATTTTTATAAAGGGCCTTAGCTATTATTTATAAAACCTAGGTTTTTTTATACTACTAATTTTATCCTTAGTTTTATTTATATAAATAGTAATCTTACTTATAAAGCCTAGGGGAGCAGGTTATAAAATACTTAGCTTAAGCTTTATAATTAATATAACTAGGTTTTTTATTATTTTTAGAAATTATAGTTATTTTTATACTTTTTTATTTAATTATAAGGGAAAAGAATTAAAAAAATAGATAAAGCTTAACCCTTTTAATATTATTTATATTATTACTAAGTTTAGACCATGCTTTATCCTATTATATAAAATAGTTATAAGTTAGTTTATTAACTTATAAATAAAGTTATAATACTTAACTTTATATAAAATACTTAAGGTTTATAAGGTTACTAAGTAATTATTATAAAAGGCTTATAAAGTTTTCCTAAGTTTTTATAAGTTTAGCCTTTTACTATTAGGCCTAGAGTTTAGCCTTATAATAGGCTACTATAACCTATACCTTTTTTTAGTATATTTATATATATATATATAAGGGTTCTAATTTAAAGGATAAATTCTTAGTACTTTATATAAGTTATAGTTATATATTACTAGTCTTTAGAAATAAAGCTAGTAATTAGTTACTTTAAAGCTAGTATATAATTTATATTTAATAGTATATAAGTATACTTATATCCTATACTAAAAAGTTTTATAAGCTCCTTTATTAATTACTTTTTTTTTTATAAAAAAGTATAATTTTTTACTTAAGGTTTATAACTAGGCTTTTAAATAGCTATAAATAAAAGGCTATAAAAGTATTAGGTAATTTCTTACTAATGATTAATAAGCTTTATAAGGTAGGTACCTATTCTTATAAGTTATTAAGTTAGGTAAGTTACTTAGGATAAATTATGTTATTTTTATAAGTAGTTTTATAAGCTTGCTAATTTACTTTACTAATTATAATATAGTCTAGTAAATATCTTGTAGATACTATTACCCTTAATAAATAGGTTTATACAGTAATAAGTATTAAAATTATAAGGTTACAAGCCTTATAGTAGTATATAAGCTAGTATAATGAAAATAATAGCTTAAAAAATTAAGGTTATTTATATATTTATATCTATTAATTTAAAGATTAATACTAAGGTGTGGATTATTCACACCTTATAAGAGACTTAACTATTTATATGGTCTTAGTCAGCCATAGGCTGCCTAAGGCCTACGCGAGTGATATATAGTTTCTGGCGCCTTACATTTAGTTAGGCAGGTAAAATGTAAGCTTAAAATAGTAATAATAGTAGCTGTTTCTAGCCACAAACTTACCATGAACCAGCATTGTATAGTAATATTATATTTTAATTTAATTTAGTATTTAAAAATCCTTATAGAATAGGATAAATAATAGACATTATTTTACTATAATTAAGTAAAGGGTTTATTATAAAATTTATATATAAAATATAATAAATATTTAAAAAAGCCTATTATATAATAAATAATATATATATAATTAGTTATTTCAGGTAATTTAATTACTTTATTAGTATATAATAATAGTAAAAATACTATATCATTTAAATATATTATTTAATATAATATATTATATAGGAATATAATACATTTTTAATTAGAATATATTAAATAT
>MU628197.1:156805-324560 GCA_025688815.1 Aspergillus carlsbadensis | reverse complement strand
TGTCAGTGACACCACAATATAGCCGCCCTTTGCCACGGAGACCTCACCCGTACTCGCACCGTCGCACACATGCTTGTCGCCTCGCACCCCAGAGTGACCCCGCTGCATCGGCTGCCGCTTGCCGCTTGCCGGCGAAGTTACACGGTATCAAGGGGTTGCGATGGAAGGGGATCCCTCGGTGCAGATGTGGCAACGCGCCATAAATCTCTCCCCGCACCAAGAGCCACACGGAGCCAACCACGGTCCACGGAGCACTGTGAACGCAACGGAAGATTATTTCAGCTCACCACCGTACTGTGTGGTCTCATCCCCCTGCTCACCTCATACATGTCTCCCATAATGAACGAACATTACGACGCCGTCGTCGTGGGCGCCGGCTTCGGCGGAATCCGCGCGCTGTGGGAACTGCGCCAGCTCGGGCTCTCAGTGGCCTGCTTCGAAGCGGGCTCTGATGTTGGAGGAGCCTGGTACTGGAACCGGTACCCTGGTGCGCGGACCGATAGCGAGGCGTGGATCTACGCGCTGAACTTTTGCCCCGACGCCCGCGAGGAGTGGAACTATGGCGAGCGGTACCCGTCGCAGCGCGAGGTGCAGGGGTATATTGGGCGTGTTGCTGGTGTGTGCGCCTTGCCCCCACCCGTCCCGTTTCCTGTGTGATGTCTGGCCGCCGGCGTGCGTCGTGCGTGACTGTGGGTGTTGGTGCGGACAAACCCGACTAAATTGGTTCTCTACATAGATCGCCTGGACCTCCGCAAGCACATTCAATTTAACACCCGTGTGCAATATGCACACTACAGCGAGCAGACGAAGCGCTGGATCATCGGCAAAGAGAACGGGACTTCAACAACGTGTCGGTACTTTCTCCCTGCCACCGGCCCGCTTTCTGTCGCGAAGAAGCCACCCTTCGTGGGGCTCAAGTGCTACAAGGGCGAGTGGTACCAGGCACAGACGTGGCCTGCGGACACGGTTGATCTCCGGGGCAAGCGTGTCGCAGTCATCGGAACCGGCGCCACGGGGGTCCAGATCGTTCCCAAGATTGCGCCCGTCGCCAAGCAGTTGACGGTCTTCCAGCGCACACCGAACTACGTTTTGCCCGGGCGTAACTACACCATCGATGAGTACCAGGCCGGTGAGATCAAGCACCGGTTTGAGGAGACGTGGGCCCGCGCCAGGAGCCACCCCTCGGGTCTGGCAATGACCCCCAGCGGGCGGACGGCCAAGTCCGTGGCTGATATGGAGAATATCAGGCAGATCTTCGACGCCGGGTGGGAGGCTGGCGGGTTCCACTTCAACAACGAAACCCTCGATGACCTAGCGACGAATGCGCAGTCGAACGAGCTGGCGTGCGAGTACCTGCGGCAGAAGATCCGCACGATCGTCGCCGACCCTCAAACCGCGGAGCTTCTCTGCCCGAAGTACCCATTCCTGTCCAAGCGCCCGCCGTGCGGCCACTTCTACTACGAAGCCTTCAATCGGCCAAATGTCAAGCTGGTCGACATTCGCAGCAAGAACCTGGATCTATACGGGGATGGTATATGCCTGGATTGGAAGGAGCAGTACGAGTTTGACTTGATCATCTTCGCTCTTGGGTTCGACGCGGCAACCGGTGCCCTTGCGGAGATAGACGTCCGGGGGACCGACCACAAATCCCTCGGCGCGTCGTGGGCGACGAAGCTCGAAACATTCGCCGGCGTAGCAGTGCCGGGATTCCCCAACATGTTCCCCGTGTGCGGCCCACACGTGCCCTTTGGCAACATGCCGGTCGTCCTGGATATCCAGGTCGACTGGATCGGGCGGACGATCAGGCACATGGAGGAAAGCGGACTTACAACCGTGCATGTCACTCAGGACGCTGTCGATAGATGGTCTGCCCACGTCGAGGACGCATTCAGCCAAACCTTATTTGCCGAGTCCGCGAAGCGATCGGGCGCCTGGTTTGTGGGTAAGAATATGCCGGGCAAGTCTGACAGTGTTCTCTTCTACTTTGGAGGCGTCCCGAGTTGGACCGCATGGTTAAACAAAGAGGTAGACAACAGTTGGCCGGGTCTGGCATTTATGTGAGGGGGAGTGAAGGCGCCTGGTCGCACGATGGTACTGGGTGTCTGAGAGTGGAACACCCATGGGCACTACCTCTTCGACTGGCTTGGGTATTTTTCACCAATTTATATAGCAAAGCCTCAATGAAACCTACATCTGTTTCCAGCGCATATGGCCACCTCAGCGTCGATGCAAGACCCGGGGAGCTCGCCTCATGACCCGCAGTCGTCACTCCCTGGAATCAACGCATAGATGCCCCCCTTCCTTCACAGCGGAGAATTCAAATTTAGGATTTACATGCCATGAATGACGAGTAATATTACCACTCCGCCGCCGACAGTAGAAGTGTCGGGTATCTGCCTTCTTCTCGGGGCCTCTCGGGTACCTTAACCGCGGCGTGGCCGGCAGGAGGGCAGAGTTTGCTCTCGATGTGATTTACATATGGCTACCATGCACCGTGGGGAGGTTCTTGTACTCCACGAGCTCCGGCCGCTGGCGTTCCTTGAGGACTGCTACTGGTCATCTTAGCTCTTCGTGACTACTATCGCGCACAGCAATGGCCACCACGAAAAGCGCACTGTGGCGGCCGCAGTCGACGCAGGACACCACCATTGCCAAGTTTATCACATTTGTGAATGAGCGTACAGTTCTCAACTTGAAGACATACGAAGATGTCCACAGATGGTCGATTGACCCTTCCACCTGTTGTGAATTCTGGGGATATGCCTATACCTTCCTAGGGCTGCCAAGCGACCGGGATACGCCTCTCGCGATGCCGGGACCGGCACAGGTGAAACTATCCCATCAACGACCCCAGTCACCAATCTGACTGCCGCTGACGTCTCACCTACTCAGACCCCGCAGGTCATGTTCCCACGCCCGACGTTCTTTCCCTCCCAATCGCTCAATCTCGCCGAACTGATCCTGCAAAGCGGGCGCGACGACGACATCGCCATCTATTTCGCGCGCGAGCAGCACGCGATCGAGCAGGTTACTTGGAAGGGCTTGCGCCAGCGCACAGCCTCCGCACGGAGCGCCCTGCTGGGCAGCGGCGTCGGACGCGGCGACAGGGTCGCAGCCGTGATCTCGAACTCGGTCGATGCCATTGTGCTCTGTCTCGCGGCGCTCTCGATCGGTGCCCTGTGGTCGTCCGCCTCGTGCGATCTCGGCGCCAAGGCGATCGTGGACCGGCTGAGCCAGGTGAGGCCCCGGGTCGTGTTCGCCGACAACGGGTATACGTATGCGGGCAAGCGAGTGGATCTGCTGGGGCGGATTGGCGAGTGGGCCGCGGAGCTCGCTGGACGGGAGGGGTCGGGCCTGCGGGATGTGGTGCTGTTGCCGACTCTCCAGGGGTCTGAGGAGTCCGTGGGTCGTGTCAGTAAGGGGGTTACATGGGCAGCCTTTTTGCAGAGGGGCACCGGAGAGCCTCTTGGATTCGACCGACTCCCGTTCGACCATCCCGCCTTTATACTATTTTCGTCAGGGACCGTATGTAGATGGGCACCTCGTGCATGGAGCACAGCTGACAGCTATCTAGACTGGGGCTCCAAAGTGTATTGTTCACTCGGCCGGGGTAAGTGTCACGCGACGCCTTGTGGGCGGCCATCTTCTGATTGTGTTCTAGGGCGTGGCTCTCAAGGCCAAGGTCGATTCTCAGCTCCAGCACGACATGCGGCCGGGTGACGTCATTTTCCAGTATACAACCGTATGTCTACGTGCTACACGCTGTAGGTTGGTCACTGACGCTGTTTTCACAGACGGCCTGGGTGATGTGGGTGTTGAATTTCGTCAATCTCTCCAACAACATCTCCATGCTCCTCTACGACGGCTCGCCCTTTCATCCCGGACCCGAGATTCTCCTCAAGCTTATAGCAAAGGTCGGGTACGTTGCCCTGCGACCACACGGCCGAGGCCTCTGATTAACCAGCGACTGCTTATCCAGGGTGACGGTTTTCGGGACATCCCCGCGCTACATGGCGGAGCTGAAGTCCAGAGGCATAATGCCGAGTAGGCGAGCCACTCTGCGGGGACCGGTGCGAGATCGTGGCTGATGAGACCTCTAGGAACCGTCGTGGACCTTTCCAAACTTCGGGTCGTGACCTCGACCGGGGCCGCCTTGTCATCCGAGATGTACAACTGGTTCTATGATACGGCTTTCCCCAGGAGAACTCACTTGATCTCCATGAGCGGGGGGACGGACCTTTGTGGCAGCCGTAAGTCCTGCCTCCTATACGGGACAACGTCACCCGCAAACGCTGACGAAGTCCCAGTCGTCGGTGGTACGCCACTGCTACCCGTGTACGCGGGTGAGATCCAGGCCAAATGCCTGGGCATGGCCGTGGACATTGCGAGCAGCGCAAACACCAGTGCCCAGGGTGTCCAGGACGGGGTCGCCGGCGAGCTGGTGTGCACACTCCCCTTCCCCAGCCAGCCACTCACCTTCTGGGGTCCCGGCGGGGACGAGAAGTATCGCACAGCATACTTCGACCGCTTTGGTCCGGGGGTCTGGTGCCAGGGCGATTTTGCGCAGGTCCAGACCGATACAAAGGGAATCAAGATGCTGGGCCGCTCGTGAGTCTCTCCCTCTTTCCCGCGGATTCCCCTCCAGATCCCCTGAGCTCGTATGCTGACTGTGTCTGGTTTTTTTCTTTTCCCCGTCCAAAGTGATGGAGTTCTAAACCCCTCCGGCGTCCGGTTCGGATCCGCGGAGATCTACGCGGTGGTGGATGAGTTCCCGGAGATCGAAGACTGCGTGTGTGTTGGACAACGTCGGGAGTTCGACGAGGACGAAGCTGTGCTTCTGTTCGTCGTGATGAAGCCAGGCGTTACGCTGTCCGCTCGACTGATCGGCTCGCTCCAACGGGCCGTGTGTGTCAGGTATTCGCCCCGACATGTGCCCACACAAATTTTGCAGGTGGCAGCAATTCCATACACGGTGAATGGGAAAAAGTGTGAGATCAACGTGAAGCAAACTGTAAACGGGATGGCGGCTGCGGTTTGGGGAGCGGTCGCCAATCCGGAAAGCTTGAAGGAATTTGAGCAGTATTACCATCTGCCAAAGCATGTCATTGCAAGCAAGAAGACCGTGGCGAAACTGTAGGTGGTCGTGGTTGGGGCGGATCAGAAGATTTCTCCTTCGGAAAAATCCCAGTACCCCAATTGATGTATTGTGCAATCTGTTCCAGATCAGGCTTTCAGCGCAGGCCTCATAATGTTGGAAGTTGAGCAAATTTGATTCCCTGTATGTCTTGTGGCAGAGCAACTTGACAACAGCGGACTTTCAGTGCCGGTTTACCACTACTCGCTTGTACTTGGCAGTTGAAGCTGAATTGTGGCAAAACTCATGTTGGCGCCTGTGGTGCCTGAGGCCACTAAGCCTAGCCTAGAAAGGACTAGTCCGTCACGTGCGAGCGGCAGAGTCTTTACCTTCGTGAAGCCTGGAGCTCTGGCTCCCTTACTGAATTTAGAAGTCTTCATTTGGTTCCTAGGGATCATGTCATCAACTCATAAGAATGTAATGTATTATCATGATTGGATGTAAAACTCGCCCTGTGGTCCTTGATTGGTCTACTACTTGCACCTTCATAAACAAATGCAATGTCCAAGCCAATGATACTGAAGCTAGGCCTACTTTGTGTCACACCTCAGCCAATAAATGGCTGCTTCAAGCAGGACCCACTGTCCAGGCCGTGTTGCTCCACTAATCGCACTGTATCGGGGGTTGAGCTCGGCTAAGTGCTCTGCAACACATAGAACCTGCTTCAGATGCAAGGAGTCAGGAGTTCTAACAATACGAAGAGTGTTGAAAGTCTTCATTTACTATGAGCGGTACGTTTTTCTATTTTTCGCCTGCGTCACAATAACAATGAGCCAAAGTTAAACGAAGTTTGCCTTCACCCAATCAACCATGTTGCTGAAATATGTGTTTGTGCATGGCAACCCGGGATGGATGTAAAACGCATGGGGCAACCCGTGGAAGACTCGCAAGTCAACGGAGACTCTGTTGCAAGTCAGTATCAGACCTTCCATGTTGCAGAAGTGGCCTTCCTGGCACAGACTAACCCGCCCTCCTGCAACGCTCTGGCGTAGGCAATGCCTTCATCACGCAGGGGATCGCACCCGGCCACCTGGATCACTGCACACGGATCAATTCTCGCCTTCTCAACAACAGATCTGGATCCCTGGTAACCCACATGCTTTGGGAAGCTCCTCATGGGACTTTGCAAGTAACGGGCTCGCGGACGGGTCAGCAGTGGGCTCCGGCAGACACTGCTGCCAGAACCACCGCATCAACGACGAGCTCAGAACGGGCGCACTTTCGTTTTCCACATAGCTGGCTAGGTGGTACTTAGCGGACGGGTGGAAGGTCGGATGGCACGTCACAGGAATGTTCAGAATTTGGCCTATCACTCCGCTGACGTTTTCGTCGCGGCATTTCAGGGCGAGAACTGCTGCCTAAGTTTTGCACGGATCAGGGGGTCATCTAGAGAGGGTCCGCCAGATGTCTCGTGGCACTCACAAGGTTTGCGCCAGCACTGCCTCCAACTACAACGATGCGCTCAGGGTCAATATGGAGGCTTGTTGCATTTGCCCTGCACTGCGGCGCTGTCAGTATTGCACGAGGAGGCGCTTGACAATACGCTCACCCAGAGCAGCACGTCAAAACAGTCGTTGACCGCGTACGGATGCGGGAACTCGGGGGCTCTACGTATGATAGGTAAGCACCATTCGCACATTAGCACCGTTCGGTCCTCACTTTCGGTAGTCGACGCTGACCGTCACCGAATTCGTGCTCTTGGTCAGGATTCGGTTCTGCCCTTCCTCCGTCTGCGGCTCTCCGACCACGAACCCTGTTTCCACCTCAGAAGCTGCTGGGCATGGCGTATGCGAAATCAGGATCGGATGGCTTACCTCCCCCGTGGGCATTGAGGAAGAGAAGACCGCTAGTGATCGGGCTCAACGGCCGATACACGCGAATGCGAATGTTCGTCCCGTCGCGCACAGGGACTGTCTCCTCGGTTATGCAGATATCCTGACCCTGGACAGGGCAGGACTCCGGGAGTGGTGGGGCACGATAGGGCAGATCTCGAAACGTGTCGATTGGCAGCTGGATGGCTTTCCTGGTCAGATCGTCTTTTCGCCTCTGAGCTTCTGCGACTGGCTCCCACTCGGCGGAGAATTGTGCGGAGCTCATGGCCTGGACTGGCGGGATCAAGTCCTGTGCACTTGAGGAAGCTTGAAATAACACCACGGGGATACAGGGGGCAAGTGTCGGGTGGAAGGGTTGGAACAGTATGTGGGCATTCGAGCAGGGTCGGAACATCTAGCCGGGAGACGGATATCATACCCGAGACCCAGGGGGATGCCTTCTAAGCTCCACGACGTAAATAAAATCGTAAAGGATTCGGTGAGCCCCGTGTAGGAGCACCATCCTAACGGTATCTGTTAAAGTCGTATCATCCGCCCCCGAACAATGTCCGTGCCTGAGTATTGCGACCGCCGCGTGGAGATCTCACCCAGCCTTCATCTGGAATCCCTCCAGCGAAAATCCGTTATCATCACTGGAGGTGAGGCCACTTAACTTCACCGCCGAATACAGCCTCCGACTCTAACCTGTGTCACAGGCTCCAACGGCCTAGGCAAGGCATACGCAAGGGCCTTTGTGGACGCCGGGTAAGCATAGCGCACCACACCTAAGACTGGACTCGTCCGCTAAAACCGGAAGAGGGCGTATGTAACCGTCGTTGATCTCGACCAAACGAAAGGTGATGAGGTTGTGCAGGAGCTAGGCCAGTAAGTCCAATCCATTACCGTGTTTTCTTCTCCTTCATAAACAGCTCCAGGGGGTATCTGATGCCACCAGGTCTCAGAGCCAATTCGTCAAATGCGACGTCCGCAGCTGGGAGGACCAGGTCGCCGCGTTTGAAGCGGCAGTGCGTAACTCCCCTCATAACAGCTGTGACGTCGTCATCGCCAACGCCGGGGTTGTTGGTAAAGACGACGTCTACCGGCTTGAAGGCACGCACGACTCAACAGACACACAGCTGAAACCTGTGTTTTGATGCGCTTTCACTAACAGCCCACAGATCCACACAAGCCACCGGTCAAGCCCAACCTACGCATCATTGAGATCGACCTCATCGGCCTGGTTTACACCGCAAAGCTCGCGATGCACTACTTCCGGCGGCAGCCCGTGGGTGGCGCGCGCGATCGCTGCTTGATAATAAAGGGGAGTATCGCGGGGTACGCCGACCAGCCCGCCTCGCCGCAATACAACATCTCGAAATGGGGGGCCAGGGCGCTCATGCGGAATCTGCGGCGGACCGCGTGGAAGGAGGGGATTCGTGTCAACCTTGTTGCTCCGTGGTGGGTATGCACGGTCGGCTAGAAAGGGGTGTTGCGTACTGATCTATCTCCGCGTAGGTATGTACGAACTCCTATACTGCCCGAGGCCGTGCAGCGATACCTTGATGGCAAGGGGGTCGGGTTCGCCCTTGTTGAGGACGCATGCAAGGCAATGCTGCGGATTGCCTCGGATCATGACATCAATGGTAGGCCAGGTCAGCCCGTCATTAACGCACGCGATCCTCGCTAAGTTCTGCTAGGGCGGTGCTTTGGAATTGTGCCGCGGAAGGAGGCGCCCGAAGGGTACATGGACCTTGACCACGACGACTACAAGGAGGGGGATGTCTTGAAGGCGTGGCAAGAAATCGTCCTCGAAACGGCGCACATTGTTGCGGTATGTTGTAATCTGCATCTGGCGGGAATTAATGCTAATATCTGTGGAAGGAATAATCATCTCCTCCTGGACCACTATGGTTTGTCAATCGACCCAGTGCCCACGACCAAGCTCGGGATGTTACCATGACGATCTACTATATATCGACGGTCTTTTGCAATACGAGGGGTTTACAACTAAGTGTATACTTTATCTATCGACCTGTAGAAGCTTGAACAGGCCCGGGTACAAAAAACATAGGCCGCTCCTCGTGCATTCCTAAATTCACATCGCCTGCTCTAGCTGTCCTGACGCAGGAAACTTCAGCCATATGCCACACTTGAGTGACTGATGACGGGGTGCCGGCAACTCGGCTCACCAGCCTCTGCAGCTCTCTCCTACACCACCTTCGTCTTGATTGTGTAATCTGTCGTCTGAAAACGGTCATGAAATAGCCCTCCATCTACACCAGGATAGCACCACCCACAAGTCCACCAATACAAGTACATTGATCCATACATTACTGATCTCATTCAGATTGACGAAACTGCTGTTCGTCACATGTAGAAGCTAGGCTCCGTCTCGAAGTTGACCAGGGTACACAATAGGTTGTCCATTTCGGTTGAATCGCCCTGGTGTGGTGGGCCATGAAACTCTTAAACCTCCAGTTTCGCATGGTCTGGAGCGTCGAAGGCAATGGCGTCCGCGTCAAATGGTGCGTTCTTCGCCGAATACCGCGTCGTGTCGCTATTGCTGGGAGGATATGAAATCCCCTCCGCGACCATCGGGTGGATAGAGCTGGACGGTGTCGGGTATGTGCGTTCACTCAAGTTAAAAGGGACGCGAGCATGCATCGACTGTCCCTGGGGAGCTCGGCCCACCTGTCGACTCCACCCGTCGAATAACGGCAGCTGGATTTGAGCCTTTCGTATAACCCTGTCCAGAAAGTACACGGCATAGTCTGCTGATGTATAAATCTCCTGCAGCTGCCACACTATCTGCATGCATTGGAAGAAGCGGGCCGATACTGACATTTCGCACCTCCTCACGCGTGGAGCGGGTGTCCAGCAAGTGGACCAGCGCCGCGGATGTGAAAGCTGCAATACCGCTGGGGGTGAGGTAGCGGACATGGCCCCTGACCTGGATATCGTATGCTAGCTGTGTCAACGCCACCGCTGCATCCGACACCCTCTGTCTGGAGACACTAGGACTGCTTTCCGCGTCAACTACCGCACAGGGTGTGCTGAAGACCTGTGGGCGATGCAGCGCGCCTACGGCCATGAGATATGTCATGTAAAGCGAAGCCCGGTGTAACGCGACAGTATCGTCCAGTGCGGATGCCTGGTCTGAGGGGCCGGAGTATTGCACCGCGTACCGCGGCGAGGGGCTCAAGCTGTGGACCCACTGATTTAGCTCCTCGTCGCAGGTCGCCAGCTCGTGCAACTGCTCCTGCGCGGCTCGAGGAAAAACCATCACGGCGTTGGTCGACCGTGAATCCAAGCCTTGGTGTTCCAGAACCGAGTACTGAGAGAGGAGAATTCGCCCGACGCAAAGGCACAGCCTGGCGAGCTCGATACACAGCGTCGCCAGCGTCCGTCGCGCATCCACGTCGGCGGGGGAGCCCCACGCACCAAGGAGAGCTACCAGCTCATCGGATACTAGCTCCGGGTCGAGGTCCTCCACCGCAAGCATTGAGACGTTAAAGTCGCCCGGTCGGATTCTCGCGGGCCGCCGAATGCCCAGAGCGAGCACTCTGTCCCGCATGAAGCACGCCCACCATAGCCGCCGACGATGCCGCTTTGCCTTGAGTCCTAGTTGCATCTGCTCTGGGTCCCGGTGAAGCCCCATGACCTGCGCCAGGGACAGCGCTACCCCCATCCAGTACCACGTGTCCTTCTCGTCGCCCGGTTTATCATACCAGTAGGTCATGAGTAATAACGCCTGGACGAGCGCCGGACGGTCTGCCTCACAGTCTAGGCCATACAGAAGACGCACCCTGCGGAAGAAGTGCTTACGTGCCGACCTTCGACATGTGTATCCGTGTGCTCGGAGCATCTCAAGCTCGACGAAACCAACACCCGCAAACATGACAGCCTGAAAAAGGAGCAGGCTCACCTGGTGCATGCCGTCATCTCGCAGGATTGGGGTCATGAAGTCGTCCAGCTCGAGGATCGGCATGAGCGGGTGCACGGCCCTGATGTACTGCATCAGCAGCGCGTTGCGTAGGCTGTCGTCGGGGATCGTCAGCGCATCCTTCTTGGCCAGATACTCGACATCGTCACCCGTAATGTGCGGTGGCAAATGCTTGATATATTGCGGGACGCCTTTGTTGTTGCCTGGTGGAGTTGAATGGTGGGTATAGAGATTGTCCGCCGGGCGATGTGATGTGGGACTAGGTCCCATGTCACCCCGATCGACGTTCTCACGAGACATTCCCGGTGGTTCTGGTAGTACGCTTAACTTAGCATGCGTCTCCAGCATGATAGTGGATTCGCCATACTCACGTACCTTCGAATGTTAATGATACAGGGAACGGACTAATGCCGTCCGACGTACACTGTAACACGTAATCAGGCTCTTCTTTGCCTGCGGGCTGACGGTTGGCATAAACGCGGCGCGCCGTGCTCCGCGTGTGAGCGAGGCGCCTGGTGCGAATCGAGTTGGCCAGCTGGCACTCCAGCCCGTCTAGTCGGCAATTGGTACACGGCCGCCCTCCCTGCATTACATCGCAGCGTACCTTGCGATGGCGACAGTACACACAGGCTCGCGCGGCTCGCCGCTTCGGGGCGTGGTCGTCCTCTACAGGAGTCGAGGTTCTCTTCGCCGTCGCTTCTGCTGGGTCCGACATCGCGCCTCGGGCAATGGGTGGGTGTACTGGGATTGAGTCTGTAGCGTCCACGGGGATGTGGGGACGCGGGCAAGACACGAATCATACTATGGCTGAGATAAAGCGGCTCTGAATTATACTTTATAACCGAGGGTCTCGTCGGGCCATCCGGCTACATTATCCGCTCCCATGAGGACTGCTATTCTTGGCGGCAGCCTCTCAGCTCCACCCCGCTGCTTGGAGATTGCGCCTCGACCTCTCCAGGGAGCATTCCATCCTTCAATTTACCCAGCCGTGGTTATACGCTCCGGCTACACGCTTTTGTCTCGCTGGACATCACCTGAGGTCTGTACTGTAACATTCACTCATTAAAGTTGTAAAGTCATATGTGCCAAAGTAAGATTATGTAATGCTAGCTTAGGGATAGTTACTTTACCCTAGAATAACTACTTAAATCTTTTTAACCACCCCCTACACTCCTAGCTCTTTAAGTAATTAATAAACATTCTAGCTATTAATAAATATATATAGCCTAGTATTTTAGTAAGCTATGAGCCTAGATTTACTTTAAAATCTAGCTAGAAGCTTTTTTTTAAGTTAAATACCTAAACTATTAAAAACTAAATCCTAAACTTTACTAAAAAATCTAGTGGCTAGATACCTAACCTTTTTATTTTTAATAAAAATCTTACTTAGTAAGGGGATATATATTATATAATATTTTATTTAACCTTTTTTTACTTTAATTATTTTTTTATTAATTAAATTACTTTTGTAAGGGGTAGCATATTAATTAACGAACTAGCTACACCTATAGGTATAAAAGGAATAGATAGAGAACTATAAGTTAGTTAGGGGCCTTATAAAAGATTATATATATATATATATATATATATATTATATGTAGTAGGGATTATTTAGGGCTATAAGGTTAGGAGGCTAAGTATTTCTAAGGTTTAACTCTAGCCTATAATATTACCCCCTAGCTAGGGATACTACCTAAGGCTTGCTAGAGTGCCTTAGGTATTACCTTTATATTTAGTATTATATATAAATAAGTACTTTAGGGTATCTAGAAGTAAGCCCTTTTATTATAAAAAAATATTATTTTTATAGTATTTTTTTTACTTTCATTAAATTTTTAAAACTAGCTATTCCTTTTTTAAGCTTTATTTTTTTAAGTTTTTTTTTATATACTTTTATTATTTACTATAACCACCTTTACTACCTTTACTATAATACTTTATTTAACCTTTTTTAAAGGTTTAACCTACCCTAATACCCTTTAGACCTCTAGCTTAATACCTTATTATATACTAACCTTATTACTTTTTATAACCTATTATTAGTAGTAATATACTTAGGCTAGAATACTTATTCTAAATATAATATCACTTAGGTAATAATTAATAAGATTAGGTAGTTAGTAGCATGTATTACTTTATATTATATTTATAATAAGGTTATAGTATTATTATACTATTTTAGTCTTTTATACCCTATTACTAATACTAACCTTATTCCCTTTAAAAATATAAAACTAGATATACTTTTATGCTATTTTAAATATATATATAAATAAGTATTTTATATTTACTACACTCCTTTTATTATAGCTACCTAAATTAAGGCTATTTAGGACCTTATTAAATATATTATTAGATATTTAATCCCTTTTTTTAACTATTTATCTAGTATACCTTTTAACTTAGATTTATACTAGGAGTTTTTATTTAATTTATATTTTTTAATACCTTCCTAGTTATACTTTTATTTATTTATTTATTTTTTTTATAATTTTTTTATACTTAATATTATAGCATGTTTATAATAGTCCCTTATTATAGTATAGGGGTTAGTATTCCTTAGTAGTTAGCTTAGTAACTATACTTATACTAGGTAAGTAGTAGGGTCTTATATACTAGTTAGGTTCTTTTATATTATTATATAATACAGGTTTTATTTAATTTTTTAACTAGTTTTTATATAGGCTAAGTATATTTTACTTACTTTATAAAGTAATACTAGGTTAACTTTTTTACCTTAATTAGCTATATTTATTATTTATTAAGAATACTTTTTATTATATATTTTTTTTATTTACTAAGATTATAGGTAACTATATTTTAATATTTCTTTATAATAGTTATTTATTAAAGGCATAGGGTTAAAGTAAGTTAATATAAAATATATTATATATCCCTTTAGGGATATCTAAATATATAGTATATATTTTAATAATATTAACTACTTTATATTTTATACTTTACTAGTTTAACTTCTTGCTAGGTTAATTTATTTTAATATTTTATAGGCTTAATTATATAAGATTTCCTTTTTTATAAATAGGTATAGGTTATTAGTATTAGTTTACTTAGTATTTTAGTTTTTATTAAAAATATACTAGTACTACTTTTACCTAGTTATAAGCTTTTTTTAAAATTTTTATAATTATTTTATTTATTTAATATAAGCTTTTTAGTATTTTTTTAAAGTATAGTAATATTTTTTATATGTTTAAATAATAATAGGTTATACTTATAAAATAAAAAAAATAGTAAAAGTCCTATAATAATTAATATTTAAGTATTAAGTATAAATTTAGTTATAGGTAAAAGTTGGTACTAGTTTATTTAATTATAGTATATATAAATATATAAATACTTTTTCATAATAGTATTTACTTTTTTAGTAGTATTATCTATCTAGGGGTGGTATATAATAAAAAGTTATTATAATATACTAGTAAGGTTATAAATATACTTTTATATATTATTAATAAACTAGGTACCCTAGTTAAAAGTAATTATATAAAAAAATCTATATTATTAAATAAGTATATTAATAATAGCCTATACTATTATAACTGATATTATTATAGTTATAGGCTATAATAAAATCCTTTTTATGAGTTAGTTAATAATAATAAAAAGTATTATATAACTATTATTTTTTAGGAAAATAAAACCTAAACTTTTAATATAAAATATTATATTATTAATCTTTCTAATAATAACTATGAGGCTATTTTAGAATAGTAATAGCTAGGCCAAGTAAACCCTAATATAGTTATTTTAGCTAGTACCTAGTAATATTAATAAGGGATTTTAAATATTATTATTAAAAAGCCTAAGTATTTTATAAAGTACATTTATAACATGCTTATAATAATAATAATATATTAATTAAAGTCTACGGTTAGCATGCTAAAGCTCCTAATTTAATATTAGTACTAGAAGTAAATATTTTTAAAAGGTAAGGTAGCTACCTTACGAGATAATAAGATATCCTATAAAATCCTACTAGAGTCTTGTAAGAGCCTACTATATAGCCTACTTTATAGCCTACTTTATAGCCTATTATAGCATAAGTTAAAGGTTTTATATAAGTATTTTAATAAAATACTTACTTATAGCTAGATATATTAGTTAACTAGCCCTACTAAAGCCCCTATGCTTTTTATTTAGAAGCCTAATATGTTTTTTATAGCTTTATATAAATTATAGGGGCATCCTTCGACCCGCGAAACTTCGGAAGTCAAAACTCCCGAGAGACTCTCCTTTATCCCCTCCCCTCCCCTCCCCTCCCCTCCCTCTTTTCCTTTTGCTCTTGCCTCTTACCGCAATCAGGTTATTACCTCTACTATCCACCATGCCTAATCCAGCCAACCTGCCCCTGGAGCTCTTTGGGCAAATCCTTGCTACTACCCTTTATAACCACGCATATAATAATGCTAAGCACAGCCGTGGCTTTAATATTAGAATAGACATTTGCTAATCTAGCCAGCTAATAATAGTTAGCCGCGCGTGGTATAATATTATTAGAGCGTGTCTCTACTTATAATAGTCTTATAATAGTGTGTGGAATTCCTACTAGTACCTATGGCACTTTATCTAGATAATTTTATCCTGCCCATGTCTTACTAAAAGCATGCGGGCGCTTAATATAGGGAACTAGGGGTATTATCCAGATATTTTAAAGGCTAACCCTGCCGCTGCAGATAATATTATTATATTTTTAAACAAGGATATAAACCTTATATAAATAAAGCTCTACTTTACACTACATGGCACCCTAAACCTAAATATAGATGCGCTAGAGGCAAAAATCCTAAATCCTAAAGCACTTGCTAATTGTAATTACAGGCTGCTAGTTATATTACTATTAATCTATCTCCTAAATCTATTAATACTTTATATGCATCTTCTAGAGACTAATCTAATGGGCCATATCTTTAAGGAGATATTGTGTGGCTATAAGAATAGGAGCCTGCTACCTTATCTGCGCTACCTAGCTTATATCTATCTACTAGGTAAGGTCCCGCCCGTGGTGCCTAATATACCTTAGTTACCTATAATGTCTTAGCTAGCTTTAAAGGTGTATAATTTCTTACTATGTTTATAGTTTCTAAGTCTTTACACCCTTACTCTTTATAACCTAGATCTAGAGGGGGCTATATCTCTTCTTAAATACTAATATTAGAGTGGGAAGATATGTTAAGTGGAAGAACTATAGCTTGTTATAAGTATTAGATCTATATTTATAGGCTATAATATCCAAGCACTTCTCTCTTTAGTACTATTACTAACTTGCTTATCCTTAAACTAGGACTAGGGCGAGTTCTTGCTTCTAGACTTATAAAATACTTTATAATATTACTAGGACACTCTTAAGGAGCTAGACCTTTATTATACTATATTTTACCTAGAAGATTATCCCCTATCTCCCTTTAGCTCCTTGCAGGAGTTTTTATAATTAAAATACCTTAATATTTAGATATATGTCTTATATGGCATAACTAATAAGTAGTTATTATTATAACATATAGTAGAGACACTACTAGAGAGCATAAATACTCTAGTTCTTAATCTTAACTAGGCTAATAAAAAAGCTCCTAACTCCTTGGCTAGCTTTATAGTAACTAAGTGTTACAGTTTCGCCGGTTGGAAGTCAAGGCGGGCCTCAGGCACTACACGCTAGGAGGACGTCACCCTTCCGCTTGCAGAATAGCAGAGTTATGACAAGGTTATATTTATAAAAGCACCTACCCTAACTACATGTACTTAGGAAGCTTAAGACTCCTAGCTAGGAGGATCAAGGTTTAGTCTTGAAATTAATACTGACGCCTCCTATTCCTTACGGCATTGGGTATCCTTACCTAGTTAACAGGCTGATCTATCCTGACAAAGTAGATCCTTAACACCTATACCATGCTCTAGTGCAAAACCTAGGCCATATAAAAAGATAGCTTAAAGTATAGTAGGATATTTTTAGATTACCTCCTATAACCTACCAGGGGCCATGGCAGGGGATGGCAGCACTTCTCTTAATAAATATATACCATCCTATTTACTAACCACGCTAGGAACCTGGCTTTAATAGTATTTTAAAACCTACTATAAATTATATACTTAACACTTCCACTACTATTTCCCTTTATACTCTACCTTACCTACCTAAACATAGGCCCAAGCCTATTACAAGCCAAGGCACTTGTGGCCCTTTATAATATCTTTAATAACTCCTACCTAGGCTCTAACTTCCCCTTCTACCTAGATGTCTATTTCCTACTAGGGGGGAGGGAAGTAGACTACAAGGTACACTACCTTGTAGAACAGGCCTCGCGCCTAGATCTTAGAATAGTCCTAAAGTTATACCAGTGGCTAGAATTTAAATATATATAATAAGAAGATAAGCTCTAGCAGGGCTAGCTAATCCTATAAAATCTTTTATAGCTTTAGCCTCCCGTGGGATGTCTCCCTGGCATGTAGCATAAATTTCTAGACCTTAAGCTATATAACGTGTTCCTACTTATTAGCATTAATAAGGACTAGTAGAATGGTAAGCAGCTTATCTCATGCATTAAGTTTAATCTCATAGGTTTAAGTGCTAAGGATTGTGAGGGGGTTGCAGCCTAGTATATGGATGTTAGCAATAATAAAGATAATACTTACCCTCTCCTAGAGGAGCCTAAGGCTAAAGAAGAGCTTAATCCTTTAGATAATTATTTTACTAAGAATGGACAAGAGGGAGAGAGCAAGGGAGAAGAAAATCTTAAGGCTAATAAAAAAGAGGAAGTTAAGATGCCCAAGGAAAACACTAAAAATAATAATTAAGAAAAAGAAGAAGCTATTAGCCACCCTAGTAGCATCATGTAGTCTATCTACATCTTAGAAGACAGTCCCTGGACTAATAGGGTTAGTAATAACAAAGTCCTTAGAGACTGGCTAAGAAGGGCAGTTGGTTCTATTCCAGAAATTCCAGGGTATCAACTCAACACGGAGCAAATCCGGGCTGCGGAGATGGGGTGGTCAAATTGGTAACTTATCTACAGTCAATGCGTACAATATGAATTCAGGCTTTATTTAGTAGGTCTGTATACAATGGTGTTAGACCGCAATGTTCCTAATGTCCTTGCCGCTCATAGCTTCTTTATTTCACATGACTGTAGTCAACCAGTACCGAGATAGGCAGCGTGATTGCTTATTCGACGTGATGCATCATGCTCTTTGCTCTATACCACCTTGGAAGCACCTGCCCCATAGGATTGATGGGAATCAAAACACCGAGTCGTCACCGAGCTGCGCCGCTCCCTTTTCATTACATTCCTGCCAATTATGTTGCGGGTGCGATGACAAGATAACATCATGAGCGCTACTTGTGACAATAAATCAGGCCCAACATCCACCAAATTCCTCCCGTACCCATACCCACGGACGCCGCCTGGATCGAAGCAGCAAAGGAGATGAATCTACCATATCGCTTAGCGTCCCCGACAAGGGCAGCATGTCCGATGGCAGCGCCTCTAGGCCCGGGGGTCTCGGATTTATGAGGTGAGAAACCATCTCCATGACTTGGGGTAGGTATTACCGGTAGTTCCTATTGCTCTAGTGCACGTTCGAGATACTAGCTGTAGGGAGAAATGACCGCGTATGGTGATGCTATATATTGACAACGGCGTCCACGACCTCGGTTGCAGCGATCAGCTTCTCATCATCAAACGGCCTCCCCACAATTTGCAGTGCAACCGGCATATTCGCCCAGCGTACGGGGTCATCTGCACCTCGGTTAGCCATCATTTCCCACGAAAGAGAAGCACGAGTCAAAGACGTACATATTTCCTGACACTCCCGATCAAAGGCATTGCCCTGTGCGACATACTGCGTATCCCTCGGATCTGTCTCGGGAATGATTTCGAACCCCTTCAAGGGAAGGATGGTCGACGGATAATCAACCAGATTAAATACCGTCGTGTACCCCCACCAAGGGAGAAAATCGTGCGGGTAGCCACCGAGAGGTGAGACGGGGCAGATGAGCCCGTTGATCGGCCGGTTTGTCGATGTTTGTTCGGCCGTTGCGTCCCATGCGTCTGCGAGGGCTTCCTTGTATTTGTTTTGGGCTTGGATGAGCTGGGAATAGTAGTTAGACGTGCAATACGGGGTACTCGTAAAAAGGTCAAGGTCAAGTGCATACGTACCTTCAGTAGCTGCTTCGAGCTTATCGGTGTCTTTTGGACCTTGTATACGTTGAGCATCTTCTTGTATGCTGGCATCATGGGTTCCTCAGCCTTTCCAAGAAGGGCTTCGCTGTCTTCGGTGCCGTTTTGGTAGTAGATGTCCATCTATGAAGACTTTAGGCTGGATGTAAAAGAGGCCATGAGGTGGATGGGTACATACGTATACCCGAGAGGCCTCCCAGCAGTCAAAGGGCATCTTGAAAGTGATCACTATGATCAGGGTCAGCAGCCCAGTCTCGCAAGGGGACAAGAACATAGATATCCATCTACCTTCATCCCCCGCAGCCGTCAGCGCCTCAACCGTCTCTCGTATCGCCCTCGTGATAGGCGGATGCGGCATCACAACACCATCAAACTCCCAAACCCCAAACGCCAACCTCCTCCGCCTGAACTCTGCGCCCACCTCCCGCCACGGCACAGGCACACACGTTGATCATACCTCGCACCCGGCCAATCGACCTAAACCTTCGTGAGAGGCTTGATATCCGCAAGACTATGCGCCACAGGCCCGCACGAAACGCGAATACTCAACTGCCCACTCTGCACACTCTTCATCCCGGGCTTCGGAACCCGATCCGCCGTGGGTTGAATCGCATACATCCCATTAAACGCCGCAAACGCCGCAGGCGCCCGGATCGAGCCGCCGATATCCGTCGAAGGCGTGGCGGGACTCCCCCGCAATGCAACGAGCGCCCCATCGCCTCCTGAACTCCCGCCGGCGCCGAAGGTCGGATTGAGCGGATTGAGCGTGCGTCCGTAGAGATTGCTCACTGTTTCGAGGAGCATCCCAGCCTGCGGCATGGTGGTTTTCGCGAAGAAGATTGCGCCCGCTTGTCGGAGGGTTCGTACTGTTGCGGATTCACGCGTTGCGCGGTGCGTGTAGTTTGCGGCGTAGCCCCATGTTGTTGCGTAGCCGGGGACGTCGTAGGTGTCCTGTTGCATTTGAGTGTAAGATAGGGGCTTGAATACTGCGAATTGGTGTGGAGACTACCCACCTTCAGCGCGATGGGAAGCCCATGGAGAGGCCCGACGGGCACTCCGGTTCTCTGCGTGTGCTCATCGAGCTCTCTCGCTCGTTCAAGTGCGGGATCGGGGAAGAACACCGTGAGACAATTTACCTGTTGACCGACATTAGCGAAGTATTTCCAGCCTGGTGATAGATTTGGAACCCAGGTACATACAAGCTGATGCGCAATCGCAGCACGGGCGCAGAACGCCTCGGTGACACGCACTGCCGAGAGCTCCCTGCGGCCTAGTTTGCTCACCAAAGTCGAGGCATCCATACCGGTGATCGCCAGATCATCTTCCGACAGGAGACCGCATGTCTCTGGGACGTTCCGCACGTCGCGAACGTTCGTCGTGTAATCCCGCGGCAGCCTCCATTTGTCTGGGATGGAGCTGGCTGGGGTTTCGCGGGCCTCTTGAGCGGCGAGCTTCCAACTCATTTTGAAGGATTAATCGTCTAATATATCCGGCCAACGGCAGAAGCTGCGCTAGGTAGGAGACGCGACGGGAGATGGAAAGGCTCCCATCTCGCAGGCCCAACCCCGCCGAGTCTTGTCAGATGGTGCGGGGAAGACAACGCACTGATACGATCCCTGCAACCGACTCGGCGCCGGATCGGCTTTGGCACGTTGTAGAGGCTCGAATTCAATGCATTCCGCGAAGCGGACAGGTTGGAATTCTCGGAAGGTCTCCAGCTCGCATCTCTGTGCTTCTATTCTTCTTCCTCGACGTTCATCACACAGTTAACTGGCTTTATCCGCCACTTTTACCCAGGACGGAGTCGCCGCTCCCGTTTCATCACCTGCCCGTTCCTCCACATCAGCCGTCCCGTACTTCGTGCTCTTGCCCGGAGCCATGGGGCTATACTGCATCGTCTATGGGGCCATCGCCTGGACAGCGAGCAACGCCGCCGGACCCTGGAATCGGTCCGCGGGGATGGCGCTTATGATCCCGCAGTTTACGTGGTGGCGCGGGCACGAATATCTACCTTGGGCGTGACGCGACGCATCATTATACTGGATATAGGACGTCCCTAGGGGTTAGTGCGTGCTCATCAGCGGCGGCAGTGGTTCGATGTGCGAGCTTAAGGCGTTCAATAAGTTTCGGCAAGCTATGGACCTGGGGGACTGCTATATACACGAACGAGGAGCTAGTAGGGACAGGGGACGAGAGTCGGGCTTTTCAGTATGTCCTACACATGCCACATGCAGTTATCGTTGTGGCCGGTTATCCTATCCTGTCAGATGCCTACCGGTGGGATTGATGCAACACCTGTTTGGCAAGTGCTAGAAGACCGGAAATATGAGGCTGGGCTCTACGAATGGGCTCTACGAATCTTACGTGGGTAAGGACAGGCCAGCGTGTGCCCTAGAATAGTGGATACAGAGAAGAGGGGACCCTGGACTCCACTTGTTTACCTCACTGCACGCAACTTTTTCAGTTCTGTCCCTGGCTCCCTGCACAGGCTGGCACAGCCTCAAACCAATCACGGCAATCCAGCAGCAGGAGCGCGTATCACAGTAGGCTATTTGAGAACACCACCTCCTCGCAACAGCTAGCCTTTCCAGGCCGACCCACGGAGCCCTCTTATTGCCACGAGAAGGACCGGGCAGGAAATAATCGATCCAACACAACCGTACCCCTCTCATCCAGTCAGATCACAATACATCAGCCAAGAAGAACGGGGCTTTCTAGCGCGTGGCAGTGGATGGCCCCGGGTCTTGGCAAGCTTGAACCTGAACGATGGTTGCTTAGCCCTGGAGGTTTTGTGGGGAATCATAGGGGCTGAAAATTGCGTGGGGCAGGGTGGCCGTCTGATCGCGAACGTGCGCCTTGTTGTGGGTTCCAACGGAGACCCGGGCACAGGAGAAGTCAGTTCTGCCCTTGTTTGGGGCCGAGGTATCCGTGTCGTGTGAAAGGGGTACAACGTATTGACCCGGGCTGTGGTTTGTTGGTTATTTGGGGTTTGGATTACTTTTAGTCATTGAAATTGATGGAATGCACTCGGGTATAAGTATCCCAGTGGACTGCACATCCTGGATATGCGAGGTTTTGAGTTATTGCCCGTCTGCTTTTCGGCTGCTCGATCCGGTCTCGGGGACCACCTGTTCATGCTCGCACCTGGCTGTTTTTGATGTTGCCCACTTCCAGGAATCCCTTCCAGAGCTCCACGGAAGTATGCCTGTGGGCAACGCTGGGATGGCAGACAGCTCGCGGCAATTCCACCGAAGTGCCCTGTTCTCCATATCTGCGACCGGCGCCATTGCATTTGCATACTTCGTCCTTTGCCTCCTCACCCTGAGCTACTATCATAGCACCAGCACACGAGACCCATCATCGCTCTTCTTCGACGCGAACCATGCCTACGAACGACGATATTCATCGAAGAGGGTACAGGAGGCTATATCGTTCATTAGCAATGCCAGCAATGCGAGTCCAACGACAAGGGCCCCCAATGAGCAACCGAAACTGTGCGTGGGCATAGTCTCCGTCCGTCGACGCGGGGACCAATACGTTGGCTTGACAGTGGGATCCCTCCTGGACGGGCTCACCGAAGACGAACGAAGGGAAATGCTGCTATACGTCCGGATTGCCCACACGAATGCATCCGACCACCCTGTCTATTCTGAGAAATGGGTCGAGACCCTCCCCGACCGCGTGTCGACATACACCAGCGACAACCCGGACTTCGCGCAGATACAGGAATGGGAGGAAGGCGGGTGGTACCGGAATAAGACCATCTACGACTTCACGACGCTGATGCGTGATTGCTATGACAGCGGCGCGGAGTATGTTGCCATGGTTGAGGATGATACGATAGCGGTCAAGGGCTGGTTCTCGACTGCGGTGCAGGCTCTGGACGCCGTACAGCAGCGTACGGCGGGAAAGGATTGGATCTACCTCCGCCTCTTCTACACGGACCATCTGCTCGGCTGGAACAGCGAGGAGTGGCCGAGATACCTCGCCTGGTCGTTTATCGTTTGGGCGGTGCTTACAGGTGCAATGGTTGCGTCTAAACGACGATTCAAGTCGGGACTTCGATCGGTACCAAACAGCGCCATCTGGATAACCTCCTGCATCCTCATTCCCGCCGCAATCGGCCTCCACTTCATGGCCGGTCGCCTAACAATGTGGCCACTTTCACCCGGCGTCCATGAAATGAACAAGTACGGCTGCTGCTCGCAGGGCCTTGTCTTTCCTCGGGAAATTATCCCGCGGTTCTTGGACCGTACGGACCTGACGACTCCCTGGCTGGCTGATATGATGGTCGAGGATATAGCCAACGCCCAGGACTGGCCGCGGTTCGCGGTGGTCCCGCCGCTGTTGCAGCATATCGGGTCGACGAGCTCAAAGGGATCTGAGTTTGATAATTCGGCCAGTAGGGTTTGGAGTTTTAGGTTTGAGGGGTATCCTTCCTAGTTTAGCTAGTATATAATGTTCCTTATGCAAGCCTCCTCGAAGCGTGGCCACGCTTGGCCTGTGCTTCAAAAGAACCACATGCTTTGTTTACCATAGACATGTGACGCCAGCCATGATGTAAACCGCCCGGATCTAATACACCAGGTCGCGGCTCACTAGCAAGTGACGATACTCCAGACGGCATGTGCGCTACTGCAGCTTTTGTTCTCTTAGTAGTTGAGCGCGGACCCATTTACGTGGCACTCGACACGCTCTGCGACCAGAAAAATGTAGGTCCTCGAGTTGACGGATGTAGTCTAGTCATTGTTTCCTACTATGGCTTCAAAGACCGACTCTGTATAGTAAAAGACCCCATCAATCCTATCCTAGCTCCTCAGTTATAAAGTAACCACGCAAGCATCCCGCGACAAAGCCAGACTAAAGACCGGTTAAGATAATAATAATGATAGACAAACCGAAGACAGTATGAGACATAACATCAACAAAGATCATGTATTAAGTATCCACCGTTCCCGTCAACCCAACCCCATTTATCCTCAACCACTGGCCTGAGAAGCCTAGACAGCATGGCACGTCGTCTTAAACGAACTAATATCATTATCCCAGATCCCGGGAATATCCTTCCAGGCCTCATCATGGCACGACTTCTGAGGCACCCAATCCTGGTTCTTCGTCTTGCACCCGGGGCTATCGTACAGGGTGACGCAGCACCGCGTCGACCGGTCCGAGTTGTACGCGTAGTACTTGATCGACGAGACCTTGTTGTTCAGCGGATCGACGTTTGAGAAGCATTTGCTGCCTGTTCTCCCAGGGCCGCTGTAGGTTACCTGCCGGCCTTTGTAGTTTATGTTTTCGTACAGCCGGATGCGCCATGCGTCTCCGGGGGTGCTGAGGAGGAGGAGGGTTGTTGTTAGGGAGAGGAGGGAGAGCTTCATTGTGATTTGCGGTGGACTAGGGGTTGTTAGCTGATACTAGGTTTGAGGGCACGGCTTGGAGGGGACAGTGCATACAAACAAGGTCTGCGAGGATGTGGTCAGAAGTTGAGATATCCCTCCACAAAACCTCCGAGGGCTAAGACTTGATCGGCCATCTTATACTCCTCGAGCCCGAAGCACCAAGCAACACACTTTGCTCCGCCTCATTAACTATCAACATGTGCAGGCGCTGAAACGAGAATATAGATGAATACGAGTTCCCAGGAGCGCATTTCGGCGTTCTCGGTCTCGATTCAGTTACATTCCAGCGATGCTCGCCCTGAATACGAGCTCAAGCGTTGAATGAATACGAGACCCTCCCCGGTATCCCTGCACCGCGTGCTCGAGTCCCGTAGCGTGATTGGAGGGGATACATCTCATTATGCGCTGAGGCTGAATCGCTCATTTCGGCTCGGCAGGAACAGGGGGTGTTTCCGCTATTCTGCGAGCTGAGTCTGGGGAAATGCGAATTGGCGCTTTGGACAACCTGGAGGCTGGGTGACTCCACGCCCCTTGGAAGATTGCCAATCCATCGAGGACGTATGTGCACGTATCTTCAGATCTGGGACTGCACACGAGTCGATAAGTCTATCCTGCTCGAGATCGTCTTTTGAACTACAGGCTCTCATGCGCTGTGTTGTCTGTAGTAATACTCTGCAACAGGTACGTTGAATTCAGTAGACTCGTTCAGTATCCACATACGGCCTCAAGCATCTATCCAGGTTAATTACGATATGAAGCTAGTGGTGTGCGATCCCCACAATGTCCCAAAGTGTATGATTCCCACGCATGTTTTTACATTACTAACATCCATCGCGTGAGATTAGGTGGGCGGCGTAGTAATGTCGGATAGCTATAACGACAAACACATAGCCTTTATGGTAACTCCGTGTTACTGTCATGCCATCCCGACTATTTCTTTCTATTGTACTAGGTGGCACTGGTGATGAGAATCCCATCTCCCTTCGGCAAGTGTTGTCAAGGACGCGTCCGAACCGTGCCCAGCGTACCTTGCACAACTGCAAATCAGTATATCCGGATAGGGGAATCATCCAAGGGAGATAGACTCGGCAGTTGCGCGGTAGTTCTGGAGTTTGATGTCCTGTAGTTGATGTACAGAGCCCCGCGATATATTTTGAGACACACCAGCCGCGGGAAGACAAAACCACCGAGTAGCTCACATATGTGCTAGGCCAAGTGTTATTCTACAGCTACAAGGGGATGAGCTGCTGGTCATCCAAGGTGGAGCAAATCCAGCGTACTAATACTTGTATATACCTTACTCCTTGTTGCTTATTCTTTGGACCGTATGTCACGTGCACATGATAGTCATAAGGTTAGACACACACTAAATTTCTATAGGTAGTTACTACTATTAGTAAATAACTATAGTAGAACCCTATAAACTAGTAGTATATCTTTTTATAAAGTTTAAGTTTTTAACCACTGAAGAAGCTTGAAAAATTAAAAAAAAAGTAAAAATAGGTAGCTGGAATACAGTGGGTGATCACCTGACGATCAGTACCACCTAACGATCGTTTTTTCGGTTGAACTCGAGCTCCACGGGCCACTCGAATACCGTCGCGCGCAGACGCGATCCGAGCCAGAATATGTAGGGGGGCGTTGTGCGGTGCCGCAGCCTGCACCAGCCCTTGTATATGCTCGAGTCCTCGCAGCCAAACCCGTAGCAGATGAGGACGGTCGGAACCAGCACGGTGACCACCACGTAGATCTGCACGGCAAGCTGCGCCATGCCCAGCGTCACCACGTGGATTATGAATGCGGCCCAGCCTGTCCACCGCGCAAAGCGGTACAGCCAGGGAGAGCGCGGCTCGATGTCCGAGATGACAGATGGGGACGAGAAGATCCTTGGGGATGAGCATGGTCACGGCCCGGGAATCCGGTAGCACGATGAGGATCTTCGCGGACTCTTCTTGGGTTCTGTGGCCGCTGTTGATGGAATCCTGCTGCTCGGAAGCCGCTCGAACGATTGCGTTTCGATTCGTTTCGAGTAGATAGGCTCGAACAAGGATCAGGAGCGCAGACGCGGCGCTATTCGCGAAGCCGTACCGTACCAATCCCCCGATAGCACGCTCAACAGGAACATGGGGCCCATCACAGCGAGTTTCAGGATCCCAGACGCCATGTGCCTATCCCACTGTGTGCGCGGCTCGTCTGCTAGTTCCCAGTACACGACGCTGCGCACATTCGCAAAATCCTGGGCGGTAATCCAGCGAGTGAACCAGGCCGCCAGGTTATTCGTGAAAATAAACGCCCTGAGAGATATTGGGCATTGAAAACGCCGTTTGCTTGTTGCGGGACCGGTTCCCTGCAAAGACGTATCCTGCCAGCAGGGGCATGTACTCAAGCCAGTAACTGGGTGCTAGCCGGCTGAGGGCGGCGTCGACCTCCTGGACGCCTAGAAGCGTCAACAGGCCTAGGGCATCGAATTGAAAGGGCGCCCAGTGTGCCACGTTGAGCCAGGTGTCGGCCATTGCGAGGCGAGCGAACTGGTGTTTTGCGCGGGTCTTCACAGGCCTCCGGGAGTGAGATGTGAGGAATCAATGGCTAACGATCGGTGCAGGTGGTTCTTATGCGACACAGCTGCGCCTGCAGGCTCTGACGGTTAGGGCTACTCGTGCGGGCTAAATGGAACATGCAGTTGACTCAATAATTCATTTTACAGGACTCTATTGCCATAATTGTGGCAGTCTGAGAGTCCTTGTCTTATAGCGGATGTACTATATACTACAGGCAAGCATGAGGCACTGGTAGAGTGTCTACGAAGGAATAGTAAGACCGGTAATCTCTAATTATACACCCTGAATTCATGGACACTCATACATAATGCATGCATACATTGATGCCACATTTGGATATGTGCTTGGACATTGATCAATATCTCAGCAAACTACCAATAGAGACCGCTAACAGTGCCTTTATACAGGGGCCGCGGCTTGCTGAGTGCGCTACAGTTGTCCAGATTCCTTTCCACAGAGAGCATCATTCACCTAAAAGATTCCTTATGGATCTATTCAAATATCGTTCGCTCTCTTTGGCTCTCGCCTCCAAACTCACTCTCCGTCAGCTGACCTCGTGCGGGAAATGTCAAGAACAGGGAGAACACTGGCAGATTCCTGTGTCCTCTGCCAGTGATTGGCGAATAAAAGTATATAAGAGCATTGATAGGAGCAGCTGAGCGAATAAGCACTAGCAGACAAGGAAACACGTCCAGCTGAGCATATCGGAGCTAATTGCTGCAACATGTTGATCTGCGTCAGAGGTTTCGTCAGAACCGCGGGTCCCCCGCAGTCATGGATGCAGTGAGATTCCGATGCGGCATATGTTGCTATCCAATAAGGTTAAGGTTCGTGTTGATGCATTCTCCGAGTAGATCTGGAGAATGTGGAAGGAAGCTGGTTTTGAGATGCGAGCGCCTGTCTCGCCGCAAGGGCATTCCAGGGTTTCTTCAAGACGTGTTGTGAACTATTGTTGGAGCATATCTGACCGGATCCTTATAGTTGTACTGTACTATACCTGCTGGATTGTGACATATTGATTATAGTGCCGTGTTAGATAAGAGACAACTATCGCATGACTTGTTCATGCTTGGGAAATGGCATTATTAGATATGCAAGTTTGCCTACCTTTACATAAAGCACTGCATATATATAAAGATCTGTGATCCTGTGCCAGTGCCAGGGCAAGAATTAGACAAGGCAATAATAAGCGCAGCTGGCGCGCAATCATAGGGACGTGCTTGGAAGTCAGACAAGCCAAGGTACAATGCAAGGCTAAGAGCCGGTTTTATGGAAGGAAGAGGATTATATAAAATTAGAGAGAAAATAAAATTAGTCTACTGTAATTGTTTAAAGTAGTTTAAAAATGTATAAAATAAATATAACAAAATTAAGAACTTAACTAAACTAAAAAGTAAAAAATAAAAAAAAAGTTTTATAATAATAATTAAATAAAAACTGGTTAATTAATCCTTTAATTCCTATTATAGGTTATTATAATTTCTAAGGTCCCCCACCAGCTCTGTCTGACAAAGGCATCCTTGGCCGTCATCTTCGGAACAAGCTCGAAGGGAAACTCATTGGATACCAGAGATCTATCACCTTTTAGCGCCGTCTCAGGCTGGTCCCTCCCAGTTCTTTGTCGAACTTTTTGCTGATGGGAGATGGAAATGGTGTGTCTCAGGGTCAGAGAGCGCTTCAGGTGGCCTCTGCTTCAAGATGAACACGGCATAGTACATACATGATGCATGTTGCCAGAAACGGAAGACAAAAGATAGCAGGGTAGCCATTAATACACCGTTGCTCACATATGTGAAGAAACAGTCACTTTCTTCTCAGAGGACAATTGGCCCTAAACTTTGAGAGATCTACTGTATGTACCCACCTTGGTATTAATCACCGAGTCACGATTCCTTCGTATTCGGAGAGCAGCAAGGTGGCCACCAAAGCTCCGCAACCCGCTTGCAGGCCCATTTGCATAGCAAACCTATCAAATCCATGGGGGTCAGCATTTAGACCGCTCCTGATCCACCAAACATCGACTCATGGGGACATTATACTCAGGAAATGGGACACCCACCGGCAGACTTGCCTAGCCAGAGAACTATCAAAGCGGGCTATGCAAGGCCTGTATTCAGTGCTGTCTGTTCTTCCACGGGTTCCGATGTCTGAAGAAGCCAAGAAAAGTGCCCCCCAGCCCCCCATCAACCCGCCCCCGTGACGAGATTGCGTCGCACTGCATCGAGTCCAGCATTACATACTGTCCAGCCAATCCCAAGGTGTCCCTAAGCAAACTTTGTGGTTGCCTTCTTGGCGAAGCACAGGTCGGTTTCAGCCTCGCGTTCGATAGTGGGCATTTCCGGGCAGCATTGCTGGATATGTGCTACCTTATATGTTGGGTAGGCTTTTAGCCTGCATTCTTCAATATCATGTTGTTTCGAAATCGGATTTGCCGGCGATAATTTCCAGTAGGTGTGCCGCTACCTAGGAGTGGCGTGTGGCCATCTACAGTTATGAGTGGGGATCGCACAAGGCAATATTGAGATGTCGGGAGTAATATGCTTAAAAGTGAAAGATAGTAGAGTCCCTCCCAAGGTGCGTGCTGCTGTAAGCTATCTTCCAGCTAGCTAGCATACAGACAATTGTCACCACTCTATCTCCCTGCTCATGGTGGTTCAAAATATCAAACCGGGACCTCGTTAGAAAGGGCTATCTCCCCCGAACGCTTTGCCGTGGTCAAACCAGCAAAAGTCTTCTTCATCGTGTCGTCTATCATGCCGCCACCGAATTGATTCGACACTAAGGAACCAATCTCTCCTGCTGCTGATACAAGTCCGTACCGAGAAATGTCGATAGCCGAGTGCACGAGGTTGTGCTCTTTAAGGCCGCGTTTAATACTTCCTGCAAGCCATAATATCAGATACAGCTCCCATCTTCGTGAAAGCAAAAAAAGAAAAAAGAGTGCTTGTAGCTTACTCGCTAGTGGGGGCTGCCTGGGTATACACATTTCAATCTCGTAACGCCTAAAGCAGGTCCATGGGTAAACACTCGCGAGTCGGATCTCGTGGCCCCATCCTCTCACGATATATCGCGCCGACTTTCTGAAGAGGTGTCGCCTTAACGGTTCTTCCTTGGTTTCGTTTGGGCTGCTCGCCGTGGACTCTTCCTTCTTGCCATCGGAGAACGCTTTGGACAAATGTTTCTCGTATTGATCGCGATTCGGAAGGACTTCTGATGCTTGAGAAGAAGTCGAGGGTTCTGAAGGCTCTGCCTGAGCCGCACTAGAGCGTGACCCATCCTTTACCGGACCGGCAGGCTTCTCATTTTCGTCCTTTGGTGGAAGCGGAGGGAGCAGCTTTTCGAGGTCTTCTCGGTCCTCTGATATTGACAATGACAAAAGTTAGTCAATGATTTAGCCCACTTCGTGTGATATCGCGGTAGAAGAAAGGAACAAGGAGACACGACTGTATATAATAATGCCTCGTTCAAAACGAGCGTTGGACGAGTACGAGATGATGAAAAACACGTCCACGAAGCCGACCAGGCGGATCCGGCCGCCCCACTGACTACCGTCAATGTCGATTTCCCAAGGGTGGACGTCACTATGATAAAGGTGCTCGCAGGTTAGTCTCAGTTTCAGTCTCAGTCTCAGCCAGGCTGGTGTGGTGGTTTATCTCGCCTGGAGTATTAGTAAGGTACGTACCAGTCGCATTCCAGGTTCCAATCATTGATTGATCTGCCGAAGAGAGAGAGGATTCGGTGGTAAGAATACATCTTCCGATCAACAAAATGGCTAGAGACGATGCTACTAGCTCGAAAAAAGGATGCTTCTATCCTTGACGCTTCCTTCGGAGAAGTTATATCGTTGTAGGTACAAAGGGTTAAATTCAATCGACTTCTGGACACATATCAATCAACAGCTGAGGCAGCAAAACCGGACACCATGGGAGAAAACGAGGGCGACTGCTCATCAGGCCATTAAACCCTGGGAAATATAGCAGAGCCAATCCGGCCATTTTGGCGCCCAAATGCAGTCATGCTACATTAATGGTGCATATGCCTCAAATTTGGTCTTTGATGACGTTGCAGTTTATCCACCACGGGCAAGGCTGTGGCTTGAAACCCTTGGGCAAGATTACGCGTCACTTCCTGGAAAAACAAAACATATAAGAGGTGATACCAGGCAGTAATCATATCCTTGAGCATTATCTAGGCTCTGTCTGCGCTCTGTCTGCACTACCATGTATACTGCTAGCCAATAGAATAAATAAATAAAGAGGACCACTCGATGAGACAGTTATTTGCATGAAGGAGGCTGGCTAAATTAATACAGAGAGATCTGAACATGTATTATATGGATTGGTTAATAGATCAGGTGTCTGGTGAGCTGTTATAAAAATGCATATGCAGTTACTTCTTTGAGAGTGATTGGGGTCTATGTTGCTCAATTTCGCTTGCCCAAAGCAGACACATACATGATTACGGCCAACTCAGATAACCATTATATCAAATTATATTTTTTGTTCTTAATACACTTATTTTTACTGTGCTTTATACAAATCTGACTGTTATATCAAGCGTGGTGTATTAGAGAGCCTGTTATGGCACCATCTAAAAATCCCACAACTATCTAAGCAGTCATCACATACCTCTTTGACACAGAAAACCACCTGTGCCTGTTGCCCTTTTGCAAAATGCCCAAAATAAACAGATTCTTTGGCAAGGGCGCATCTGGCAAAGATGAAAAGCCCCCCAACACCAATGACGAGCCATCGGTAGACCCTGCGGCGGCCAGTCCCCCCAATGATCCCCCCGAGACCACTGCAGTCAACCATAGCCTGGAGAGTGCTACCGCCAGTGTCAGCACCGATACCACTGCAGTCAGTACTGGCCTTGAGAACAGCACCGCCAGCAACACTGCCGGTAAACCAGCCAACGAAGTCGACAAGAAAGCTGCCAGTGATAAGACCAACAAGACAGCCAACACTGGCGCCAACAACTCGGTTAAGAATAAGGACAAGGACCCCCGGAGATTCCTCAATGAGAGCCGAAGAGCCCTCTCCGATTTCCCGAGCACATTCCGCCGGGGTGTCGAGCAGACTGTCAACGCGCCAGTGGAGGCCACCAAGGCTGCCTTTCAAACCGGGAAGGAGGACAAGCGAGAAGGTGCCAATACCATCCGAGGCAAGATGAAAGCCGTTATGCGAGGCGAGAGGCGAATTCATTACCAGGATCCGATCGTTGACAACAGCCCGATACGCTCCAGCGAGGTCTTCACCATAAGCGATGTACTGCGGGCGGATCAGGATGGCATGTCCTTTCCTCGTCGCATGTTTGATCTTGACACAGGGGATCTGGTGGACGTTACCGAGATGGGTGCGATTGATCGATATTGTATGCTTTCGCACTGCTGGAATGGCGACGAGCTGAACTACGGACGCGTTGAAAAAGCGCGTCGATCTGCGGAACCCGGTCTCGATGACGTCAGGGCAGTGCTCCGGTCGTGTGACCAGGCCACTCAAGAAGCGTACACGGCTTACAGAGACCGCTTGCAACAGAGCCAAGATGAGGAAAAGAAAGGAAAGACCGACACTGTCACCACCGAAGATGACCGCCCGGTCGGCGTTCCTGAAGTTCGGGAATACCTTAAGACTTATACCAGGTATCTTGAGCTCGACAAAAACCGCGCCGACAAGAAGAGAGACCTCAATAAGGCTAGGAGAGAAGCCGCCGAAGCAGAAATTGATGCAGAACACTTTAGTGATTTATGTAAACTTGTCCCCATCGACCAGGGCCAATGGGACGCTCCCAAATTACGCCTTGTCGCGGCAAAGAGGGACGAAGACTTGGCGGACAAGAAATTCAACAAGGCTACTCAAGAATACGCTGATATTCGGGATGATCACGAGATTATCCAGCGCCAGCGCTCACTCTACTTTGCTGTCGAGGGGCTGCTCCGCGCCCTGGAGCAACGGAGGTCGGCACGGAAACTCAAGTCAGCCTTTGACCGTGCGAAGGAACTCTTCCAGAAGATGCCATTTCCTAAGACTGGATGCAAGTATATCTGGCTCGACAACTGCTGTATCAACAAGCCGGACACGGGCGAGCTGACCGAGTCACTGGCCTCTATGGGAGAATGGTACGCGAACGCGGCATTTTGTCTCGTACACCTCGACAATGACCGTTCCCCTAACGATTGGTTGGATGAATGGGACCTGTGGCGCAGGGAAAAAGGGGACTCGGGTGTCTCCGAGAAACCCCCTAACCCTGAGAAACCTGACGACTCAGCAAACACTTTGGATGACTTCCTCGAGCTTGCTAAACGCAAGAACAAACATGAGGATAAGAGTGAGGATGAGAGTGACATAAGATGGGCAACCCGCGGCTGGACCTTGCAGGAGTTGGTGCTCAGCAAGATGACCTACTACGTGGGTCCAGACTGGATGCCCCTGTCGCGAAATGTTCAGAGCCTCGGCCAGTACTACCATCTTTCTCCCTTTGTAATTGCATCCAACCCAGACGTGCTATCATCTACCTACGTGGAGTCGGAAGAATCCAAGAGACTCATAGATGGCCTACCGAGTGTGACCACAGCCAACAAGAATGAGGTTCAACTTCCTGAAAACAACCTGCAAAACACTGAAGATCGTACTCGGATCAACAGCGCTCATGTTTCAAAGACCATCATTGACATTCTCCAAGAGATCGGCTACCTTGTGCCAGACGGCCTTGATAGAGAAAGCGCCAGGAGTAGGATCAAATTATCTATCCAAGCCACGGTCGCATACCTTGCCGACTACGACAGTGACAGTCACGCGTTCAAAGTACTTGCCAGACTGGTGGTGCTATACTCTGGCAGCTCTAAGAGCGTCCAAGTTCCAGGCAAGCCCGACAAATCAGAGAAACCCGATGCCAACTGGAGAAAAACGGCCGAAAAGGCGATCGAAACGTTGTTGATAGTTCTCGCAAAGGCAGAGATCAAAGCAATCCAAGACGATCGCACATACATCGCAAAATTCAGCAATATAGCGGATCTCGTGTCCTGGTCAGAGGGAACGGTGACGAATCGCTTTTCCGCTCACAGTGTGATGTATCTGGCCTCTAAGCGCAATGTCGCAAAGATTGTCGACAAAGCGTACTCGCTGATGGGTATTCTGGGCGTGCGATTCCCGGCATTTCATGCAGAGGGGTTGACGAAAGCCCTGTCCCGACTGATGGATGAGGTTGTCATCTCCTCCAACGATGTCTCTCTGTTCAACTGGTCGGGGAAGCACTGCGGCAGCCCAGTCCGAGGCCGCTCTTTGTATGCCTCGAATATCCGCGGATTCGAGGCGAACTTCTCCCCGTCGAAACGCTTCCAAACCAGTAGGGACCTTCATATGCTCCATCGGCGATACGTTAAGAATGAAGGGGAAAAGTCGAACGACGTCCTCTCCGTATTGAACAAGGTGATAGCCTGGGCTATGAAAGCATCCATAAGCTACGAAACTGTGGATCTTCTCAAAGAACTCTCCAAGCATGTCCTGAACGCTGACTACAAAAGACTGCACGAAAAGCTGACCACAGAATTTCGCCAGCTCACGAGCGAGCTTGTGGCTTCAGCAGAAAAGTCGGCTAAAGGCGACGGAAATGTCCCTGAAGCTAGACCAACGGTTGAAGCGAACACCACAGCTACCAGCCAACCAGCCGATCAAGGAGTCCCGTCCAACACGGCTGAATATGCCGAAAATTCCCGTCAATCTGAATTGGGAGTGGACTCTAGCGAAAATGCCGCAACCGAGTACCGAGCCTTGGATGCCAGTCAGGAGCCCGCGACACCCACAAGCAGCATTTCATTGGAAGACCAAGCCCAGAGCCAGCGTAAGGAAACAGATACGACTAGCTTTTCTAGTCTTGGCTCGAAATTCAAGACGAAAGTCAAGACACAAGCGGTGGGACTCACACAGTTTAACAAGCCAGATCCACCAGCCGCCCAACCGGAACAGGAGACGGCGAGGAAAGGCGATACAACCTCCAAGACCAGCAAGCAGCCGACCCCAGAAGAGAGACTTCGGGAGCATATCGAGATATTCCTTGAAAAGAAAGCACCAAAAAACGACGGCAATACCTCTGCTCCGATCAACACCAGCAAGAGTACCAGTACAGATGAGGAGCCAAAGAGCGACGTCGACAGGGATCGCCCAATCACCTGTCCCAACCCAATCATCGTGAGCGGCGCTGGAATCCAGGGTGTTTTCGACATCCAGCGTGTAGTGGTGAGCATGCTGGACGAGCGCGAACTACGCTTGAGGATCCGCAACGCGCTTAGCGACTATGAGATGATCGACGGTTGGTGTACCATCAGCACCGGACTGGCGAGAATCATGGTATCCTTTTCCTGCGAGAAGCACATTCTGGCCCAGCAAATGGACTTGGACTACATGATTAGGAATACTGTCCTATCCGACCCAGATAAATCTAGTGGAGACAACCAGCCTGACAGTTGGTCCGCCCAGTCTAGTACAGACACAGCGCACTCCAGTATCAAGGCCGATAGCTCGTCCACTCAACTTAACCCAGACAAAGCTCACTCAAGCATCAATCCCGACGGCTCTCCCACTCAATCTAGCACAGAGACAGCGCACCCAAGTGACGGGCCTGACAGTGCGCAGGGCAACGTCCCCGACACAACACCAACTGAGCTCAAGCCCCCCAGCACACCGGCGAATCCCAAACGTCAAGATAACGATAATCGCCCTCGCGAGAAACGAAACATCCACCGAATGCTCGACTACGTCACAGCGCCCAATCTCAACGAAGTCGCCGGCGAATGGGTACTTGCCCGGTTCTCCGATTCCCCCAATGCCAAATGGTTCCTCTGCCGGCTGGAGCTCGGGTCCAGCCACCAATACTACGCGCGTCGCATCCCCACCGACGACTTTAGCTTCGATCATGCTATTCCTGAGGAGCAGCTGGTTGACTACTGGCGGGGCTTCTTGAGGGAGAAGAAGGCGTTACTTGCCGAAACACTGCGGGACGTTGCGTCCAGAAACAAGTCGGCCAACTATGTAAAGTTTTTGACTGCAGATCTCAGCCGAAAGTTCTCTGGCGACAAACGTGACGAGGATGAGATAGCTGCTGCCAGCACGATCAAGCAAGCCAAGGTTAAGGTCGAGGCCGAGATCAGCGTACCACTCGCAGCGTCAGCCGACAACGCCGTGGCCAAGGAGCAGATACTAGCAGCAGTCCAGGTTAGTGAGGCGGCTGTGGACGAAACAAGCGGCGCGGCTGAAGGAGGAGAAACCAAACCTGACGCGGGGACCGGGGGAGCAGCCAAGCCAAACGAGCATACGGAGAAGGAGAAAAAGTACGCCAAACTGTCCACCAGCCGGCAACTACTACGGCTCATCTGGTGGTCAATCTACATGCATGCGCATGGCGGATGGGCGGACCATGTGTTAAGGTTCCTGGATGAGAAGGCGCTGGCTAATGTGCCCCCCCGCTTGCAGAGTGCAGTGCTCGCTTTTCACCAAAGCAAGCCGCTCTTGCCCCGCATGTACCATGCAGGGAAAGATGTGCACTTTTTCTGATGCTGTGTTGGTTGAATTTGCTATTAGGTTGGTAAGTAGTGAACATGTAGCTCCTATAAGAATGTTCTATTCCAAAGTAAGAATCAAGAACCACACAAGAGTGGGCAGTCCCATTCCAGATCTAAAATCGAGTGCTTGGTGTCTAGATCTGCCGTGATGGATAGGCAACTGACGAATGGCGGAAATAATCCATTGAATAGTTAAACTAGGGACAGAATCCCCTAGTCTACCTACTTATTGTCCCTATTATCCTTTAAATAAGTCCACTGCGGCACCTTATCACCCTCTAGTCCTCTAACTAGAAAAAAGTTTATAGGCTATGTAAAAACTATAAAATTCTTTATTAAATATAGTAATATTCTTAATATAAAAATATACTGTTAGGGGGCAGTGTATTGATTAATAAGCTAGCTGCACCTCTAGATATAGTTAAAAGGAAGAGTACACAGGTCAGGTGCCGCTTCCCAGAAGCCGCAAGCCGGCCCCACTAGCCTTGGCATACAGGGCGCGGTACCTTAGCTTTTAAATACTGTCTCACATACCATAAAATTTAATTTTATTTCTCTTCCCTAATTATTTCATCCTATAATAACTTAAAGTACTTCTCAACCACTTCTTAATTAGTTGCAGATTAATAACACTACCCATAATAAAATGGATTTAGAGGATATCTCTTTCAGTTTTGGTGAGATTGAAGACACATATATTAACATGTATGATGTTAAGGAAGTTGAAGCGGCTGAGGAGGTATAATAAATAGATAGTTAGTTACCAAGTACTTGCTAACTGCTTGGGAATCACTTAGCAACCAACTGTACTAATTTAGCTAATAGAGGCAAAATTAAATCCCCTCCGCTTGCTATATATTGAGTATACAGATAATCTTCCTAAGTACCCACGAACTGATATTAATGGCTATACCTATATTATATCTGTTGGCGGGCGATTCTACAAGGCAGAACATTTGATTTAGGATGTAAGTGCTTGCTAAATACTTTCTAACTAGTTACTAACTAGTTATAAGATACAGTACTCTTGATCAAGTATTTGTGGTGCAAGGGCTAGTGTTAAATTATCATTTCTAAACTGCTTGGTTAAAAAGTGGATATGGAAGTGTTCTGGAGCTTTAATATATGAATATCTAAAGCCTAGTCTTCGCACACTTTATCATACTTACCTAGATGATGCGGCATGGGAAGAGATCCAGAATATTTAAAAGAATATTAATCTAATTAAGGGTAATATTCAGAAGCGTAATGCATATAGGTGAGTAGCTAGTTAAGCAGTTATTAACTAGTTGCCAACCACTTATAAACTAATTGCCTTAGTCTATATTAGTTAAAGAAGACTTTCTTCTAGAAAGGCCATGCATGTCTTGAGCAACTTCCAAGTTATAAGCCAAGATTTAAACAACATTTTTACCTAGTAAGGACTTGACACTTTAAGCAGTTAGCAACCAGTTGCTAACTAGTTAGGACGTGAATAATAAATATTATCTATATATTGGCTGCGTGAATGAATTACTAGACTTTCTTTAAAAACATTACTATGGTTCTATTAAAGGCCATACTTCTCTTAATCTTAAGTTCTTAGAGAAGCTATTTAATAAGGCAATTTTACCATCTCAGGAAGAATGTGCAGTTATTAAACCACTTATATTATGTTAAAAATATTGTGGTAAGTACTTTATAACCACTTATAAACCAGTTCCCAAGTACTTACGCAGTACTTAGATTTTGATTATATCCAGGGACCTGGCAGATTAGAACACCAGAAGTGTAATGTTACCTTCACTGCACTGGTGCTAAATAATATCTAGGATTGTCCTTACATTGTTTTTACCTCTTATGGCCTTTACCAACATCCTCCACCCCCACCTTATAAGCCTCCAGAGATTATCCTGAAAGGCATTAAGAATATAATAAGGCAGATTAGGAACCCAAGTCTAACCAGAGGTAGGCTATAATCATTTATCAATTGCTTGCGAGCCACTTACTAACTAATTAGCAGCTTAATTCCTAAGAAGCCCTGAGCTAGAGGCTTTCTATTCCAAGTATAATGCCTCAACACCTGCTTAAATACATGCAGCCTTTTCAAATCTAGATCAGATCTCTACTATACTTCAGAAGCAGCGACTTCTTTCTTACCCAGCGGGTCAAGGCTATAATGGTGTGATATATATATATAATACTAGCCCGTTCATGAGGGTAAGTGCACTTAATAAGTGCTTGTTAATTAGTTTCTAATCAGTTGCAGGAATACATCCAGGAGAGATATTATAACACCCATGGCATAATGATTCTATGTGCCTTTAAGGAGCAGATTCAACTTCTAAACTAGTTAACCTTATTTGAAGTTGATATGTCGTACAAGCGAATTAGGGAATGGAAGTTAAATAAAGTAGTTTTTGCAACTTATCTCCATAAACATGGGAAGAGTTAGTACCTGCCCTAGTAACTACTTCTTAAGTACTTGCTAACTAGTTAACTAGTTATTACCTTTCTTCAAGTATTTACCAACCAAGACTTAACAGATGGCTATTATCTTTTATTTAAGAGGGTATTTACTCTTATTAAGAAAATAACTAGCCTGCCTGTATAGTTTAATTCTATCCATTCAACTGGGATAAATGGGATTGTTGTGGATATGGACATGAAACAGTATACTAGTATATAACTAATTAAGAACTAGTTATCAAGTACTAAGTACTTAGGCCTTGGATAGTTCCTTAAAGAAATTGATCCCCTTCACTGACCTATCCTGTGGCAACTAAAAGGGATTATTATTTTTTGCCGTGTTTATTTCTTCTAAACTATAACAGAGGCAGTTGGAAATCAAAACAAGGGGTCTGGGGTATGGAGCTGAATGTCAGCCCTAATCAACTGCAAGTCTGAAGGTGATTATGAGCAGCTATGTGATTTACTTATTCATAAGTACCTCTTAACTACTTCATAAGCAGTTACTAACTAATATAGGGCATAAGGGGCCAAAAGTACAAGCCTAGGCGGAGCATAAAAAGCAACCAGTTATTAAAGCTAGTCTAAATAAGAGCTGCTCAAATATTCCAGCCACTGTTTATGATTTAATTTGGAGTCATACTAACTCAGCTGAGCAGTCACATTACAAGGCTAATGTAGCGGGCAGGCGCTTGACATTAGCAGCAGTAATCCAGAAGTAAGTACTTAAACCCTAATAATTAAGTAGTTCTTAAGCAGTTACTAAGCAGTTACTAAAACTGTTTTCTAGTTCAGCAAAACTCGATAAACAGGATGTTCTTTAATATATAAATCGCACTTAATTTGGTATTCACCATTCATATCGGACGGCTAATATGGAAACTAATTACTTACAAAGTATGGCTCGGGAAGGTAAGGAGATTATATATATATACTTACCACAACCAAAAATTTACTAATAATTTTACTTACTTAGAGTCGCGTAAGCGACGTCACTCGCCTTCTAGTCAATTATCAATAAGTGCCCGCGATGAATTACAACCTCGAAGATCGCAATCACAGTCACGGGCCTCAGGGTATAAGAGAAAGCATTCTAAGCAGTTAACAACTACTTGCTAACCACTTGCCAACCAGTTTAATTACCTCCTCCCAAAGCCTCTGTCGTGTGTCATCGCAGAATATCCTTACCATCAAGCAACAACGACAAGCGTTGGAACTCCAAGAACTAGAGCTTTGACTAAAAAACAAAGAGGAAGAAATACGTGAGAAGCAGCTTTAAAACCAGGCAAAGCAACTTGAGAATAAGGAGAAAGAACTAGAGCTTATAGAATGTTGAGCAAAGATGCACCAGAGAAATAGTGAAATATAAAGATTAATCAGTTAGACAGTAGTTAAAAAGCAGTTAATATCTTTAATTACGTGTGTCAACAATGCGTAAAGCTCAGCCGCCGGGTAATTAATACTGATAATCATTAGCGTCGGAAGCCGTAATATTGGTCAGCTGACTTGCTAGCGCGGCGTCCCACCTCTAGGACGGTGCCACCTGACCTGTAACCTGTTAAAAGGAATAATGAGTACACAGGTCAGGTGCCGCTTCTCAGAAGCCGCAAGCCGGCCCCACCCATCTTGGCAGGAGTCTTGCGGCATGTCACCTTTTAGATACTATAACTTATACAATAAAATTTAGTTTTAATGTTTTAATCTCTAAGTACTTAATAACTAATTTATAACTGCTTAAAAATAAAATAGTATAATTTAGAACCAAGTAAGTTCTATTAACCTTAGATTTAAATCCTTTATATATATTACTGCAAGCGCCGAGGTCAGATCGACGTCGGATAGCAGTCGGTCGTCACTCGGAGCTAGGCCCTAGCAAGCGACAAGATGTCAGGATTCAACGATTGTACGAAATAGGAAAGAGAAGCTGTATTCATTTGGATTCAGAAACGAATCGCTGAGGATTAGGAAGCTCAGCGATTCCTAGAGGCCTTATATCTATAGCGGTGCTTAAGGGGTCGGGTCATTAAGGCAAGCGGTCATTGGTTGCTCGGTAACCGAACGGGTCTGACTCGGTTCCCGGTCGGAGGAACCTAATGCCGCTTGGTGCCTGAGGCCATGACTAGGTTCGGGAACCGAACGGCTCTGCCTCGGTTCCTTCACGGAGATGCCTGAGGCTCCAGCTATGACAATTACATCTTCTTCTATACTTCTTATTATAGAATAAAGTGTTTTAAGGTAGATAAATTGCCTTAAAGTACTTGGAAAGCAGTTAATAAGCAGTTAACAAGTGCTTATTCACTAACTAATAAAATACGTGGTTTGCGGGTCGAAAAGGTTATCTACCAGGGAATAAATCCATGTGTATTATATACAGCGGATACTGTAAAATAAGTCATGTGATTAACTAGCGCGGCGCCTGACCTCTGGCAAGGTGCCAGCTCACCTGTAACCTGAAGGAATAATTGAAAAATAATAAATTAGTTAAAGGCCTATATAAAAGGTGGTATATATATATTATATATTTAGCAGGGATTATTTAGGGCCATAAGGTTAGGAGACCAAGTATTCCCAAGGGTTGACTCTAACCTATAACAATATAGATAATAATTAGTAAATATAAAAAGTTAGTTTTTAGGTCTATAAAGCTAGTCTAGGTGCTAGATATATTCGAGAACCAACAGTAGATTCAGTTACAGTGACGGAATGACAATATCCTCTTTGTATAGAATTTGTGAGGGCACAGTAGGCCACAGTGTATAATATGTAGTAGTATTGCCTCGATCCCGCCCTTCCTCGGGGGCAAAATTAAGCAGTCACCCTAGATATGGCCTGCGCCTGGTTCATACGTACACTATCCCTCTTCAGCCTTCTACCCTTGTACTCTGACCTGGAATGCGTAGTGTTCCTGTACGATCAATTGCAATCCTGGTTGCGTTGATTATATAGTGGCTCGAGACAAATCTATTGATCAGACCTTCGCCCAGGAAGTGGTGGTTCACTTTTGTTTATCTGTAAGCTGACATAGTAAACCAACAGGCTATGCAGTCTAACTTGCTAAAAGACTAACAGTGATCTGTCACTGCAGGAGCCACAGTACCCACCAATTTCCCAAATCCAATCCTGACATTATCGGCGCCCGTTGCCCAAGCCTCCATGGTGACGGAGTCGAAGTCATTCAAGTAAGTTCCTCCAGTCTGAGGAACCTCACGAGTTCCGTCCCACGTGATTTCAAACAAACAGCCGCTTCGGGCCACAGAGTGGTCAGGCCACTCCGATTCCTGCAGCACATGAGAAGATGCGTCTGTGACTCTCTCACCCACCACCTGTGTACTGGCGATCTCGTAGGATGCAATATGGAAAACTTACAGGAGACGAGATTGTACCACCTCCCAGTAGTTCCCCAGTTTGCAAGCCGCAGCCTGAGCTCGCCCGGTGTGCGATGCACTGTGCCGGCGTAAAATAGGAGTGCTTGTAATTCGAGGCCGACACGTGAGCAGGTCGTTGACCAACGCCTGTTTCAGGAAAATGTTAACTTTGTAGTGTCGATAGCTTATTTTGACAGGGGAGACAGGGGTGGGCGGGGGAGAGCCTCCGTACGGGTTATGTGGACATTGAAGGTGATGTCATAAGACGTGTTATCTAGGGATGTGTGCTGAATATGTCTTGGGACGCCCTTTCGCTGCTGATGCAATGGGTTTGTTCTAGCACATTCAAGTGCCTCTGGGACAATAACCCAGGGTGAGATATGAGTCGCAAAAGCTTTGCAGTTAAAAGGGCCGGCGGGCATACTTTCATACGCCTGGATGTCTCGCGCGGACCAATCATTCAACAAAACAAAACCAAATATGTAGTCCCCTGCCGTATCCGCGTCTAGTAACTGACCATGAGGGAGGTTATTCGAGAGGAAGATGCCGAGTTCCATCTCGTAGTCGAGCTTGCGAGTCGACTGGTATCCCACAGAGCCGGTTCTGGGGTCCTTGAACACCCCCTGTGGACGTGGAAAGCAAGCGCCACTAGGCAGAATTGAAGAGGCCCGGCCATTGTATGCCATGGGTGACTTGAAGAAGTTATTCTCTGGTCCGAAATTGAAGTTGGATAGAGTGAAACACTGCGATTGTTGGGTGCCGAAATTAGCAATGCACGTAGCGACTTACGAAGTTTGAGGCGTTAAGATAGTCTCACATTTGAAACATGTTCCTCAAAACAGCTGAAATCAGTGAATGCAGCAATATGCATTGGAAGATGCATGGTCACGTTCTCCAGTCTGTGGAACGCCCTAAAATTCAGGTTGACGTTACTGAAAAGTGTACTCTCGGGGTCCTGAAGCATTCCAATGATTGTTTCTCGCACAGTCCGCCTGGCGTCTTTCCCCAAGGCGGCAAAGTCGTTCAGACTAGGCTGGATTCTGCGTTAGAAGATTGACCTTATTGGTATTGAGATAAGCGTACCTGAGAGAAAACACCAGCAGATGCGGGGAGCACGCTGTCGAGAACTTGTTCATGTTCCAGAAGCGCCAGGTCCAGGACCCAATCGCCGAGTACTGTAGCAGCTCTGGGAGTAGGGTTTGTTTTGGTCGAGAAAATTCCGAGCGGAATGTTCTGGATGGGAAATGGACTGTCTCTATCGACTGGGATGGGATAAGCGGGCATTTTGAAACCTGGTTGCTGTCGCCGCGTGAAACATATGAGGGGCAAGAATGGTAACGCTCATCAAGTATAGTTGACAGCTAAGCGTCACTTTGGCCTTGCAAACGACTTGCTTAAGTTGTGGACGACTGTTGCAAACGCGTTCAAATGGTTCACCTCCGTAATGATCGTCTAGAATGAGAACGCCTCGGTTTGCGGGTTCCCGTCTACAGTATCGGGCCTCTGCCGGCGGAGCCGAAGTGCGCCCCCCCCCAACCCCCCTCCCCCTCCCCCACCCCCGGCCGCCCCCGCGTCTCGCCCGCGGAAGCCCCGTTGGCGATCGGCATTTGGCGTCCATTTTCATCAGTCGGTAACATTGGATCAAGGAGCAACATTTATCGGTAGAACAGCAATCAACTGGGGATAGCCGGTCAAGTAGCGCCCCGCTCTCAATCTTGTCTGATCATGCTGCCCTACCATTGCTCCGCTATGCGACGGCGGGCTTTGATCACCCCCACTGCCGAACGAACTCGATAAGCTGGACTATGCCAAAAGCAAGCCGCTATTTCACATACCTGACTCCAAGCTACCAGTGTTCCCTGCTACAGTCTTTTCTTGATTCTCCTTCACGGTGCTAAGCATTCATCGAACATTTCCTGAGTCATGTACGATTTGAGAGGCCGTAGAGCCCTGATTACCGGAGGTTCCAAGGGACTTGGTAAGGTAATCACCGAGCTGTTTGCTGCCCAGGGAGCCCATGTAGCTATTAATTACATGTCGAATGGCGCAGTTGCAAACGAGCTGGCAGCAAATCTAGAAGAAAAATACGGTATCCACGCGATCACCATTCAGGCTGTGAGTGCTCTATTCCCTCAGTTAACACTATGGAGAGGCAAAAACTAATAATAACTTCAGGATGTGGGCATTGAAGGGGACTGCGTAAGACTAGTTCAGGAAACAATCGGTAGCCTAGGGGGACTGGATATCGTCATTGCCAACGCCGCATGGACTAGCTTCAGCGATTTTGCTGACCTCTCCGCACTCAACGAGGCACAGTGGGACAAGTGCTGGGCGACAAATGTCAAGAGCAGTCTGCACATAATCCGCGCCGCAAAGGATACGCTGAATACGAATCCGGACGGGGGTGTCTTTATTTACACAGCCTCAATAGCTGGCGTATCTCCGAGTGGGAGCAGTATGGCCTACTCTGTTACAAAAGCTGCTGGACTACATTTGATGAAGTGCCTGGCCCATACGCAAGGCCCGAAAATAAGAGTCAACTCTGTTGTTCCGGGGCTGCTGTTGACGGATTGGGGGCAGCGCTATTCTCCTGAGTATATACAACGGTGGCGAACCGACACACCTTTGCAAGACATCCCTGACTTACGCCAATGCGCTGAGATGTATATAGCAATTGCGAAAAACCAGTCGATGACAGGGCAACAGATTGAGATTGACTGTGGTTGGCTATTGGCTCATTGAGGGGCCGGTACCCGTAAAAGGGATCATTTGAACTATAGTCCCGATCGAAGAATACATTCAAGCTGCAGTCCGAGCACCCTGAAACACTACAAAAATCTCTACAAAAACGGGATCTCCCCAATCATCTCGAGATCAGATATCTATGTAGCCAAAGCCACTCCCGAGAGTGGCGTAGAGATCCCACCGGTCTTGCAACTGGTCAACGACGAAGCCGATAGGATTGTCAACTGCCGTCCGGTGATATTTCGCGTGGTGGATATCTAAAGTACTAGTAGCTTGCATAAAATTTTGTGGTCAACGCCCGATAACTCCCATTGTCTGCTCAATGACTGTGAGGCATTCTAGACCACCCGGCAACCCTGCAGACTTGCCTTGACTCCTCCCAATCCATGAAATTTTCATTCAAATCCTGGCCTTCGGAAGAGCCTATGAGCACTGTCATCAGCAGCCGATTGGTCAGCTCATCCGGCCGTCGTCGGCCTATGGTAAGTGTTACACATCAAGTTGGCGCCAGACCCGGTTTTCGCCCCGATGGTGCAAGTCATCCGAAATTGCATCTCGCCCCTTACCGATCATGGCTCGCAGTAATAAAGCGTCTATACCCCCTCATCCAAGTGGTGGGACACTTTTGCTGCACCGCTTGATCGAATCCGCTATTACTGTCTACCTTCACAGCTTAACTACCTTTACCGCAATGGACCCCAGCAGAGTGGTTTTCAAGAACCCCGCAACTGCCACTATTTTGCAGGCTGCAGAGGCCCGTCGCAGTATCTACGGTCTCAAGTCCGAAAGCCCTGTCTCTGATGATGTTATTGAGTCTATTATTCAAGTGGCTGTATCCCATGTACCCAGCTCTTTTAACACCCAAACATCCCGTGTTGTTCTCCTGTTAAAGGATGAACACCAGAAATTATGGGACATTACCCTCCAAATTATGGAGGGTCTTGTAGCCTCCGGCACCTTGCCAAAAGAGGCATATGAATCTTCTACCAAGCCCAAACTCGAAGGGTATCGTGCTGGATATGGAACTGTATGTTGGCCCGTACACTTGTTTGCTTTTGCTGATTCAAAAGGTCCTGTTCTTTGTCGACTACGACTCTCTTACCTCAATCAAGGAAAAGTTTGCGATATATGCTGATAAGTTTGATTCCTTCGCCCTGGAATCCAACGCCATGTCCCAATATCTTGGTATGTCCGTTCCCATTATACAAAGGCCTATTATTAATGGTTTTAGTATGGACGTCCCTGGCCTCGGAGGGGTTTGGCGCCAACCTACAACACTACAGCCCGCTGATAGACGAGGAGATCCAAAGACATTGGAATGTGCCGACCACTTGGAAGCTCGACGCCCAGTTAGTGTTCGGCACCCCAGTTTCCAAACCTCTCAACAAACAATTTGCTCCTCTTGATGACCGCTTCAAGATTTTCGGCAGGTCCACATAGAACCAGCATTTTCCACCCGAAGAAAAGGATCTGAGGAAATAAAAACGCACCTTATGACAGGTTCTGAAAAGCCACTAATCACATGTGCCATTTTCCGGGCTGAGCTGTGTTGCGTGCTTCAAGGTACGAACATGAATAGATCCGCCTTTCTGATCGTCTATATGTGCTGTATGTACGAGAAGGAACGAAAATAGCCCCAGCAAACATCATCAATAAAGAAAGATATGGATCCATTAGATCTAAGATAGGATAGTGTATAATCCTTTTCAGAATGCACTCTAAAGTTTAGAAGACTGCAGAGAAGACAAAGTATCCCTACATACATAGCAATTATGGACCTTGAAATATTGCAACCAGCTGGCAGAAAGATAAGGCTGGGGAGAAAAGAAATGCGAAGCATAATTTTTTTTTTTCTTTTTTTTTTTCCAGAAATAAATTTCACTTAAAAGCAATTATCAGCTACGACTAAGTGAGCAGCCAGCTGGTCCACATTTATAATCTCCTAACGATCTGCCTCGACAACCAGCATTTCGATTGAGCTTATACTGCAGTCACTGCTGCTATCACATGATGGTTGTAGATACATTCAAATCAGAGGCTCGCCCGCCTTTACTTGTCTTAACGCCTTATGAATACCTGGATACGTCCAGTTATACCTCTCAAATCGTGCGATGTCTTCTGCTGACTTCCTCAATACAGATTTGCGCGTGTGATTCTGAATCTGACTGGCACGAGGTCTGCGCACGCTATCCCAGTCTCGCAGGAGCTGCGGAACGACCTCATAGGTGACGTCGGATGCAAGAAGAAGGCGGAAGCCCTCTGCGTCCTCAACCGCCTGTGTGCCGCCCTGGCCCTGGTGTGGGGTCATTGCGTGCGCAGCATCGCCGATCAGAACAGTCCGCCCTTTGACATAGTTTGGTAGTGGATCTTGGTCCCGGAGTTGCCACAGTCTGAGATTACTCGCTAGCCTGTCGGTGGGTCGCTAGTCAGCAATCTTCCTCTGGATCAACCCTCCGAGCAGTGCAGGCTGCACAGAGGGCGTATAGAATAGAAGGAATCCGCGGTACCTGAGTAAACGTAAAACCCACTCTGGAAAGTCATGAAAGATGGACAACATTTCCTCCTTGTCACCGGTCGCTGTCCAGGATTCCGTCGCGCTTGCCTGTAACATATCGTCTGGACAGATGCAGCCGAAATTGAGTAATTCGAAATTCCGGCATGGATAGATCACAAGGGATCTCTTTGACCCGTCATAACTGTCTACGACAGCCAAACTTGCTGGCTTTGTGCTGTCCATGATTGCGGGGATCTCGTTCAGGTTGGCCTTGATTGTATCCGCATCAATGGTGAAGCGGAATGCCGACAGCCCGGACGGACGCGCCGTGGTGAAGGCAGCATCTCCGACCACGTATGGCCTGACCACTGACTTGATACCGTCCGCGCCTTTGCCGATTGCCCTTGATCAGCCAGGAACAGAAAGTACAGACTGGGCTGTCTCGGTCCTCACCAATTAGCACATCGGCTTTGATCTCCTCACCCGAAGCTAGCAGGAGGATACCCTCCTCTACATCAACGCTGACCACCTCGCTCGACCATCGGACCGTGGCGGGCGCCCCAGGGATCCCAAGCGAAGCTGACTCAGCCGTAGCAAGACGGAGGAACTCGTCTCGAAGATCGGCGCGATGCTGGAATAGCCAGTCGGCGCCGTAGTCCTTGGCTGGCGAAATGAGTCTGTCGTCTATTAAGACGCCGTCCTTCGAATAAATTTTCATAGCCTCTGCTGAAAGCGATCCCACTAAAGTCCTGTCGAAGCCTAGCTGATCCAGAATCTTCACACCATTGGGCCCAACGTTGATAGCCGCCCCGACCTCAAAGGCTCTACTGCCTCGTTCGTACACAGTGACTTTGTGATGTTCACGTAGTACCCGAGCAGCCAACAGACCTGCCAGGCCTGCACCCACAATGGCGATCTCGAGCGCCTGGAAATGCGACTGCATTGCGTTTCGATAGGCCGTAAGAGCTGGCTTGTTTTGTTTCTCTTGGACGAGTGTGGCCTCAAGTCTGTAAAATAAGGAGTTGGTGGAAGAAATAAGAATCATAAAATGGATTTCCTCCTCAGCAAATCAGACCGGTTCTTCTCGGATCCGTAAAGCAACGGATGCCCTCATATCGATTTTGGACAAGCATGGGGATTTCGGCTGCCCTCACCTCCGCCGTTCCCGCACCCCAAGCGACGCCAAGCTTTGCGGGGTTGGTCACGCAAGTCAATGCATTGTTGTACGCACGAGAAACTCGGCTTTTTCATGGTCTCCGGCACTGATGGTGTAATTTCACTTCAGCTAAGTTTCGACAACGAAAGCTTAGGCTGTGATTTTAATTGGACAATTTATTACTCTTGAAGCACTCCGCACAGATAATGTGATTCATAAAAAGTGCCTCAAGCGAAAGAAGATTATTGTTCGGGTAATATAATTGAGGTTAGACATTAATGCACATACACTATATCATAAAATAAGTACAGTCAATTTAATCACTTTATTTAAGATTTCGCAGATAATATTACTCTAAAACGTAAAATAAATTCTGGGTCATCTGAAGACAGCTACCTGCTTGATTAACTCTACCTACAGTCCCACTGCTAAGTGAGTCTTCTTTATTCTTCTTGATTATACTTCACAAAGGCAAAAATATAATTTGAATTGTATCATATCATCAGACAGCCCGTGGCCTTAAATCTTCAATGAAGTTATACTGTACACAGTCAGCCAGGAGTTATTTTCTTACAAGATTTCCCCTTCTGTCATCGCGGCCGATGGCTATTTTTCTTCCCGAATTCATGCCGGGCACTACTTCGTGTTTAAGAGAGTGGTGCAAGTTCAGAACGGCTCAAGGCTTCCAAATTGATTATTCATTCTGTTTTAGTTGTGCAGAAAAAACAAAATGTACACGAAACGTAGCAAGTCCAAGTCTCTTTCTGTGGCACTACTTCGTGTTCACCGTCTCAAGAAGAACGACTTTCGACAATTCCATTCCCGACATACCCGGGTACCTCGCTATACGAGTCGCCTCCAAATCACCCCGAGCCGTAGGGCAGTTTCGCCCAGCTCAACACGTAGCAATTGTAGAACAAGCCTTCCTCCCCACCTCGACCGCTCACATTCCTATCCTCACGGCGCACCTGAAAGGCCAAATCTCCATGTTTGCCACGTCCCAGACCTGATTTTTCGCGTACACATCGTCGACTACGCGGCTTCTCGCCTCTTCTTCTGTCGCCGCGTAGACCAACATAAAGCTGCCATTCATGCAAGGACTTTCACCGTCGCTAGGGTGTCTTTCGAGAGTAGCGCCTCCGAAGACTGCATTGCCAGAGGTTACTTCCGGCTTCAGATTCTCGAGGTGTTGTGGGCGAAGGGCTATCCGCTTTTCCAGCGAGTTGGGGAAGTCAGGGACATGGATGAGCCACTCGAGCTTGGAAGGTGGCATTTTCAATTAAAAAAAAAAAGAAAGAAAGAAAGAAAGGATAATATGGTATCAAAAAGTGATACCACCTGTTGCTCGCGGATTACATCCCTATTTAAGTTACTCATAGTGGGCAGATGCGGCTGGTGGCCCATACGTTGCCTAGCCGAATTGGAAGGCGTGCGGTTACTGTGGGGGCGATCGGGAGCTGGCAAGAACATGGAAAACAACACCCTGGCCCGACCAGATAGATCCAGACTCCATGGGCCGTCACGTTTGAATTTATTAATGTTTCTCACAGGCAGCAACGCAAGATTACAGTACTGATAAGTTACTTTCCTATGCAAGCTGCAGGAATGGTGAAGTCCATACTCGGCTAGTATTTCCGCAATAAAGATTGGGCGTGAGATTTATTCTGTATGAAGACAAGAAGGAGGCCTGGGTAAGCAAATTGTTTTTCGAGAAGGGTTTGAAACAATAAAAACGGAATCTCCAAGAGCCTAATTGTTTAAAGCTTTACAGCTTGAAGTTTAGTGTTGACATCTTTCGAGGATCTCTGCATGCCACATTCCCTTAAAATCCAGAGTCAATAACCAAAGTGCCTGGTAATAAGCAGGGCTACAGATATTTGATAAGAGTGTACAAGTATCTACGGCTTATTTCGAGGCAACAGTCGCACCAAGAGTCCCTCTTGTTTAACGAACCACCTGCAATGATAGTCAGTTTCGAACTAGTCCTGGATTCTGTCTGGTCGGAAATGTGTATCCAAAGAGAGACTCACTGGCAATTCTCGTGCAGCGGTTTGTTTGCGTCGACAAGAGTGACATCGAAGGTGTCAAAGAAAAGAGGGATGGCCTTGCTCATTTCCATCAGGCTGATGTCTGGAGCACAAGGTTAGCTCTGGGACTACAGGAAGAAGCTGCGGATCACTCACTTTTGCCGATGCACAGTCGCTGTCCGCCCCCAAAGGCGAAGAAATACCTCTCCATGTTCCCTTTGCCTTCCTCTAGCCATCGCTCCGGTCGAAAATCCTCATGGTCCCGCCCAAACACAGTTGGGTCGTGGTGAACAACCCAGGCATTCACTCCAACAGTAGTCTATGTGAGTAGTTGATATCAGTCTAGCCCAGTCAGAACATAGGAGATGATCAACCTACCCCAGCCGGGATGGAATGGCCATTAATCGTGGTCCCGCCCTCGGGAACAACGCGAGGCAAGGTTAGACCGACAGCTGGATGCAGTCTCAAGGACTCCGAGATAACGGCTTGTAGGTATGGCCAGTCGCTCACTTGACTGAATGTAGCTGGAAAGCGCAAGAGACCGCTGCGCTTGCGCTCCTCCATCTCTTTCCGGAGATGCGTTAAACACCGAGGGTTCTTGATAAGAAAATAGATGATTGCTCGCAATGAGATAGCTGTGGTATCCGAGCCCGCAAAGACAGTGGCCGTGGCGATTGAGGCTATTGCATCGTCATCTAGGCTCTGTGGTTTCGCCTCCTGTACCTTGAAGAGCTGTCCGAGGATGTCTTCGGCACAGGCCGCGCTGGAAAAGCGCGCTCTTCGCGCTTTCACCGCGTTTGATGCATAGGCGCGAATAGTCCCATGGCGGAGCGCCAGATTTAGTTTGGGACCGATGATGGGAGCCAGATAATAATCAACCCAGAAAACCCACGGCATTTGACCAACTGAAGCCAGAGACTTGAGCGCAAGCTCAATGCGACCCAAGGTTCCGTCGTCCTTTCCTGCGTCTACAAAGCCAAAGCGACGAGAGAATGCAACCTCGCCAATAACATCTAGTGCATACCGTCAGTGGCGCCCTACGGCAGAAAAAGGCTTTGCTCAATAGCTGCTTACCAAAGGCTAAGAGCTGTAACCAGTAGCCTAGATCCACCACTTGTGACCCTTGCTCGTGCATACGAGCAATGAACAATGCAATCACTCCATCAACGCCTTGTTCCAGCTTAGTGAGAGAGCTCATAGAAAATGCTCTTGATATGTTGCGCTTAAGGGCAGCATGGACGGGTATACTTCTTTCCGCGAAAAGATCCGTTTTCTGAGTCCCCTGCCAGACGCTGTACCAATCGCTCTTGCGGTATTTTGAGCCAGGACCTATGTAATCGAGGCCGGATTAGCTCGCTGGCCCCTCCCAAACAAACACGCAGGAACAACCCTGGACTTGCCGTAGATCTCGCGAATCGCCTCCAAGTCCGCCACAGCCAGCTCATTTGGTGCTATTCGGACAATCTTGCCGTATTTCGTGTGTAACTTTGGAAGCACTCGATGCATATCGCCCTGCCGAGAATGGTATACCAGCCATAGTCGAGACAAATACGCTCGCGCAGGCCCAGGAATGCCCGCCAAAGAACTGAAGTATCTTATGTACACATAGTACATTGTTACTGTTGCAACTAGGACAGAAGGCGCCGCAATCCAGACATGTTCCCTATTGATTTCACTCGTCCATCGCTGGGCGTGTACTGGAAAAGAAGTAAGGCCCTGCATGATGCTTGAAAACGCTTTGTCGTAACAGGCAGTGTGATTAAAGGTGGGATGTGTTAGTGATTGACTGGGTTCTACTTTTATCAAACCGTACTTTGGGATCAAGCTCCCGGTCGCAACCACTCCAACGGATAGGGCAAGTGCGGTCCCGATGCGGTCCTTCGGGATAGGCTGCCACGTCGGGAACTAGGAGAGTGGGACAGAATCTCAGTCCGTTCAAAAAGTATTGATCAGAAACGACTCTTTCCGCTTGATTACGGACTTATAAGCTCCTCGCTGTGCGGGTTTCATTATCATCCAATATCAAATCATTCTATCCGCCTCCAAGTCCACCATGGCAGTGTACGACGACGGCAGCGTATCATCTCTCAACGCAGTGCACTGCTTCATTACAACACACAGCGCCGATGGCAAGGCCGTCTTCCACGAACCCCAATCCGGTACGGAGCTCGTTACCGCGAAACGGCTGGGGGAAGCCGCTTTCAACGTGCACTATACAACCGACTCGGTGCCCGTGAAATTCGCAAACGACGAAGACCTGACCGCGTTCTACGAACAGCCAACTCCCATCCCGATCGCGCTCCGAAATGGATCGGTGCTGCGAATGGTCGATTTGGCGCCAGGCGGCCAGTCACCGATGCACGCCACCAATAGCCTTGACTATGGTGTCGTGATCGAGGGAGAGGTTGTATTGATACTCGAGGATTTTGACAACGGTCCTCGACGAACATTGAAGGTGGGAGACGTCAGTGTACAACGGGGCACTTCGCACGCATGGCGGAACGGAAGCAGCACGGAATGGGCGAGAATGCTCTACGTCTTGCTTGACGCCGAGGTACCAGGAAGGGAGGAGAACTTTGGTGGTATCGAACTACCAAAGTAAGCATGTTCATTTGGGGCCTACAGTCTGGACCTGGACCTAGGCTTCCGGGTTTCGGAATGGAGAATTAGGGAATCGTCGCAGCCGGTGATAGCAATTCCATTTCCTTTAGTTATCACATTTATGCTCATGAGAAATTCCATCATCCATTTAGTCCGTGCTAAACTTTATTGAGTAATAATTATGCTATGCATCTATATAAGCACAAGCGATGAATCTCACGGAAAACGGTCCTTGAACAGCTGGTGCCAGGCGAAGATAGCCAGTAGGTCCATCACAACCGAAGCTGTACAAGCCGTTATTGGGACAATGGTGGAATTTTTTAAGTGAAAAAAAAAAAATAGCTTCTGGAGGGAGGCATTGATAGGCCCATTATTTCGTGGGGTAATGTGCAATCGAGATTCGCAAAAGGTATGCATGACAGTTTAAGAAGACCCTGCCCACAGTAAAAATGCTACTCTAGATCAATATCTCATGCCAGAGAATGCTAACGCCACAGGTTAGACTAGAAGCAAGTTCATATCTCTTGGTTGTTCCTTTTCCTTGACTACTGGCTGTACCTCAAAATACTGTTGTTGAGGCTCACATGTTTGCACTGTGTGGTCAACACATAATAACACTAGCTATGAACATCCTGCTAAAAATACTTCGCAGTGGCAATCCTGAACCTCTTGCCGTAAACGAATAAAGGCACAGTAAGGAGCGAAAAGACACCCAGGACAATGGCAAAAACACCGAAGATCAAGGCTGGACCAATTGAATGCATCCAGTCGACGACATAAAGGGTCCAAACACAGCTGATGATAGATCGGACTATCCCGACGACAACAAAACAGTCTCCGGCGACAGGTCGGTACGAGTCCACAATCTAAGCCACAACCAAGTCAGTGGGAAAATGCGTTGGTAGATCCTGTTGATACTACTCACATAAGCGTAGACAATACCAGGGACCAAAACGAGGCCAAATGTCAGCATCCCATTTCCCACTACAAGACCTGCCCAAGCCGATCCCCCAGGATGCTCTGCGCAAAATCCAAATGTTAATAACCCCGCAGTTGCCAGGAAAAGACCAGGCCCGCTCAGAGGAAGGCGGGACTCGGCCTCGACCAAGCCATCAGCGTGCTGGGTCGCCCGACGCCTCACCAGCAAATCTACGATGGTGTAGTTGCAGAGCAACGCCATCAGCATCCCAACCAAGGCGCCAAGGTTGAACAAGCCCACATTGGCGCCCCAACTGTAAGGTGGGACCGCCAGTAGTTGTGGCCCAGCTGTAGCCATGGTGACGACACCAGCAACCATCGACCCGACCTGAAGAGTTGCAACCCAAACCCCAGGCATGGGCACTGTACAGATTGGCTTCACGAGCTCTCGCGGGAAGCCCGGTCTGTACACGCCAGCCCTAATCGCCTGCCACAGGGTAAGACCCATCGCTATGTTCTCCTCTACCGGAATATTTCCTTCGTCTTGTTGAATCTCCGGCTTGTTCCCAGATGCAGTAGCCAAACTGTATGGGGCGCTGTCTTCGGCTCTCAGGTAATGAGTGCGATCAAACATCGTTTCAGGTAATAGAAACAGAATAAGGCATAACGCTCCACCGCTCAAGCCGGTGGAGATCCACCATATTGCAGTCACCCCGGCGTTGGAAGCAATATAACCCCCGGTTATACCACCCAGTACGGGCCCCGCTGCAAGTGCGGCCGTATACACTGCCTGGGACGCAGATACATTAGACATGGTTCGGAATAGGGTGGTTACGACTCATACTATTGCACGCCCTGCCTGGTGGAGAAAGAACACCTCGCTGATAACGGTTGCAGGCAGCGTGAAGCTTGGACCCATTCCGACAGCTTGCACAGACCTCGCGCCTAGCAAACTTGGGAGAGACGAAGCTTTTGCAGCCCATAAGCTGCTCAGTGTCATGGTTAGCGCTCCGACGATAAACACGATCCGGCGACCGAAGGTGTTGGCTACGGGGACCCAGAAGATGTTGGATAGGCCAATCAGCAGGAGATTATACTGTTCGAGTATGTGTTAAATGACGTTCCCTGATCTATTCGCACAAGGATGTTTCGAAGGTTGCATTATGCAAGGAGACAGACCGCCATGATAGGAGTAAGTTCCGAGAACGGTGTCGGGGGGACGGTTGCGTACGCCATGGTCGGGAGAGCTGGAGCAGGGACGGCACAGGCAAACTCTGCAACCAAGACATACATGGACACTGCGATCAAGGCACCGATCTTTCGCTATAATGGCCAATTGAGCGGGTCTTCAGCTTTTTTTGTTGGCCTGGGAACCAAAATGAGGGTGCCAACAACACGCGTCTCGCTGTAAGAAGCGGAGGCTGTATGGCCAGAGTATCAGCAAAAACACAAACAGGGACACTATTGTCGAGACATACCGACGAGCCGGGAGGTTCCCGAAGGTTGAGCGGCCTTCACCTGGGCATTACTGAGCGAGAAAGCGAAACGCCAGCCAGATATTTCGTAGATCACCGTCTTGATCAAAGTTCCCACAGAGGCAGGTATCAGACTATGACTCGTCCATTCACGGCCATCCTTTGATGAAGGCGTCGGGTAATATACTAACCGTTCCTTGCTTCGCCCACTGTTCGGGAAATCAATGCCGGAGTCCACGCAATCCAGAATCCCCGGCACGCTACCCCGCAGACACCTGAGCCATTTTGTGGGGAAGCACGGGTTCACCGCTTTGCCCTTGTCCAGCTTGTGCGTGCTTCGTTCACATTCCAGTTTAGCGGCGGGTCAAAGGTCAGCTCGGGCCCTCAAATTCCCCCGCAAAGCGGCCGGCACGCGCAGCCAGCCAAGCCTTCTCCTGCTCTCAAACTAGATCGGAGACTAATCTGTCTTGTCGCATTTAAATTATGGAAGAGGCAACTTCAAGTGCACGAAAGTTGCAAATAGTAGTTTTACAGCCCTCGTGACGCAATATCCAGTGAGCATGGACTCGAATACCCACCGCCAACCCATCGCAGTCCTTGGGGCTGGCCCAGCTGGCATGGCCGTAGCTCTTGGCTTGTTGAAGGCTGGACATGAAGTGGTGGTCTACGAGCGATATCCGGCCGCACGCCCTGCTGGCAGTATTTTGAACTTATGGACGCCCCCTGTCAAAGCCCTTCACGACATGGGCGTGGATATCACGGATTTGGGCTCGCCCTGCGATACTCGTTTTCGGAATGCATCTGGCGCCATTAGAGCCGTCGTTAATATTGACACGGAAGTGGCTGCGCGGTACGGAGGAGGATTCTTGGGCCTTCTGCGGCCGGATTTGTACACCAAGATGCTTGCAGCTATGCCCGAAGGAACAGTTCAATTTAATCGTCAACTTGAAACTATTGAGAGTCATAGCGACCATGTCACACTCAGGTTCGGCAATGGAGAAGTTGTGAAAACACCTGTTCTCATTGGTTGCGATGGAATCGACTCAGTTGTTCGCAAGTCACTCTGGGGAGATACCCCCAAGCGGCTTCACAATCTTCATGTGATGGGTGGCTATACATTCGATCAATCCCTGAGAGTTCCTTTGCACGAGGTATCTGTATCTCATAACCGAACTGTCCAAGCTACGTTTTGTTCCATACGAAGTCGTGGCCGCACAGGATACCAATGGTGGCTCCTTGAAGCGTTCGACGATCTGCCAGGCCGAGAAGGACCAGAAGACATCCTGGCTTACGGCAAAAAGCTAGGCAGGGGCTTCAAATACATCCCGGAGCTTATTGCTGCTACTCCAGCAAGTCAGACACAGCGATGGGTCATCCGGGACCGAGTGCCGCTAAATAAATGGTCCAAAGGAAGAATCACGTTGGCCGGAGACGCAGCACATGCCACCTCACCTTATGCTGCCTACGGTGCTGGAATGTCCATCTGCGACGGGTATTTCATTGCCCAGTGCCTCGCTGGAGTGGATCTTACCAACAATTCTGAAGTGGAGAAGGCACTGGTGAAATACGAACAGCTGCGAATTCCTCATACATCTGATCAAGTGAACCAAGCGTACTTCCTGGGGCAGCTGTTCCACCATTTGCCTTGGTTTCTGCGACCTATCCGAGATTTCATTCTCGATTGGACACCATTCTTACAGCGCAAGGTTGGTGATCGTAGCCCTGCTGATATTGTGAAGCAACTTGACGAAATGGGTGGCGGGATTTTGGAACCTAAGACATAAGGTTCCCTGAGGTTGGTATACTTACGGACCGTTCTGTTGTCGCCTGTGATCGGATGTTCTATGTGGGTGAATGGATCGAGCCAGCTGGCCCAGCAGTGATCTTTGGTATCCCTAGGGCTGTTTCTAGTTTCTTTTTGCTTCTCACTATTCCTTTGTGATTCTATGTGAAGAGGTGGATGATCGGCACTGCAAAATATCTGAACGACGATTTTCAGTTTTAGGAAGATTGGATATGGTTTGGTATTCGTGGAAGGCCAAGGGACATGAAATTCCTGGAAGGAAGAGGAATGTGCGCGTCTTTGGCCCATGGTGTGGCGCTTATAGCAATTGTACATTCGTTCAATCTGGTTGCCATGAAAGGACTTTCCCGGCTATCCGCAATGGTAGTACGGTTGAGAATTACTAAACAAGCAATATTCTATCTAGTCATATGTTGCTCCAGTTATGTCAACGGTACCCTATGATATAGCATTCCAGCTTTATAGAAAATTTTTTGCAAGACTAGCACTAATCGAGGGGGTTCTTTGAACAGCGCAAGGGTTTTAGAGAGTGTTTCATTTTGTAGGAGCAGAATCTGTGGACAGACAATGGGCAGGTTATTTTGGCCGGTATGCAGTAGAAATGAAAGACCAATATTTCCATCTTACATGGACTAGCCAAGCTAAACAACACTTCCCCTCAAAAACAGATAAACTGAGCCACTAAGGCAGAAGTTTACGGTAGGCCAAAATACCCATGTAGGCAGCCCCCGCCACAGAAGCAACAGTCAAGGGTATTAGATAGACGATTGCGCCCAGAATGACAGCTTGATCAAAAAAGCCCCATGCACCTGCTGGCGCCTGCCCGGTCGGCTTCAGCGGCTTTGACATAGCTGCAAGCAACCTGCTCCCGACAGGGGATTCCCCATAGCTGACAGTATTAGAAATAGGATGGAACCTCTCTCCAGGAACAATCTCTGGACTGGGTTCTTCGAACATCTCGCGCGTGTAACGCAGGTCAAGCTGCAGTGGATATCCTTTGGGAAATGCCGGCCCGACTGTTTTTAAGATCCTTTAGCACGGACGGGTGGTGTTGGATTCAAAGGGCTCGCTTACCATGCAATTGAGCTGGGATATGATTAATAAATGCAGCTTGGCTATTGATAAATTTGGAGAGGTAATTGGCCTCCAGTCCACGCGCGAAGATATAGATTGGGCCCAGGCACTCTTCAGCGGCTGCGCAAATATCGATGACATCATCGAGGCTGGTAAATCTGTGGATTGTGATCAGACCGGATCGTGATTTACATTTCAGAAGTTTGCTTTGTCTGTAAGATGTCAGCGGTTGATAGTGATCTTCCCGACCAGATATTGATACCTGTCGACGACTTCCACAGCGAGGCCCACTTGACCCCTCCAGATCAATTCGCAGCTGCCACTGGCCAGGGCACTCTCGGCAGCTTGATTCTCGGTGTTGGACTCGACCGTGACCAAACTTCGAGATTGGGCCTTGTTCTCCTCGCATTTCTTATCCAATATGCGGGCCTGTTCGTAGTCAGCCAGCTCATGGGCCAGTATGCCAAGAAACTCATCGGCCACGAATTCATTGACGAAGACCTGGTCCACGGCACAGTGACTTTTTCCGCCGAAACCCAGGCGCGAGGCGACGACTTCCTTTGCTGCCAGTTTAACATCTCCAGTCCGATCAACAATGGTAACTGCGCGTGCTGTTGGTACGGAAACAACGCGGTCGAACACATCACTGGCGCCTAGTTGCCCGAGCTGGTCTACCACAACGCAGCGCGCGAGGAATTCGGCCGGTGCTCTTTTGGCAGTAACAGCGCAGATCTCATTGTCAAGGGATTCCGTAATCGCTTGACGTACGAGTTGCGCGGATCTTTGCACCGTGGTCGGGAGCTAAGAGCAAGGCACGCATTCATATTAGCAAACGGCGGAGACTGATAGGCGTTGAAGTTGACACCCACCTCAACTACACAGCAAGACCCAGCTTCAATTGCTGCGCATAAGGCGGTGAACACACTGAAAGGGAGAAACGCTGTGTCTGGAATGACATAGACGAGACGGCTAGCAATGCGACGCTCTGGGCAGCTCTCTCCCTTCTTCGACTTGTACTCGGTGGTCAATTCCGCCTTCAAGTCAAGCCGGTCATAATGCTTGCGAAGATCAAGAAGCATTGTGGCTACCGCCACTTGAGCCTCATGCAGCAGACATGATTCTTCCGTCTTTATTGCTTGTACAAATTCGTTTGAATGAGAGGTCAGGTGGGTAAAGAGTGCCCGCAGCTGGTGTTGCCTTCCCCTGAGGTTGCGAGAGCGCCCCTCGATGGCGCCGATTTCGATTCTCGACAATTCTGCGGCACTCATGTCGCTTGGAATTTTTTTGTTCTTTGGACCTGCTACTCTCAGCAGCTGGGTCAAATGCTCTGCAAGTACCTAGTCAAACAGGCGTGGTCCGCTCTCGAGGGGTCGTCCGAACACTCGGCTAGGTACCTATGCCAGTCACCTCGGCTCCTTCATCAATACATGCACCCGACCGCGCCCCCACCCCCCAATACTACCCGAGCCGATGCTTCGTACTACCTTGTCAGCAGACTGCAAACTATCCATGAGCACTATAACGTTGTCGCTAGAGAAAATAAATCCAAGGCCTATCGAACTAGTTCGCGCCAATCTCGCTCCCCGGCTCTTTCACAATGTCCTCTACAACGACTATAACGACAGACACGACTCGCTCAGAGGCCGGACTAATCACCACCAGAGGCTCTTTACGCTCCCTGGAAATAGAGTCATCGGTATCTCAAGAATCTCGGGGTAGAGAATTCCTCACACACAACGGCTCACCCACCGGCCTCGAGCCGGACAACAACCCACAGAACTGGCCGTCCAACCACAGACGCGTTCCGCCTTACAGGATCCCTGTCGTCAATCCAGCCTGGAGGGAGATTGCCGGCGATACCGTGGGGCTGCGCACATTCATGTGGACAATGCTGAGCGGCTGCCAGTTGCTTCAGGTAGGCCACCGCAGTGCGCACGCCTATTCAGGTTTCAGCTGCTAATAGGTGCTGAGCAGTGGGGGTACATGGTACCAAGAGGGCTGGGCCTGCATTCTAGAGGTATAGGGATGTACAAAATTGCGAATGAGTGGTAAGGCTTATGAGGGAGTGAAGGGTTGAGTGCTGGAAGAAAGCAACCGCAAGAACCATGGGGCAGATGCCAATATAACATAGAAGGTGTATATTTTCTTTCTATTGCCCGAAGTAACTACACGCCATATGAATCAATGATGATATTTAACTGTCCTCGCCACTCTGAGATATCCTCCAGTTCAGACCAGAACCAAGAACATAAAGGGTCTCCAGCCGGGGAACCGAGACTCCATTCTTTCTCGCCATTTTCACCACTTCGCCCACGATCGCCTCCACCTCCATCTTGCTACCCCGAAGCATATCCGCCATCATACTAGGTTGGACACCAGGCGGAGCCCTGACAACACTTCTCTGTATTTGCGACCGAACTACATCCTCGTTGACTTCAGCCCCGTAGCCAAGAGTCTGTGCCACGGCGACAACCTCACGCATCGCGGCTTTAACAAAGCTCCCGGCAATATCGCACGATCCCAAAAGCTCTAAATCACGGCAACGAGACAGAGAGCAGATTGGGTTCCACGTTGCATTCCCAACGAGCTTCTTCCATCTCTCCACCTGGATATCAGAGTGGATCTCGGCTTGCGCTCCGCCGGCTCTAAGCATATCCGCGAAATACTGTAGTTTGTCACCTTCTTCCCTCGAGAGGACTCGACTCGGAAACGCCCCCATCAGAATACGTTGCGTCTCCGTCTGCACAACCTCGGTCGGAGAGACCCGTGTCGACGGCATATAAGCCACGCACGAGATAACGAGGTTGTCCGGAAATCGCTCCTGGTATGGGTCTTCGACTCCGATGCCGTTCTGGACTAGCACAATGCTGGTTTTATCGCTTATTATTATTTCCTTGATCAATTCAGCGGGCGAGGGCTCTTCGTCTAGAAACGCTTTGGTGCAAACGACCACGTATTCGTACGGCGGGCCGGGGACTTGGCGCGATTCTGAGAGGGATTGTACGATCTTGGGATAGTATGTGTAGTTTCTGAACGCGGTGGAGTCGGTCCTGAGCCCGTGTTTGTTTGCGGTTTCGTAATTCGAGCGACAGACGCAGACTATATCGGCCCCTGATCTGTGGAGGAAGGCTCCTAGAACGATTCCTAGGCTACCGGTGCCGAATATGAGCACGCGAGGTGTGGCCATAGTGGACTATGTTGTCATTTGAACGAGTCTGCGAGGCATCTTGTGTTTGACCAAGGTTTATATGTGGACCTGAAGTTCTTAAGCAGGTTCAGTTGTCCATCCGAAGCGGGGGTACCCATCCCGAAGGGAGAATTATAGCAAGAAAACTTTTACTTTTGCTGGGGAAAAAAGTTAGACAATGTATTCAGCAGTATTATCTACGTCGTGCAATATCTCCACGTCCCACTCATGGTTCAATCAACGCAGCAGTTTTGCAACCTTCCACGAAGGCGGCCATTCCCCGATGATATACTGCTGTTCGCACTGGGAGCGCTGCAAAGCCGACGTGGTCAATAACAAATACCTGCAGATACATGGACGTACTCACCAATTCCCAGACTTCCGCTCCCAAAGTCCCCTTCGTCCCCCTGTCTTCGGGATCCCCCACAGCACCAGCAACAAAACACGCAGAGACATAGTGTTCATCAGTACCATGTGCGTCCCGGAAATAAGGATGCTTCATCAAGCGGGCAAGGCCTCGCCTCAACTCCGGGCCGGCGTCATTCTTACAGAAGACATCCTCGATCGACTGCCGGAATTCGAGTGTCTCGTCGTCCGGAGGGCTCTCCATCGCAAAAACATCCTTCCACCCGAGGCTGTATTTCCACTCCGTGCGATAGAGGTTGTGCGTACCCCCACCTGATCCGATTATCAGGTAGCCCTCCTTCCGCAAGGGACGGAGGATCTGTCCCAGCCGGGAGTGGAAAAACGGGTCCCAGTAGGCGTTCTGCGAGATGATCGTGATTGGGGGCGTCTTACAGCCGAACATGCCGACGATTACGATTTCGGTGTCAATCATCCAGTTGAATTCCTTGTCTGGGTAGGCTTCGATGCCGGCGCTTTGTAGCATGCTGATGACCCTCTCACCGGTTTCGAGGTCTGGGTTTGGTTGAAAGTCACGCCAGATCTTGGGGTCGGCGGCGATCAAAGGCATGAAACCTGGTTTGGCGTTCATGGCGACGTGGATTCTGTGCGGGTTGTTGCCCGCTGTGTTCCAATGGGCACCCTAGATCCGTGGTTACTCGCTACTACAACAAGGCTTGGTAGGTTGAAGATGGCAGCTCACCATAATAATAACTCCCTTGACCCCATGATCAAGCGCATCCAGGCCGAGTTTCTTCCAGTAGTCGCGGACCCGTGAGTCTTCCTGTAGGAGAGCAGCTGTGCCGTGCGATAGGAACAGGACAGGTGCCAGTTCTATCAAGGTTGACTCTCGTCAGCCATAACGTGATCAGATATATATATTTGTATGTAACGCCGGCTTACCCGCCATTCTGGTTAAACTTGCATACCAAAAGGAACAGAAAGGATGATAATATCCTAGCCTACATTGGAGTAGATAAGCTACTTTGCCCTTCTTGTAATGCGTTGTGCCCTGGTTGACGAGATATCCCGATAGCCCGAGCAGCCCCCGTGCCCCCCCATCCCCCAAAAATATCCGAGCGAGCAACTTCGGCTCCAACTCCGCTCCGCAGCCGACGCGGGCATTTGGCATTTGCCGAAAACTCACATATAGACCATCCGTAGATTGCCATAAGTACAAGGTACGACTTCATTGATGTCCAGATACTCACAGTCGCACAATTCTCTCAAGCGACCCCTGTACAATTCCTGGCCGCCGTCACCATGCCGAACCAGATCCGAGACATCGCAACCATCGACACAGACTCCTGCCCCTACATTTTCGAAAACAATGTCACTGTAAAATTGAAAAGCAACACCGGCCTCGTTCGACTTAATGTCTATCGACCGAAAGATGGCAAGCCCGCCCCCGTGATAATGACCTACGGGCCCTACGGCAAGGACACTCCATACGGAGAGTCTGCTATCCCACCCCACAGACCATGAATCTAAATACTAATGACCTATCAACAGCTTCCTCGCCCACTCCTTCGCGGACGTAAACCCCAAGCACAAATCCGAGCACTCGGCCTTTGAAGTCCCTGACCCAAGATTCTGGACAGCCGAGGGCTACGCCGTCGTCCGGGCCGACGAGGTAGGCATCGGCCAATCCCCTGGAGTGTGCGACACAATGTCAAAGTCAACAACCGATGCCTTTGTCGAGGTGATCGAATGGGCTGCAGATCAGCCTTGGTCGAATGGAAAGATCGGCTTATTGGGGATTAGTTATTTTGCTGGGTCGCAGTGGAGAGTCGCGGCGAGACGTCCCCGCGGGCTTGCGTGCTGTATTCCCTATGAGGGAATGGCAGATTATTATAAAGATCGGTGTCGACACGGGGGAATTCTCACTGCGAAATTCTTGAAGTTCTGGCATGATCGGCAGGTCAAGTCGAATCAGTACGGGCTTCCCGGGAGGGAGAAGAATCAGCGAGGTCCGAATACAATTGAGGGAGATCTTCCTCAAGAGGAGCTGGACCAGAATAGACATGATCAAGATGTTGAGAATGCGCTTCATTTTTTCCGTGATGAGGAGTATTACGCTTCGAGAGACTATAACCTCGAAGACATTGAGGTTCCCTTGTTGTCGGTCGGAAACCTGGGGAACATTGTCGTCCACCTGCGCGGCAATGTGGAAGGGTATATCAACGCTGGGTCTGAGTTCAAGTTTCTACGGCTAGGCGTCGGCCGTCACGACCTCCCCTTCTACGCCGATGAGGAGGTCGAGATCCAGAAAAGCTTCCTGAGCGCCTTTCTGAAGGATGAGGACTACGCCGGCTGGAGGAAGGGCCAGCAGCCTAAAGTCACGATTGCCCTACGCAAATCTGGAGTCCCCCATGACAGCCTCGCGGCCATGTCCGGGCAGGCGTTTGCGCGAAGGGCCGAAAACGAGTGGCCTCTAGCACGAACGCAGTATACAAAATACTTTCTCAGCCCGGAACTGACCTTCGAGCCACAGAACCCTGCGGTGTCCGTCCATAAACGGCTCTCCTACCCCACACTGACTGTGCCCGAGGATAACTCGTTCATCCGGTTCACGACTCCCCCATTTACCGAGGAGACAGAAGTCACCGGCCATATTGTTGCCCGCGTTAATGTATCGGCTACACCCAAGCTTGGTGGTGGTGTTCCGAAGGATATCGATGTTTTCCTGACTCTCCGCCACTGGGATGCAGATGGAAACGAGGTATTCTACACTGGGTCCATTGGTGATCCAGTTCCCGTCAGTAAAGGGTGGCAGCGGGTAAGCCTTCGCGATATCAACTACGACCACCCACGACACCGCGAGTGGCGTCCTCACCGGGATTACTTTTCCACGGATGTCCAGCCCGTCATTCCGGGTGAGGTGTACCCTATCGATGTGGAGATATGGCCAACACAGGTTGTTTTGCAGAAGGGCGAGAGGTTGTCCTTTGAGATCAGTGGTGGCGATACCCAGGGTGCTGGTATTTTCAGCCATGAGTCGCCGGAAAGGTACTGTCAAATCTTACAGGTTGTGAGCGCGTACTGACTGGACTTGTTTATAGGTCTGAGGAAAGGTTTGGTGGCATTAATCATATTCACTTTGGGCCCAATCAGCTGAATTATGTGGTTTTGCCGATCATACCAGCGGAAAAGTAGGTCTGATGGCTGGAGCTAGTATGACGTGATATTTAGTAGAACGTTTGATATCTGAATGTTCTGAATGGCAAATTCTGCAAATGATTGATTATTATTTCCTCTTGTGATCTCCAATCCACAAGTATATCGGTCTAGGATTAGAAAGCCGTGTAGGCGAGTGCTTAAATATCGGGATTAAAAGCAATTACACGAATGACCTAGATAGAACTGATCTGATATTTTGTAGTATTAAGACACAGAATACTTCTCTTCCTCTATTTTCCTGCCGATACCCATCAATTTTGGGAACAAACACAAAAGTGCTTAATTCCACTTCTACCTAGACACGGATGGATCCTAATCCTCAACCTACTGATCAATAACAAACCCATCCTTATGAGGTCTCATCTGGATCGGCTGCACAAACGGCGGTCGAATCTGCTGCGCATTATCGAGCACCTGGATCCCAAGGCCAGGCCGCGAAGGGATATCCACAAATCCATCCACCACCTCAGGAACATAATCGACAATATCACTCCCAAGATGCCTTGTCGTGGACGAGAAGACCCCCGCCTCAAACCCAGTCGCATACTCCTGGATGGCAAAATTAGGAATTGCCGCGGCGATGTGCAAGCACGCTGCCAGGCCGATGGGCGAAAGAGGGTTATGCGGTACGATCTGGCAGTTGTGCGCTTCTGCCATCGCAGCAACCTATGCTACCGTATTAGCAAAAGCCTACGAGGACGACCAGAGATCTGGCCGGAATAACTGGCGAAAATAACTGACCTTCTTCGCCCCGGTAATACCACCGCAGACAGCAACATCGACCCGGACATATTCCACCGCCTGACGAGACAAGAGAGCCTGAAATTCATACAGAGTGAAGAACCGCTCCCCAGTCGCAATCGGGACCGCAATCCGATCCGCCACGCGAGCCATGGCATCCGCGCTCTCCGGCCGGATCGGATCCTCCACAAACATGGGATTGTCGTCTTTGATCAAGTTGCAGAACGTGACCGCCTCGGCGGGGGTTAGACGGCGATGCAGCTCGATTAACAAATCAACCTTGTCGCCAACAACCTCGCGCATTCTGTGCACATTCTCTGCTGCGTCCTGCATCTTCTTCACGTGCGTCTTGAAATACACCTGCTCATTTCCCTCGTCGAGGAACGGGTTGATGTGCCCGAATGCTGTGTAGCCGAGGTCCATCTTCCGCTTGCACTCCGCCAGCACCCCCTCGATTGTCTTCTCATAGATATGCCCGTAAACCCGTGCCTTTTTGCGACATGCACCACCGAGGAGCTCATAGATCGGGACACCGAGTACTTTCCCCTTAATGTCCCACAGGGCAATGTCTATCGCGGATATGGCGGCGTTTATGGCGAGCCCCTGGAAGTAGCTGAAGCGGTGCATGACGTTCCAGTGGTGCTCGATGCAGAATGCAGGCTTGCCGACGAGGTAGGCTGCGAAGCGGGTTATACATGTTGCGGCGGCTTCGATGTGGCCCCAGACGCCTCCCTCACCCCAGCCGACTATGCCATGGTCGGTAACGACTTTGACGAAGAGGAATTGTCCGACGTGGAGGGGCTCGACGGAGGTTATGAGTTGCTGATTGGGAAAAGACATTGTTTGATACGTATGCGTGGAGGCCAGATTGTGCCCTTGGCTGTCTTATGTCGAGACGATGGCATGGCGATACATGGTTATATACAAGAATCTGTATTCCACGTGAGAAGCCGAGATGGGGGGGGTGTCTCTCGGCTCTGTACCCCGCAGAAGCCCGGGTCAGGTTCGACGCGACCCGCGTGACGGTGACGCAGAAGGTATCACTCTCCGCGAATAGAGCTTTACGGGAACATGCCCCCGGTGCTCTTGTAAAGAGATCTATCGCGCTCAACCAAGAATCGGGAAACAAAATTGGATCTAGCTTATACGGCGGGCTTTCGGTGCTAAAATTCCACACACTTTAAATCCCAATTGTCTGCGCAGCCTTCCCTATCTCGCTCATCAAGCGCGTGAAACTTTCTACTATCGGTTGATACGACCGTTCCGGATACTGTCTGTAAGGCCTCAGAACGCTGATCGCAACACCGACCGTCTGGCTCGGCTTCAGAAGAAGGTGAACCTTGCATTCGTCCGCACGACCGCCGTCTTGCCACTCAACCTCACTGATGCACGGCGTGCCTTCGTCTATGGAGATGAACCTGCGCACAGCTGATGTGAGCGGCCCATCGAGCGGGACAAGCGGCTTTCGCACCAATTGCGAGGTATTGGACAGAGCAGGCGTCGCACAGCCATCCCGCTTTCTACGCGCAATATGGATGGTTCCGTACGCCCAGAAGGCGAGGCTGGTTTGATAGATAAGGACAACTTTGATGTCGCGCATTTTCTCCGGCGGCAGCTCTTTTGCAGCGCGGATCAATTGGCCACCGTGCCACATGGCCTGCCGGGCTTGTTTTGTCGGGCACCATTCTTGTAGTAGATGGCAGACAAGCTGTGCCTCTTGCGCGCCGTTCTTGCCTGCGAAGGCCTGAAGACAGTCCAGGGGGACATGGAGAGTCAGATTTAGAAATTCTAGTATGAAGGCGACTTCGGACCTTTTGGCGCCCATGGATGTTTCCGGGAGTTCAGCGATGCACGCGCTCATCCTGGATAGGGTTTTCACTATTTTGGCACCACCTCCTAGTGATGGAGGCTCTGTCTCTGTCGTTTGATGCTCTTCGCGGGTAAGGGCGACGAGATCCTGCAACCGCCGATGCTCCCAAGTCATGGCCCACAGTCCGTGCAGGATGAAAAAGCTCAAGGTCAATGGGTCATCGCCAGCGATCATTTCGCGATCTGTGAGCAAGCGCAGGACATTCTCGCAGAGGCTCGGCTGGCCCCTTAGCCGCGGTCGGCTCAGAATTCTGGACCTCCATTCCGAGGCCGTTGGTGCAAACCATAGGTGGTTAGGATCAGGCATGGGCAACTGCATCTCATCGAACCGCATAATTGGGTTTATCATGTTCATCATGGAGCTATTTGCATCCAGCACAAACATTTGGTAGACGAGCCTATAAACGACAAGCGAGTTAGCTTATTTCCATTTACTTAAATCTACTACTCATTGATACTGCACAAGTCGAAACGGGGATTTACCGTTTCTTGGTCTCTTGCTGCACCCACGTTTCCCACTTTCGCTGGTTTACCGCGTCATTGTCTTCGAAGCTCGGTTGGATTAGTTCGTAGTGTTGGTGCACTAACCATCGTGCCCGTCGAAGCACCTGTCATCAGATGAGAAAACCGCTCGAAAAAAAAGGTAGAGTCTCGTAAATCGTTCAACTTACCGTGATCACGGGCTGGGATGTGCTCTCCGCTATCTCCATTTTGCACCTGTCCCCGCTATAAGTTCCAAGAAAAGTCACTACATCTGCCAAAGAAACATTGTTAACTTGGACCAAGTCATCGCTTGTCACCAAACGTACATAATGCTTGTAGCAACTCCAAGTGTCGCGTTGAACTATTGTCGCGTCGCCACTTCTAGGACTGTCAGCTCAATCCCTCAGTAACCTTTTCACAAAATGTACTGCAAATACCTGTTCAATTACGTGTGACCGTAAAATATCAGCCATCGCATGGCCGAGCTTTTGGATCCCTTCGACGTGGGACAGTGACGCGCCAAAAGCCACAAGGGCGGCTAACAGCTCATCTGCAATGTCCGCGACCTTGAGCGTTGGAACATGGAGCCAAGAGAAAGTGTCAACCAGTTGGTGTCGGAGGAAGCAGTGAAGCATGCTTTCCATCTCGCGAATACCCGGAAAGGCAGTGGCTATCCGGATGAGTGCTCGCCTGTCGCTGAGAAATAGGCAGACTGAAAGGACGCGGTCGCGATCTGTGACTGTTAAGCCTTGGTGAGATAACGAAGGGTCTCGTCGCAGACTGTCCCTGGTAAAATCGTGTGGCAGGCTGAGCCTTTCTTCATCCAGGTCTGAACAGGGTGGTTCCATGGAATCTGGGCTCCAGTTCCACCAGGATCCTTTAAAGGCTTCTGCGCCAGCTACAAAAGCTCTTTCTTCGAATGAGGTGCGATCAGTCACCCGATTCCTCGTCGTACATCCATCTGTACCAGCCGGGTGTGCAGCTGGCTCAGCCTGGACGACTGGAAGGAGGAAATCGGGCATTGAAAGGTCCGGTAGATGGTCGAACGTCTGCTCGATGTTGAGATGCTGGTCCCAGATATTGGTGTTGCCTTGACCTTCACCTCGTCCGGGCTGGTGACCTACACCATCAGGATCCTCCCAGTCGAGCAGATCTTTTAGGAAGTCTGCGTAGGTGAGAGTGGCTTCTGTAAATCCGGTTTCGAACCCATAAGTCTGGAGACTAGGCAGGTCAAAATCAAACGGAGCATCGTTAGTTTTCGAGACATCGTTATCCCGATCAGAGCTGAGAGTGGTAGACGTCAACGTAGGGGCGATCTCCGTTCGGGCCATTCGATCCTCATTCGAGAGAACGATTCCAGTCAAGTTGCCGGGCGCCAACGGTCTGTCATTTGCTTGGTCAGGGTTGGTTTCGACTGGCGATAACTGTTGAAACTGGTCTCCCTCCAATACGCCTTCCATGCCACTGCTGGAATGCAAATCCGCACTCGCTATGCACGGGAGCGAGTCCGATTCAATACCTCCCTGCCACTCATATTCGCAGGCCAAGTTTTTTTTGGTACATCGGCCGCATGGTTTGGAGTCGTCACATTTTACCTTGGAAACAGCGCAGGGCTTACATGCCTGAGAAACACGACGCGCATTACTTGTTAACGCGTTCGCGCGGTCAAGTTTCCGTCGCACTGGGTGTCGGCACCCATGACGCTTCAAGAGATCACTATGCAAGAAAAACATTCCTTAGTCCGCGGCCGTGACATCGGATCATTGGGGATGACTTACTTCCTTGAAAAGGCCTTTCCACAAACATCGCATGAATATGGCTTTTCCTGTGTGTCTGCGCAGTTGTGAGCTGTCGCACCCAGGCTGCAGTAGGATATAGGGAACCATACGAACTCGAACGTGGCGTGAGAGATGATCAACGCGCGAGAATCGCCTTTGACAATGGCTACATTGATAGGATGGAACAAACGCGTTATTAGCGATATGCTCGACAGGGCTGCTGGTGCTTTCTTGGGACAGCTGTATTTCCATCATGACACCATGGACGACATTCTAGAATAGTAAAAGAGTAGCTAAGAAAATGAGGGTGCAAGGAAGACGAGGAAGAGAAGCATAAAACAAATAGGCAGGTGGCTGGCGGAGAGAGCGTTTTGTAGTCTTGGAATCTGGGGATAAGTGTGGGGCTGATTGACCCCATAGGTAGGTGTCTCCTCATCCCCCACAGTGGACCTCTGGCTACATATTTTGAGCGCCGCGTTTCTAAAGCGCTCGGATCACATGCTGGAAGCATATTTTCTATCGTGGACTTATCTTTTCAGCGACACATATTAGCCCTAATCGTGCCCATAATTGCAATTTACTGAAGTCGCTGCAATACAAGGAGACAGTTCACAGAGCAAGGCAAAAATGAGGGCATCCGAGATGTCCGGGAAGTGGGCCGGGCTTATGCCCAGTTTGTGGGAAGCGATGGATGCTTGTTCTATTGGGTGGCCGCCTTTGGCGATTGGGTGCGCCACGCATTCTTCGTAGTTTTTAGTATTCTAAATATTATTACTGCTTGAAGCCACACAACATGCCCAAATCGTCTAATTTTGATGAATCCCAAATGAGCAAGGCCTTCGCCACGGCTATATCTGAAAAAAAAGCCGAATATCGCGAAGATTGCGCGTGAATTCAACGTGTCTCCAACCACCCTACAAAGCCGCCTGACAAAAGCGAAAACACCAGCTACACCAACTCTGTCAAAGAGGAACGCGCTACAACCATATCAGGAGAAGGCTTTGACCAATTGGATTATACAAATGCGGAATTGGGCCCTCCCACCAACTGCTTCTCTAATACAGTCGTGGGCAAATCAGGCAGTTGCCCGCGCGGGCCAGCCAGGGAAGCAAGTCAGTAAGATGTGGGCCTATCGGTTCGATAAGCGTGTACCAGCACATCTAGGCCTCGCGCCAGTGACCCTGAAGACTAAGGAATTACGACGGATACAGGACTTCTTCAACACTGGTACGACTAGCTAGAACGCCTTCTTGACGGGGTCCCTCCGCGGCTTGTATACAACTTCGATGAATGCGGATTTCAACCTGGTCAGGGCCGTGCGCGCAAACTCTTGGATCAAAGTCCTGCCCAGATCTTGCAGAGAGCGAAAAAGGTGAAAATATTACTGCAGTTGAATGTATTAGCGCGGATGGTTGGCTAATGGCGCCGTTCTTTATATTTAAAGCAAGCGGCGCCAACCATATGGAGGTCTGGTACGACGTTAGCGAGGACTTACCTGGCGATACAACGACAGCAACCTCACCAAATGATTGGATGTCAGACAAACTGGCGCTTGCCAGGCTAGAGGCCTTCAATGAAGCTACAACAGATCGTACAAAGCGAGGCGAGAAGCGATACCTAATATTTGACGGCCAAGGCTCGCACCTCACGCTCGAATTCCTACAGAAATGCGCTGATAGCAATATTATTCCTTTTGGATTCTTGCCTCATTCAACACATCTATGCCAACCTCTCGACGGAAAACCTTTTCTTAATTATAAGCAGCAATTCCGGCTTCAAAACAACGAGTTGTCTTTCTGGGGTGGTAGGCCATACGGGAAGGCAGAGTTCTTGCGGATTATTCAACCAATCCGCGAGAAAGCTTTGAGACAGCGAATTATTCGAGATGCCTTTTAAGAGCGTGGAATCTGGCCAGTCAATGGCAAGCAAATCGTTGAGCAGCTTGCTAACCAGCTAGTAATCCTGGATATATCAGTGCCAGAACTCCGCGGAAGCCCTACACCACCTCCATTACTCTCCTCCAGTGTTGACAACAGTCCTCCAGCGACAATTAAGGCGCTTACCAGGAATCAGGCAAAGATTATGAAGGATATTACCAATATTTCAGATAAGGCGAAGCGGAACCTGACAAAAGTCTTTCAACACCAGATGCAGAAGCTAGAGGAGCTACAAATGACCTAGGAAGCAATTTGCAGGATTAGAACCGCGCAAGAGCCTCAACGTTGGAATTATACAAAGCGGCAGGTTAAACCCCTTAGTAGCAATGGGGTCCTAAAGACTCGCGATGCGATTCGATCAATTAATGACCGAAAGAGGAAGGACAAGCTGAAGCAACAAAACAAGCTGGCGAAGCAGTTCGAGAAGGTCTATGGATTTCGGCCCACGCCACGCTCGGAGGATCGAATTCAGCAGGCCAATGAGAACGAGATACGTAGCCGTGAAGCAGGAGAGGACTTTTTTTTTTTAATAATAAGCTGCTGTGGTTGTTGAATAGCTTCAAATGTCGAAAAACTACGAAGAATATGTGGCGCACCCACGGGACGAAGGCACGTGGGTGCGCTGGAAGGCACGGATACCGACCAACGGAAATGGAGGGCATTGTAACTGCCGCGCTACCCGATAGAAATTATGCATGATTAAAGTTTGTCGAACTCCCGTAGCGTACGTAATATTCGGTACACCCATCGAAATATGAAGGTCTGATTCATTGAATCTAGCAGCGATACTGCACTAAATACAAGAGAAATAGTGGTAATCTAACTAACTAAATAAGGAAAGAGAAACGATACGATAAATGACTGAGCAGGCGCTGACTAACGGTAAGTTCGGCGTTGAAGCGGAATACTAGCGGTCACTAAAGGTCGACAAAGTTCTATTCGGGCCGCTCGGACCAGATTCCGCTACTCTTAGCAATAATTATGCTGCACAATGCATTTTGTGTCCATTGTGTATCTCTGGTCAATCAAAATGTCCCAGTACAGTAAAACCTGGCTATACCGAATCGCATCATCCTCGATGGGAAAATAGTAGTCTGCTTGATCCTCACATCTACTGCTTCCTTATACTGCAAGTCAATGGGCTTCGAGGCCCTCGTTCATTATACTAAGCGATCTATAGTCCGACTCGTCTATCTCTATCAAGCTCGCGAGGACTAGTTTGGGAATCCAGCCCCCACTCCTTGTCCCTAATACAGCCTGTGCGTTCTGTGACCCCACCATCCGTCCCGCAACGCCATAACGCCCCCTAAGCACGGACATGCTTACTGACGGCGAGCATGTGTATCGCCCGAGAAGAAACTGCGCGTAGGCACTGGCGAATATCGTCCTCCAAGTGGAAGAGGCTGGAGCATGATAATGGCGATGTTGATGCCTTCTGAAGCACAGAGGAGCCACTCGGGCCGATTGTGCTGAGCGTATCAGCCGGGTGATTCGGCAAGTCGCACGTCCGCAGCCGACTCGATTCCAACCGCAACGAAACCAGATTGACCATGTGCTGAAAGCGGTGCAGGTCATTGAGGACAAATCGCTCCTCCATAGAATTCTGATCGCTTCCATCAACAGTGTGTCCCTGTACCGTTGATGGGAAATGCATCATCTGATCTTTGACGGGCTTTTCTCCCGGTTGCTCGTTCGGAGTTCTGAGCCCGCTCGCCATTCTGTCTCCGGTGTTGAGAGAGTCTACCGCGGCAACATAACAGCTCATCGCCTTCAGGACGGCGAGGGACGCGATTGATAGGACGTACCCATTTTCTGAGCACGGGCACTGCAGCACATTACCGATCATCTCCATCGCGTTTCTGATGTCTGAAACGTTGGAGCAGTTTGAACGAGGTTGCCTGTACACTGATCCAGCATCCAGTTGCTGGCACGCTTTGGATTCATCCGCAGATAGGTGGGATAGAACCCCTAGAATCATACTCGTACAAGACGTTGAATGTTGCAGATGGGCGCTGGCGATGATAGCTGAGCTTTCATCCGATGATGGAGGTGTTGGTAATGTTGGCGGCTCGTTGACTGAAGGTAGATCGTTCATTCCCTGCGAGTCTAGGAAATTCATCTGGTCACCGTTCAATCCCGGTGTCGACATGCCAGAGGCCAAGGAATCTTCAAAGTCTGACCGCATCGGTATCAACGACGAGAAATCTGCGACATCGCCCCCCAAGATGTCCGTTGCCAAAAATGACCTCCAAAACTCAGCATTTTCGGGAGCACCGTGTCCTAATGCTGATTCCGAGCCGGAAAGTATCGTATTCTGTGTTGATGCTGCAGGAGGAGAGGATGTGGCTATAGATGAGCTCAGGTTTGAGCAGCTGCATGATGAATCAACGGGCGGCGAGGTGCCTGACTTGTCTTCAGAATGTGCGCACACTTCGCCCGCGGCACGCGAGGTACGACCAGTGCGGCGAGACACCTTGTACTCGCAGACCAAGTGCCGGTTCATACAGCGAGCACAACTTGGCTTCTCCTTTGTACATCTAACCTTCGAGTGGGCGCAGTGAGAACAGCTTTCTCGCAGCTTTCGCGCTTGCTGCACATTCGATGGGCGAGCTGCGATCGGCACCCTTGCACCGGCGTGTATGGTCCCAGAGCCCATCATCATCGATCGGTATAGTGGAGAGCAGGCTGCTTGAAGACGCTATGTAATCAAATGTGTATGCTGTTGTGCTCTGATTGACCGACGGGGTTCGCGTAGTTGATGTCGGTTTCCGTGGTGCGATTGTGTTTGGCTTGAAGACACTGACCGAACTCTGTTCAACAAGGGTCTCTTGCCTATTATTTCAATGACGGCGCCCTGGGTACTTTTGCTTTTTCTCTTCGCGCAAGAGGGGCTTACCCAGCCCTATCTCTAATCGCCAGCTCTCGGTCAACCCACCACGCGGTATCATTGGCTTTTGGCCTGTCAATCAAAAGACACAGATCCAAGGCGTGCAGCAATCTGTCTTTTCTCGGAAATGCCGACCTCAGCACGATTAGCCTACATACAACTTTGGTTCTCGTCAGCCATCATCGACTAACCCGAACCGCCCCAACTAACTATCTGGCATCATGATCCTTTGATACGGCGTCTCGCCTGTCACCTTAATTCATCACAGGGCGGAGCTCTAGACCGGTCGCCAAATTACCCAAACCGGTTCTCGTTTCCATTACCGCCACCGGCCTGGTTGTACTGTTGTTCATCCAGCATGTCATCAGCTCTATACATTTGGAGCTGGAGCCGGAGCCGGAGCCGCAAGCTGCATTGTCTGCAGGACCCTTTACCTGCCCAGCATGTTGCTTCCATATGCGATGATCCCTGGGGACCCTATCCCGCGGCTCGAACGACACTTCTCTTGTCACCGCCGACCGTCCCTCAAGTGTCCGGCACGAGACCCATCGGCCAGGCCCGAAGCCAATGGAAGCTCAAAATTCCTGACCACGTCAGAGTTGCTATTGGTTAATCCTCGACATACGTGCAGTGGGCCCGAAGTTTGACAATCGCTACGCTCTGACAAAGTCGGACAGCAGGGATTGCATGGCTCGTAACACTCGTGCCCACACCACGATTGACCAGCACCAGTAAGCCACCAACAGCTGGCACGGAAAGGATCGTGCGCAGCATGCCGAATCGGGGGACTGGTCTAAGAACAATGGCCTTGCGAGAGCTTTGTTCTGCATCACTCTCGGCGCCCGCCTAATTAGGTAGCGCCGGGACCCTGCCGGAATGTACCACGATTGGCCAGCAACACTCGAACCCCTCCAGTCGACCTCAAAAATCGCCCCTCTCTGCAAAGAAGCCTTCGTCTTGCAACAGTGTCCGTAAAAGGCCTGTCCGATACACCATTCACAATCACCTGTTCCGTGGAATCGAAGTACTGCCGCCATAATGCTGGAGGGTGGAGTTTAGAGACCATACCTATACGGAGTCACCTAGGACTCGCATGCCGATTGTCGCCTCAACCCGACTCGCTCTATTCTTCCTCCCCCGCCTGACATGCATTCTTCACGGTCTCGCCCAAATCCTCTTGCAGGTGCGGCTGCAGTGCAGATGTTGGCGGCCTGGATTGGTGCCAAGGGAAGCAAACGTTACCCACGGCTTGGAGCTCGGGATTGTCCAAGAGAGTCAGGCCTGGATCCACCACTTCCGGATAGACTCTGCGCTCATGCGCAAAATACAGTTGACTCCTATCCACTCACTTCTAGATGACTTCGTAGGCGGCTTCGGCCTGTCTCGATATGACATACTGTTCGATAGCTCCCCAATTTTTCCTGCCTAAAAAAAGAAAATGATCTTTCAGGTGCCGCAAAAAGAAAATAATCAATTGTCCAGGCTTCTCTCACGTGAAGATTACGAAGCCTGGCGCCCCGTCTCCATATCCTCTTTCATCTTTCACCATATATACAGCGGGTGGCGGCAAGCCCGACCTTGTTGACTTTGCTGTTTCATGCTCTGGGCTAGCGGAGACACTGCGATGTTTATCAGCTTTGTCTGCGATTGGCCCAAGCCCAGACACCGCGAATGCAGAAAAGACAGATGGCCGACTGAGCTCGCCCAACATTCAATTGCTCAAGTTAACCTACCAGAGAGAGCCCCTCGAAAGCTCGCAATGGAGGAATGTATTAGCCTAATCGATGGCGAATCGGTGCTCTGTTTCACATCCACCCCGGGAATTAGGAACGGTGGACAAGTTCATCGCCGCCAGCCCACCGAGTTGCACCCAAAATAAGACATCATGATCGCGATCGTGACTTGAAACGTTTAAAAGAGCCTCAGGTCCTGAACGAGGCGATCGAGTAGGATCGACCACCGGATCATTCCTCAAAGATCTGCTTGGCATCGCCCCAAAGACGCCAATTTCGCGAAATGAGTACCTGCACTAGCTCCACCATTCCTCGTATTCCTCGAGATGTGCGCCAATCAGGCTGCACGGATCCTCATCTCGCGAGATGTACCCCTTCTGGATTGCGCTTCTTCGAAGAGAAGTGAAATGTCGAGAAAAGTGCAGTTGCTTGAATTGCATGGAATTAACCAGTCGAGGCGGCGCAGAGTGTCTGCATGACCCCGACCAAGGCTTTACACCAGAGTCGCACGGACGACGAGCAATTAGACAGCCGAGTCTCTTAGGGCTCGTATCCTTCTCTCCTCGAAGACAGCGCGCGTCCAGTCACAGGATGAGAACGGGGCGATCCTCGCGTTTGAGAGATGGTTGAGCGGATCCGCTCGTGAAATGTGACTGACCCTGAAATTTGAATACGAGCTTCATAAAAGGCCACGGCCCGCCAACCCTCGTTGTCCGCTTCGTTTCTTTCCCTCCTTTTCGCACCAGCCGCCGCCAAATAGCGCGCCATGAGAGTCCTCTTCATCCTATCCGTCGCCTCCTCGGTCTCTGCGTGGAGTTTCACATGGACGAACTCGGACGGAAAATCATATGTCGAGAACGATAACAGCCCAGTGAGCTGTCAGACGATCGACCACGCGGAGGGCGAGACGTTTCGATGGGTGCCTGGAGACGACGGCTTCTCACTATGGTTGTGGGAAAACGACGACTGTTCCGGTTCCAAGGCGGGGTACTCGCCTCCCTCGCCATGGACGAAGGCTTCCAGTAGGGACTTGCGTTCCTTTCGTGTTGCTGATGAGGACGCGGAGGATGAGCCTGAGACTACGACGACGACGACTACGACCAAAACTACGACCACAACGAATAAGCCTACTACCACAACTTCAAAACCGTCTACCGTCACGGTAACGCAGTCAGCAGAAACTACCGAGTCAACAGAGGAGGCGGAGTCTACACATTCTGAAGAGGAGAGTGAGCCAACGGCAACAGAGCCAACCCGATCTACAGAGTCTACGGACTCGAGTACAGAATCAACACAGTCAACAGAGCCAACGCAGTCTGCCGATCCAGACGAGTCAGACGAATCAACGGATACCTCTACTACGTTATCAGCAACATCAACATCAAACACCAACTCAACACCCACACCTGCCTCCTCCACTGACGAAACCCCAAGTAGCGACGCAACCGACTCAGACCAATCCTCAACACCTGTGGCACCAATCGCAGGTGGCGTAATCGGCGGCATCGCCGCAATCGCCGCGATAGGCGCCCTCTTCTTCTTCCTCGGCCGTCGACGCCGCGCAGCCCGCGACGACCCCCAACCTCCAAGTTACGCAGGCACATTCGGCCCTGGAGACAAACCCGACAATACAGCAACGACCCCATTAGCCGCCCAGCCAACACCCATGTACGGCGCTGGGGCGTACGACCCTGCGTCGACTCACGGGAAAATGGAACTGGATTCCGCTCCCGTCTACCAGGTCATGGACTCTGAGCCGCCAAGGACCCCGGTTAAGCAGGTGTATTCGCCGCTTGATGGTGCTGCTACGGTACCTTACCGTCCGTCTGCGACGGTGGTGGCCGAGCTCCCGGGTGATGTTGTCATGGCTGAGATGGGTGAAGCACATCGGTTAAATGAGTTGGATGGGAATGGGAGGTTCCAGAAGTGGTAATTCGGTTTTTCGCATGGCGTGCCTTTATGCTTCTTGCACTTCAGGCTATCTTTTCTTCTTCTTGCACATAATTCTGTGAGAGACGTGCCAGCATATCCCCTTTGAATATTAGCTATACATACTGTACATATACCCCCATATTTTTGTTATCTATCGCCCCGCTGCCGCGAGAAGGATATTTCCTGTTCCTTGCCCTGTATGAGACACAATGCTCATTCTCGGATGAGGCCCACTTCTTCAGCAACACATCAGAAGAAACACCCCCATTGCCAAGGGCTTTAATCCCAGTCTGGGCGCTGACACTTCAGGCAGCGGGAATATTCAGGGTCTCAAACCCCAGCCAAACAGATAAGAGGTTGCCCCCCCTCGAGACGCCGAACGATTAAGCGAGACGCCTAAGGGTTTAGGCTTCGCCTGGTCAGCCCAGGCCCCCTAGGCCCCTGGGCACCGGACTCTTTCATTGTCTCCCCTCGCCTCGCCAAAAGAGAAGGGGCCGGCCGGTCTCACCGCGTATCGGCGTGGCTCATCGCCAAGCCCGGAATCCCCGGTTCCTCTGCGATGCGATGTCCCTAGTCTCGAGCACGGAGGGCAGAGCAATAAACAGCCCGGCCCGCTCGGGGCTGACAATATCCGGGCTCCAGCTGCGCTGCTGGGCTCAAAGTTCTAGAAATGGTCGATCCCAGAAGCGGACCGGCCTACTGGATTGAGACTAGGTAAGAAGGGAAATCAAGTACGAAAGCCTGTTGTCTGAACTTGGGATGCGTCGGATGGCGGGCGATAAGAATGAAACCATATCAATAGGGATGATCCTCAGCGGAAGTGCAAGTGAAATGAGACGCAATGGGTGCTAACGTTGACACGGGGCTTACTCCTAGATCAGAGGATGCTTTGTGACGCATTTGATATCTTCTCTTGCGTAGTGTCATATCTTCACGTAATGTGGTGTCATTTCGCTTGGTTCTCGATCTCACTTTGCTAATTGGATATGACAAAGGGACCATCCCCTATATGACCTGCCCTCCGGCTCCCCGAATGCAATATACGATTTGCATACCCTGTCGCGCACATACTACGCACAATATTAGCTTTGCTTGCCCATCCTACTGCGTTAGCATCAGCATGTAATGTAGAACAGCAAATCTTCCCCTACCCTACTTGATATTACTTCTCCCATGATTTGCATAGGCCGCATATGATAGAGGGTGAGAAAGAGGAGTGAGTATATACGAATACTAAATCGACATGAACTCTCTAGTAATGATAATAGGTCCAATGATAATATTATACAATATTCGGAGTCCTGCATTTCTTCAGTCCCGTATTCTCTACTACATACCCTAATAAAATCTGCCGTGATCTCTCCTCTGATTCCATGGCTGGCACCCACGTGGTCCTGGGCATTTAGAGCCTGCTTGCTGGTCGATAGCCTCTTGCTTCCTACACACATACTATGATTATGGCAAACCTTTAACTTGGCTTCTACCTCGTGTCGGAAATAGCAAAAGAAAAGGGACTACCATACAAGCCTGCAGTGTCCACCTTTTCGGAATTGGAGGTTGAAGGTGGTGTCCAATGTGTGGCGAGCGATCAATTATTTTCTCCAGCACATAGAGCAGGGCAGTGTCACCTCCAATTATGGTACAAGTCCCCTGTGCCGGAGCCGTGGTGTTTGGGAGCTTCTCCGACGAAGCGTAGCCAGGCTATATTCGGCTATGGCTATCCTATTATCTATGAACATTTTCCTATTCAATAAATGGGATTCTTCGGAGTATAGAGAATGGTGCAGATTGTTTAATCTCTAGTATAGTGGTCCTCATCATTCCTGTTCTTGATCCGAAGATTTGGCATTGCGTTAACACTCTACTAAGCATGATCCTTTACTCTGAGCCCTTATAAATCCCATGTTTCAAGTAGACACTAGGTCTCTTCGCTCTCTACATTGCCCAACAGCCTGCTATGTTGAGATGACTGGTGTAATGAGGGCCGATTGGGTCAATTAGCAGGCTCGCCCTCCCCGAACCCAATATACGACTTGGACAACCGATCGCGCACGTACTGTATAGTCCACGTTAGCCTCACGTTGCCTGTTTTGGATCCTTAGGGTAATAGAATAAACATACCTGACCAGCCTTAACAGCCCTCCTCTCGCCCTCCCCGCTCTGAGGAACACACGAAGGCAGAACCTCAACCGTGGCATCATAATTTACCCCAAAGAAGAACGGCACCGAGTATCGGTTCTCCCCTGTCAGGTTCGTGACGCGGTGTACTGTGGAGCGGAACTTTCCGCCGGTCCTATTGTTGGTTAGGTTCGTTATTGATCTTCTAATCTTTATGATAATGATAATGGAGGCCGGGAGCTTGGGATATGTTACTGTACCAAAACGACATGAAATCACCAACATTCACAACAAGTGTATCTGGGATAGGCGTTGCGGTCACCCACTGGTTACTCGAGTTGAGGACCTGCAGCGCAGGGACGGAGTCTTGGGAGAGGATTGTGAAGCATTCGAAGTCCTTCAACGATCAGAACCATCTTTCCAATTGGTCTTCGCGCTGTAGAGACCAAAATAGGGAAGGGAACGTACAGTATGAGCCTCAATGCCCACCCTCTCTTCCCCCTGCACGGCTTGCGGCGGATAATGCAGAATCCTCGACATGCACCCCGGGAACGTAACAAACTCATCAAAATACATCTCATCCAGATCCAACGCAAGCGCAAAAACCCTCAACAATTTCCGACTAAGCGCCACACACTCCCTGAAATATCCCACATACGTCGCGTGGAACCCAGGCAGAACGTCGTCGCCAGGCCACTGGTTTCCGCCGTACAGTTCAAAGGGGTCGGCGGGGAGTTTATCCTCGGATGCGGATTTCGACGGGTCACCTGCAATCTCGTAGCCGATGTCGAAGGACTCGGAGAGGTTCGTTTGCAAGCCGAAGAGCTCTTTGTCGCTGTGTTCGCCGGAGAGGGGGCTGTAGCCGTGGTAGCGCTGGAATCTTCGTTAACTTCCATGGCTGGAAAGGGTATATTGTAGTGAGGGGTACATTTGATTTCCCGAGGTAATACTCCATTTTCGCTTCGTGTGGGAGCGCGAAGAAGTGGTGGGCTGCAGTGTGCATCGCTGTCACGCTTTCTGGTGGGATGCCGTGGTTCTGTTGTCCGTACATAAGCATCTCAACGCAAAGCTTTAGCATGGAGCCCGATGAAGGCAGATACCTTGATATAGAAGAATCCCACCGTCGTACAAGCATCATAAATGTCACCCGCGAGCGAGCGACGACTCGCGAGATCCGGGCTATCGAGATTCGACAAATCGATGATAGGAATGTTGGTGAAGTCGCCTGGGACAATGCCGTCTTGGACGTGGAGTTCGCCAAAATGGGTTTTCACAGTTGCCATTGTATCTGCTTCCCTGCTTCGTGCGTTAACGGTCCTGGAGGGAGATTTAATAGATGTTGGGCTTGTGATGGGAGAGTGTTGGAGAGCGTTGGAGATGAGTTGGAGATGGATGGGTTTGCTTTATTAGATTTGGTGGCACAGCCCCCCGCGTCTTATCTCCTTGCGGGTCACCTTATCTCGAATATTCAGCATCATGCCTCCGCCGCTCAACTTGCTTAGAGCTTGATGCTGCGTGGTCATGTGGGTCCCATCGCAATGGTTCAGTACGTTCAACTAATTTTTGTTATCGTTTACTTGCTCTGCTCCTTTGAGGGGCCTAAAGCCCTTACTTCCTAGCTGTTAACTCATCCAGGCCCCAGATGGTTGAACATGGCGAATGAGATCTTACGTTGAAGCTGGAACAAGACGAGAATGGCGGAAGGCATTTAAGGTAGGGCAGACGCTAGGACACAACCCTGGACATCAGCTTTCAAATCATGGCAAGACCTACAACTAACAATCTAAAGAAACGCATTACCCCACAGGCACAACCCCACCTACCCAAGCTCCTCCCCATCATCCCCAAGACACTCAGCAAAAGACGTATACTGCCCACGATGCCGCCTCGCCATCTGAAACCCATGCTCGCCCGCCACAACCACGTTCATAAGATTATCAAGCGCACGCATCTCCGGACTCCCCGGGAGGAGATGATCATGCGCAACGTGCAGCGCCATGATAAAGCGCAAGATGCCGTAGATGCCCGTGGCGGCGGTGATGGATTGCTCGGCTAGATGGACGATCTGGCTTGCGACGAGGTGCTTGTGCTGTGCGCGTATTGTGGGTAGTAGCCCGCTCAGATCTGGTGGTGTCGGTGTCGGTGGTATGGTCAAAGCGGGTAGCCAGGGCACGCGGAGCTGGTCGCATAGCTCTTCGAGGAGGAGGAAGACCATGTAGTAGAATGCCATCGCGGACGCTGCGCGCGGGTTGGATACGTAGGAGCCGCCACTGCCAAATGAGGTGTACCGCCACTCTTGCAGCGCCATTATAGTCCCTTCCAGTGTCATTAACAACGTTGCGACTTCGCTATCCGCTAGAAGACCCCCGATGAGACGGTCTACACCGTGAAGAAGCCCTGGAACATCGACGGCGATGTTCAGTATTGTTTCGAATGGGTCACGTGCTTCAGCCTCGGTCAGCTGGATGGCCTGCGTCCAGGCGGGTTCAGCGAGGAAGCAGGGCTGGCGGAGTGTTCCTGCGCTGATTATCTAGATGGCTTTTAACTGCTGTTGCCACGGTCTCTTGGAAAGGGCCCTGCTCACGATTGTGTAGCGGAACGCGAGGAGAAGGTTCCTGTTCTGCGCAGATCGATAGTGGTCTGGGCCGTGTACCTCAATCTGATACGAATCAACATGTATATGCTGGACGGGAAAACTAGGTGCAAAGGTAGGGTAGTCGACGTACCATCTTCGAAATCCCCTGATAATGGAAGACCCAAGATCTCGGCCTTGTGACGATAATATTCTCATACAAACAGAGACTCATCAGGCCCATGAGGATATCAGCTTCAGACGTGTCACGTGGGTGATCAACCGCCACCTGGACAGCACGTATAGCACGGCCGTAGGCTCTCATGCCCTGCTGACACGCAGCGGGCCCTCTAGTCCTCATCAGGTAATAGCTAGTGGTGAGCGCCTCCATGCACACATACCCCATTGTCCCACGGACCAAGGGCCTATTCAAGAACTCACACAGTAGGTCGGGGATACCTGAAGTGGGGGCCCGGGCGGCGCTTCCGACTAAGCGGCTGAGGAAGAATTCTCGGTAGTTCCAGACTCGGTCTGGGGTCCAGGTTGGGACTGGGATTGGGACTGGGCTTGGACTAGTGGCCGCGGCCTGGCGCTGCCGAGAGAGCAAGGCTGGGGCTCGGCTTCTGCTTCTGCTCGTCGGTGGGCGGGATGTGGAGGTACCGCTACTCCTTGATGCCCTTCGCGAAGCATGTCCTGCAGGCTCGACGTGGATGAAAGCATCGAATGCGACGTAGCCTCTGCATATGAACCCCCGAGTCGTACATGTTGCACAGAACGGTTCTCGGTTATCTTGATCGCTGTTAGTATGTACATCGTGACACGAACTAGTGGGGAACGAGGGGTTCCCAAGCAGGAACAAGCGGAGAAAGTAGCATCTCCAACTGGGGAACTCTATGGAGACTTCTTGGCCCGTAGGCTAGTTATGAATCCTCATACCGCATTTTACTTTCCTGTCTCTACATGTCTCGCATTTTCGGGCGCGGTGCGCGCGTACTAGTCGCTCCCGCGCGAAGTTCATGGCCTAGGCGTCTGAATCTGGATCGCGATGTGGTGGTTAAACAAGGACAAGGCTCAGGTTCCGCAGAAATGGAAGAAGGCTAAGCGCTTGGAGAGGCAGATGTCGAAGGTGTAGTTTGGGGTGGAGATCGAGGGGGCAGCCAGGGCGATCATGCTGCTAACTTTCTTGTTCTCGTGGCTGACGCCTGGGACCAGTTTCACGACCAATGAGCTCAGGCGCTCGCCCTTAACTGCCTATTAGGGGTATAATAGTGTTGATCATATATCTGCGGTTGACCAATGAGACACATTTAGGCGCTGATGCATTTATCCCCATCTTCCCAAAGTCTCGGCTGAAACCATGCGCGGGGATCTAGGCAATTTGGAGCTGTCGAACTAGTCAGATATGGAAGAACTGCGAATATGCAATCCATGCCTGTAGAAGAACGAGCAGTGATAGTTCCAGTGAGTGATAGCTTGCCCTTATTGATTGAGTTGAGATTTGAAAGTTAATGCCCTTATCCTTTACCCACGCAAGAACTTGACAAGCCCAAGAAGGAGTGTAGGCTTTTTAAAATGGTATAAATTCTACCAACTGATTTGTCGAGATAATCACCAGTCGTTCAAGTACGATAGAAACTATCCAGACAGCTCAAATTATACGCCCTTGTCGAAACCGTATGGGAATTCGCGGGTTAAAAATGAGAATAGCCTCGTTGAGACACGACCAGACACGCAAACGTCAATATACCAGGGGCACTTACACCTGATCCTCCGTATCTTCCTCGTCAAAAACCTCTTCACACTCCTGGGTAATAATGCGTTAGTTCTCCTCCGCCTCACTATACCTATGCGGTCCTTGCGACCAGAGACATCGGTTGAGGTTGATGTCGTAAACGAAATCTGCGCCCCCTGGCTGCCTGAGTGAAATGCATTTCAGATACTTCTTCTCTGCATGCCCAGCCATTCAGCGAGTTGGCCATGCTGCCGTAGAGGACTTCCTCTGTGTGGATCTGGAACCCTTCAACTCCCACTGCTTCCCCTTTGTTGAAGTGGTCCTGCCCGTGCTGGAAATACTTGAGCGAGCTGGTAAAATCTCCAGCCTCGGTGACAATGCATGGCCTAGTGTAGGAGGCTTAGACCGTCTCAAAGGTGACCGCGTTGGCATTACCTCGTTGGACTGGGCCCATCTACACTGAGCATGCTCTTGCACCGCCTAATACAGACGATACGACTTTGTGAGTTTTCTAAACCCTATGGTTTCGCCCCCTTGCTCCATCTATTGCTGCAGTGGTCCTGCAATCCTTTACTAACATAACTTGTAGGTATGACCTGATCGGCGTCCGTACTCGTGAGCCGTCCTATCACAATGCGCGGGGTGGATCGCCCAGTCTGCTGGAAAAGGGGGCGCAACACGAGGCTCAACTGCCCACCCACCTGCAACCGTCAGAGCACTCATGGTTGACATTCAATCACAGGAAAGAACGAGATGAGCTGGAACAACCTACCCTGGGACATTCAAGTCTTGATATTTCGGGAGGTGGCTGAACTCCCTCCAGTGCCTGAATACTGGATGACATGTGACTGGTATTATGCGTGGAGACGGAGAGTCCGGCGGAAGCTGGACTGTTGGCTCGTGCTACTGGTGTCGCGTGGGTTACCTTATCCTGCCATATAGCTGTTCAGATGCTGACATTTCCAGGATCATGGAACGAGGGTCTCCGACGAGTCATACTGGAGAAAAATCCGACTGAGCGGGTTGTCTACTGGATGGGAGAATCCCTCGCACTGGACGCGATCCAACGCGTAATCAAGAAGCGCGGAATTGTCCGAGGGGCCCGTCGACAGCCCAAGTGGCGACAAAATGTCCCTTTTAATCAACACGCCGAGACGGTCGTCAGTGCATCCATAATCGATACTTTACTCCTGGCAGCAACGATGCGAGCGCACATCGCATGCATGAGACTCTTACTCGACCACGGCGCCAACCCCTGCATATCACCTACGGACTGGCTCGATAATCTCGTCAGCGTCGCAATCTTCGCGCGGAGCATCGACGCCGTCAAGCTGCTCGTCGGCGCCGGGGCAAATATCGACCGCGTCCCGCTTCAGAGCGAGAGAGAGTACGACCAACCGCACGCCAACACGCCACTGGCAATGGCCATTCTCGAAGAACATATCCCGTCGGTGGAGCTGCTGCTCGAGTGTGGTGCCAATCCAAACGTTTCGATATACGACGGCAACTTCGGAGAGATTGTCGATGACGCGTGGGAATTCGCGACGCGGCATGAGGATCGCGGCAGGCCGCGCTTGCTGGAGGTTTTCATGCGGCACGGGATGTTTCCTGATCGCTCACGGTACGAGCATGGTTATCATCCTGTTTTGCTTGCCTTGAGGGCGTTCAATATCGAGTGTGCGGCGATTCTTGTCCGCGCGGGCGCGGTGCGTGAGGATTACGAGGAGCTTATACAGTCGGACACTGATACTCGGTTCCTGTGGGCGGCTGAGGAGGTTCGGAACATGTTGAGTGAGTGGGAACGTCAAGAAGCTCGAGCATCAAGAGTGAAGGGGAAATTCGGCGCGGTTGGTGATTGGATTCGGCGTATTCGCTTGAAGGCTGCGAAGAGATGAGGGGCGGAAGTACGGCACCGCGGGTGGAAATAAGGTCTTGGCGCCGGCTGCGGTGATCCACCCGGCGTCTGACATCAGGCGATCGCGACTCAATCCTCACACCTTCTCTCAACTTCCTCAATAACACTCGCACAATGCCGCAAGACCTTTCCACCACCCGGCCCTTTCGAATTGGCACCCGCCGATCAAAACTCGCCATCGTTCAAACCGAAGGCATCCGCGACGCTCTCCAAAAGCTCGCCCCGCACCGAACCTTCGAAATCGAAGCCCTCCGCACTCTCGGCGACAAGGACAAGTCAACAGCCCTCTACAGCTTCGGAGCAAAGAACCTATGGACAACTGAGCTAGAGGAAAAACTCACATCCCACGAAATCGATGTCGTCGTCCACTGCCTCAAAGGTGAGTCCAGTCCCCGCTCTCCATTCGTCACTCCCGATCCGACCTAGAACTGATCGCCAGATATGCCAACCAGGCTCCCGGATACCTGCGACATCGCCGCAATCCCCCTCCGCGATGACCCCCGAGATGCCCTCGTCGTGAAAGCCGGCCTCCCCTACACGAGTCTACAAAACCTTCCCCACGGGGCAGTCGTCGGCACATCCTCCGTCCGCCGCTCCGCGCAGCTCCGCAGCCTGTACCCACACCTCCGCTTCGCGAACCTCCGCGGGAACGTCGAGACACGGCTAGCGAAGATCGATGACCCCGAGAGTGAATATACCTGCATGGTCATGTCTGCGTGTGGAATGGAGCGGATTGGATTACAGGGTCGGATCACGCAGTATATGGGTTCGAAGGACGGAGGGATTCTGCATGCTGTTGGGCAGGGGGCGCTTGGATTGGAGATCCGGAAGGATGATACCGAGACGAGGGAATTTGTGGATCGGCTTGGGGATCGCGGGTCTACGCTTGCTTGTCTTGCTGAGCGCGCTCTTATGCGTGCGCTTGATGGAGGCTGCAGTGTTCCCATAGGCGTTGAGACCGAATGGGTTGGTACGGATTTGCTGCGGATTACTGGAATCGTCGTCAGTCTTGATGGAACACAGACTGCGCGCAGTGAGCTTCAACGAGACGTGAAAACCGATGAGGATGCGGTATCTCTCGGAACAACATTAGCTGAGAATCTGGTACAGGCTGGTGCGGATAAGATCTTAGATGAGATCAATGCAACCCGGCCACCGAAGGAGTAGACCCTTCATTTCTGTATATTACTCTATACGCTACCTCTATATGAAGATAGCCCGAACGCAGCCACGTTTGTGATGCGGCATGGGAAATACGCCACTCCTATGATTAGGCCTACGCCTCACACACTCGCCTAGGACGAAGGTCTCGGCCCTTCAAGCCCCGTGGTTATTAGAATGACGGCTCTCAAGCTTGTATCCGATGGAACGGATATAATATGGTCGCCCGCCCTGAGGGGAACAGAAGTCGATTTGACACGATACTTAGGAATAAACACCCCGATGCAGTTCATCTATTGACCTGTAATTGGCCTATAAGCGGTATCACTATGGGCTATGACCACACAGCGATGAATAATATACAGCTCCACCACGAAGATAGAAGGAGGGCTCCCTAAAGTAACCGTCAGGGAAATCCCCTGCAACAACGCGGTAGGTGAGGTCACTGCGGCGGGAGACCTGTGAAAACACTTGGAGAATGGCAATCGTGTCGCGCGGTTTGTTGATCCGCAGCGAGAAAGAGAGGCCGAAGGCTGTTGGTTGGCAGCGCGACAGGGGTCGCTCCGAAACTGGAAGGCTCTGTTCGATGCAGGTGAGGTGCCACAGTGCCCGTCGTCTTCGTGTGAGCCCGAGCCAAGGCACCTTTTCTTGTTTCTTTTTTTTTTTTTAGCCCATAGCCTCATGCAGAGTCTGTTTCTCTGGCGCTTTGCTTCCAATGACAGTACACCCTGTGGATGGATATTAAGCGCCGTTGGTAAAGGATATTGCCTTGCTCATCAGACTAGCTACTAGGTACATGGTAAAGCAGGAGGGCGGCTACCAAATACTTCTGATTTTATAGCTATTCTCAGCTGATTCATCAGTGCACTGCCACAAAGACAAACCTAGAATGCTATAATAACCATTTCCCCTCGTCTCAGTGACGCGGCTTTGTTACTCAACTTACACTCGCAATCCTCTCAACTTTTCTGCGTCGAGGTCAATAGCAACCACGGAGGTATGCAGAATATCTACGTCTCAGTGTTTAGGTTTGACTCTCGAACAGACCCACGTGAACTCTATCAATAGCGTTTCCACCTATAATTAAGCTTCGAAGGCAAGTCTACACGCAAAGGCTAGAGTTACTGCTGACAAATATAGATGTGTACCAACGTGCGAGGCCGTTTTGGGATTTGCGGTCATGAAGCACTTGCATACATTGGTAGGTGTAATGCCGCCAAACAGAACCAGACCACCTGTCCTCCGGACCAGCGAGTCGACGTTTGGGACTGGCAGGAGGATCAAGATGATAGGGAATGTCCGGCGTGCAGAGGGGAGACACCACCCGAGAGCCCCTGACGCAAGGATGAGTGGACAGCACTCGGGTCATGGAACATCTGTTGTGTTTTCTTGATTTCTCATCTTGGCTCTCATTTCAGCTACTTTGTTTTGTTCCCGTCGACCACCCCATGTAAACGTATCTGCTCGTTTTGTGGCTTTCTCCTTCCACTTGTCGCGTGCTATGAATTGCCTAATATATGAACTAAGCACTTGGCTTGTGGGAGTGAGAAGTAGCATACCATTTATCCTGTTGGTAGCTTGCCAGGTACACCAGGTGAGGAATTTGAACAACAGACTCCCGAGAAAGCGGCTCTTTGACGTTAAGATCAATGATAAACCACCTCTTCAGCGGGTTATGAGAATCGAAATCAGGAGGAATGTGAACATGATCGTAACAAGAAGGTTCGTATGTCATACAAAACTCCCTGTTCAAAACATGCTCGCAGAATGCTTCTGAAAGAGTATTATGACGCCGTTGAGGGTTGCCGGGGATATCGGTAACGTTCGCATACACCACAGCTCGAAGGGGCTCTTGGTCCATGATGGTCAGGTTGGTTTGGACGAGGGAGGAAAATGGCGGCGGCTGACACTTGACAAAAGGTCGCAGACATCGGATTTACTCATGGTCCGAAAGTCAGGTGGCTATGAATGCATGAGCAGAGTCATGTGACGGGTCAAGTGTTGTTTTTTGTTGTTGTATTGCTTGGCAGCCCCAGATCACCACAAGTTCCTTTCCAGTAGAGGGTTATTTTGCTTTCTTACCCAACTGGCGTGCTTGACATCGGCCTCCGGAGTACAACGTACGCAGACCATGGGTGGGGATCATGGGGATGCGGGGTATTTGGTGGGTGGACACTGGAGGGAGAAAGTACGGCGCAAGCGGGGCCGACTCCCGAGGTCCCCTGTCACCTGTGGGGACAGACCAGGCAATATCCATTCGACCAAGCTTCCTAGGTCAAGAAGTCTACGATTCAATTGGACTAACTAGATTTCTACACTTGGTTACGAACTAGGGGCTTGAAGAATACTAAGGACGACAAGCAAGAAACAATATATATTACCCAACAAGGTTCGTCTTCATGATGATTTTTGATACTATTATCCACTCCACACAATCATTCTCACTACCACTAGTCATGACGAAACCCCCAGGTCAACAAATTCGCAGTAGGACTAGCTACAACCTACATGTAGCAGCCAGCCTTACCAGCAGACCGAATACTGCCATCGAGAACGTGCTCGGGTCCCGTTTGCTGGCCCTGGAACAGATCTGGTAAGATTGGAAAATGGACTTTCTGTGAATTACCTATCTCTTTTTAATTCTGTAACGCATTTAACACTAATACTAATTAGCCGACATATTAGTATAGGCTGGTGTGGATAAGATTCTTGATAACACTACTGCGGGATACTGCCATCCAGCCGCTGAAAGAGCAGAGGGCCTTCATTTGAGTATATACAACACGATAGATATAGAAGAGGCCCCTAACGTGGGGTATAGTCATGCACTGTATCCTATGTCATATGCTTGTGTGGTAATATAGAGTATATAAATAAGCATCTGACTTACCATATTAAACCCATGTAGTATTTGATGCTAGGACATGATATACTAATCGTTGTTAGAAATTGTTGATATTACACAGTTATAATTACCACGCATTTAGGGCATCATGAGCACTAGCCTAATGAAATTGAAGAAATTGCAGTACTAGAAGTGTTGAGTGTGGTCAACAAATACAAGGGCTCTCCAGCCAAAAGGCACCTCTGTCCAGCACGTGTTTCCTCAATCCAGAACAGCTGCGGGGTAACGATACTGGGAAGAGGTCTATACCTACAATCACTTGACATACCTGGATAAGGCTAATTGGCAGCAAATCATAGTCCGGCCAGCCAAGGCCTAGTACAATGCACCCAACACCCCCCAAGAAGCACCTCCTCTCCCTCCCAAACGAACTCCTACTCCATGTCGGGCGCCTCATCCTCCGAATCGCGCGCCCCCACGACCTGAACTCCCTCACCCTCACAAACCGCCACCTCCACGCCCTGCTCACCCGTTACTCTACCAACACGAGCTGAATAACCCAGGCTTCGTCCTCCACTGGTCCGCGATCCAAAACCGCCCAGAAACCGCCGCACGAGCCCTCGCCGCAGGCGCAGACCCAAACAGAACCTCGAAGCGGCTAGGCAACATCCCGCCGCTTTTCCACGCGGCGTCGAAGAAACACACGCGTGTCGCTGAAGTCCTGTTAGCTGCGCCAGGGGTCGATCCGAATGCGTCAACACCGGAGAGGTTCACGGCGCTTATGCTCGCCACACTTGGGGGGCATAATGATATGGTGAGTGCCTTCTTCGCGGCGCCGGGGATCGATGTGAATAGGAGGACCGAACACGCGAGGGGTTCGGGCAGGGTGGGTGTGGTTGGTGAAACGGCGTTGGCGATCGCGGTGGGCCGGAGGCATGTGGGGACGGTGCGACTACTGCTGGCTGCGGACGCTGTGGAGGTTGATATTCGGAACTCGTTCGGAGAGACGCCGCTCAGAATAGCGGCTGAGGATGGCTATGATGAGGTTGTGAGCATGTTGCTTGAAGCGGGGGCGGATCCCACGAGTCGAGACGCCGCTTGCATAACCCCGCTTACAGCGGCGGCGGCGAATGGGCATGTGGGGATTGTTAGACTGATACTTGCGACGGGGCGGATTGGGCTGGAAGACAAGCTTGTGGCGCTGGCGGCGGCCGAGTAATGTTGGCAGCGCGAGGTGGTTAAGTTATTAGAAGCCGCCGGAGCGTCACGAGTACATCTAACAGCAAAATGGAATGGGAGTTGGAGTTCAGCATGTAGCTAGTCAAAACATGTGGTTGCAATGTTATGCTATAATCTTGCCATGTAGATAGAAGATAGTAGAAGAGTACTATCTTAGCAAAGATCATGTTCAATATAATAACATAATACCTGAAGTCCCCTCTTCCACTCATGGCTCGCAGGGTGGGTGGTGTTTAGGGTTGTCCTTTGTAGAAAACCCTCTAGCTAAAATAGAACTTGAACCTCATGACATGGCAGCAACACTTGGTAGGTTCGTTAAACTTGCCCGTTTGCACTATGAGCCTCAGCGCCTGTTTCCGTCCGCTAGAGCGTCTACGATACGCTTGTTTTATGATTTGTGTCTAGATATACCTTGTCTAAGAATAGGGCTATCTATATGCCTGGCATAATCCGTTATATTAAAAGGATATATATAAAGATCATGTATGTTAGGAAGATATTCTATGTCTCTTGATGTATGATAAGAGAATTTGATAAGAGACTAACACTTATGCGGGCGTTTCTCTTATATAGCTTGACCACACTCTCAAAGCACCTACCACAGAGTCGGTTACTTGTAGCGCAAATAGCGAATAAAGTAAACGTTTGCGACCACTTAGGCAATAGTGTTCCATGGTGGCGTAGCCTATACTATTAGAGCATTTGCTGAGGTCTTGACAGGAGTCAAGCTCGCAGCAGATATTACTGTCATGCCGCTGTCGTAACGACTGGTGTAAGGCGACAAGCCTTTACGTCAGGCTCAGTGACAAGCAAGTTTTAAATCTATCGAGCGAAACGTGTTTAATAACTATGCTTCCACGCCGTGAATAGTTAACTTGATTAAGGAACTAGTAACCAAGCAAGTGTGCTATCTAAGCGGGGCATCAGTCACTAGATATGTAGTATTGATTCACTGCATCACCTTGTTTAGTACGGATAGTAAGTGCAGATTCCTAAATAGTAGATTCCTAAATAGCAGATCATCTGTATGACTGGAAGATCAAGGCTTTGTTTTCCCTGTCATGAACCAGAAACCAGGGCTCGTTTTGCGCGCAGAGGATTTGCTCAATCCCTTACCAACCTTGGTAGCGATGCTTAGCAAGTGACATGAAATCGTACATGTCAACTGTCCCATTTGATGAGTAAACCAGAAACTTCTGCCCTTGATCTATAAACCGTGCGCTACGTATAGTAGTTCCGGAACCTGCAACGCCTCCTGGCCGTTTCAAACTCCACGCGATTCTTTTATCTCCTGTCAAAGGATCCGCCAAGGCCACCCCAAACCCAGATCTGAAGAAGAAGGCCAGAAGGTTTCCACCAGGGCTCCATGCTAGCAGGTGTGGGAGGTATCCAATTACCGGAGGGAACGAGGAGATCCTCTGCCCCGTCGCCATGTTGTACATTATGATGTCTACAAGCCGCACAGCAACCAGCTTAGAATCCGGAGAGAAAACCACACTTCCAATCCAGCCGCCCTCAGACCCAAGCTTATACACAACGCGGCAAGTGGCGGCGTCCCAGATCCGCAACGGTGTATTGTCGCCCAGACACATGACCAGCCTCGAATCGGGGCTGACGACAACCCCGATCACGTCCCGTGGGCCCGGTGATAGAGTATTGCGAATCTGGCGTCTCTGCACGTCCCAAATAGTGGTAGTCATGGTCGAATTTTCGTATCTTCAGACAAACACCATAAAGCTCCTATCCGGGCTATAAGTCACCTGGTCCCCCTTTAGCGCGATTTGACCCTTTGCCATGGCTGTGTGGACCCGGGTCGATAGAGAATTCCAGACCTGTTCCCCCGCTTTCGTGATAGCCTGTCGACCATAAAGCCAGATGTCGTCCTGGAGAAGTGTCTCCGCGAAGGACTGTGCCACGGACGCTGGTACCCCCGAGAAATCCACTGGTCGGCCCGTGTCCGGATCCAGTAACTTCCCCTGGAGATCGAACTCCCAGATTCGGAGTTTGTCTGTAACGCTCGCCAGGGTGTATTTGCAATTCGCGGTACTCTGCGGTGCAAACAGGAGCTCTTGATAAGGAGCAGAGGCTTTTGGTAAGATGGACACTAGCTGCCGGGTGATGGTAGAGTAGAGACGGAGGTCCCCGTCCTCCATGGCAACAGCCAGGAATCTGTCATCGGGGTTCAGGGCCATGATCAATGCGGGCCTGTCTAGTTGGATTTTGGGTGTTTCTGGGCGTGTGGTGTGGCAGTGCGTTGGCACCCAGAGTTGGGCCCGGACCTGGTTGCTGGTCTCCACGGTTCCAGAACCAGTGTCCATGTGCTCAGACGATGGGGAGAGGGACCTCTTCCGCTTGCGTGCTGGGGCTTCCTTGGTCATTTTGTCGTCACTGCCACTTTGGGGCGATGATATGAAATAAAATGTTAGATTATTTGTGACCTTCTCGCGTGGCTGCCAGGTACGGGGAGGGAAATGAGTGAGAAACTAAAGAATACGCAGTTACTTTCCGCCTGAGAGATTGCCCTGACCTACACGAAGGAGGCGAGCACTGCTGTTCTTTGCCTCCTACAACAACCAATGCTAACTGGCTGATTACACAATATATGAATCACACTATGCTGGACTAGGGGGTGGTCTTTTGTGTGGATAGCACAAGGCTACTACTCTTGTAAACAGATCTGGGCTCTTGTCCATGTTTCGCCCAAACTAGGACTCTGAGATAGAATTTAATCAATTTATGCTTGAAGGAACTTTCTAGGTTAGAATTGGCGCGCAATCTATCCTGAGTCTCCTTGTTTCTACCACCACCTTTTCCTTCCTTTACCAAGAAACATTAGTTATGATAAGCACCAGTCTCAAAGCCGTCTTTCATTTTCTTCTATACACAGTCAAGGCAACTTCATGAGAAAGCAGCTCCGCCTTTGTCACAGGCCCACTGATCATGGTATATCTCCTTTCAATTTACCTTTGTCTTTCTCTGTCGTTGTATAATAATGTGAAGTCCGGTAGGAGACCTTTGTACGCTACATTATCTAAGGCCATGTCCCATTGTTCCTGTTCTCAACATAAAGAACACCAATGGTAAGAGCAAAAGCCAACCACAATGACAACAATGATATCAAAGACTCGAAGAAAAGAGCATTGTTGCACGATCCATTTGACAGTGTCTCCTTTATATCCTCGTCTATATAAATCCCTCGAAGGTCTATCCCATCTGCCATCTCCAGAATACGTTTGAGCAATCAAATCAACGACACAAATCTCACCTCAGCCTATTCAACCAGTCCACCATAACGCCAAAAACAAACATATCAACACCACACCTCAATCTATCAAAATGGACCCCCAACCCACCCAGGTTCCCCAGTCTCGCGAGCCCAACCCGCCCGCCAAGGGAGGCGAGCCCGCGCCTGTCGACACCCGGCGCTGTGGAAAGTGCGGCCTGCCATTTACGGGGGCGCCGAAGAATTGCACGTGCATTGTTAACTAGACGCGGACATCCAGGATGTGGTCGGTTCTATCGCTTTTTAGGATCCGCTTGGTTTTGTGGATGTGGAGATTGTGCAGATTACCTGGGTTTATAGGTGAGTGTGCTTGGCTGTTGGTTGTTGCTGACTTTGTTCTAGGATTATTTAGAGATTGATAATAAAAAGAAATTATTTTCTCGCCATTGTGATGCCAGTAATATAGTAGGATTGTGGGTTTCAATGTAGAGCTTCATCGCTGGACCTGGCTGTAGATTTGCTACTTCATTTTTCATTTTTGATTTTTTTTTTTTTAGATTTAGATTTAGATTTAACCAGAAACATCCAACAGTGCATAGGAACTAACGAATATTCCAGACATCCAAGGTACATGGGTACTACCTAAAGTAGAATCTCGAGCAAATAGCTCTAAGCCCACCCAGAAGGCGCCAAAGCCATATGCCTCCCAACACCGGTATACCCCGCCTGAAAGCAAACATCGATCCTATCGCGCGTAGCAACCTCGATCCTGTCCCTCCAACCGGAACCCAACTTACCATTATAGATCGCCCAGAGCTTGGACAGGATCCTGACGTCCTGCGCACAGTACAGTATGATATCCTCGGAGAGTGGCCGTGCATTGAACACCTCATATGATCCGCCACGTTCAGGCGCGAAGAGCCGGCGTCCTTTCTCCTTGATGTCTCTCCATGCACTTGCCTCGGACCAAGTCAAGCCCGCATCTCGCTCGATGCAGCGTGCTCGACCATTGATGTGTCTCCGAGACCCGCGGCGCGTCGCGAGTTCCAGGAGCTGGATATCCTGGATCCCCGCGAGGTGGACTGCGAACTGGCTGTATAGCGCGTCGGAGTCGTTCCGGACATCGAAGAAGGCTTTGTGAATGGATTCGTCTTCCAGGACGGACTTTAGGGTTGCCCCACTCGCGGAGGGGGTGCAGAAAGCCGAGGGTCCAAGCGTGTGGATGTCGACGAGGTAGATCTCGTTCTTGGGGAGGAGGAAAATCTGCATGATGGAGATCGAGCCGTGGCGACAGAGGTTTATGCCTTCGAGGTCGATGTACAGCGATGGCGGGCTGTTTGGGACATCCTTGAGGAGGTCGACGAGTTCGCTGATACCAGCGGTGGTATCGACGATCTTTGGCGAAGGGTCTGTCATGTTGAGCTCAGTGTAGGGCTATGGAGTGGGAAACAGAAGTAAACCAGAAAAGTCTGATTCTCTGACACTTCTTCCTTGAAGCCACTGCACTCCGGGCACAGCTGTCTTTATACCTTCGACAGCCTTGATCGCTTCGAAGAAGTTTGGGGCCGTGATTGCTGGCGTTCCAACACCTGTGGAATGGCATAGAGAGAGCCTTACGGTCTGTTCTTTGTTGCAGCGCATCGCGATGGGCGAGAAGAGTGAGATCGGCAAGAATTGAGGCCTACCATGCGCATAGCGACGCAGCACATCGTCAGAACCCGAATAACTGTACAGATGGAGGACTAGGAGGTCTCCTATACACCCAGTCAGATAGTACTAGGCTGGCCAGGAATCCACTTTGGAGGCCTACCACTGCAGTGTTCACCCTATCGACCAATAGCACATGCATATCCTCCAGTGCCACCGTGATGCGGCTGCAGCCTATCAGAATCTGACTCCAAAGGAAAATTGAGGCCTACCATTTTTGCCAAGAAGCTATTATGTACCTCCCAACACCTACGCTACTCATTGCTGAGCCTCGCGGGGATTGAACTACTTACTTAAGACGAGAAGTGTTCCCAGAGAAGAGGATTCTTTTCTTTCCTCCACCAGCGGCGCCTCTCGCCAGAGGCTGCCTGCGCGCTCTTTTCCACCATTACCTGCGGTCCACCCTCTCCTTTGCTTTTGATTTTTTTCTTCCTTTTTTCTGTCCGTCCTCATCTACCACAAGTGGAGAACCAGCCAGTCAGGCTGAGAAACTCGGGCCCCAGTAGCCCTCCTACCACCCCCTCACCCCAGGATACCGAGTTCGAATCACAGCTTCGTTAGCAGTCATACCAACGAACATCATAATCATCGTCAGCCGGTATTTGACTGCATTGACCCTGCGTGGTTAGATATAAGGCATCCTGGACCTGAGCGTGGATTTCCATTCTCTTCTCACTCACTTCAAACTTCGTCGCTCCCTCCTGATACAAGGGGTCATTCTTTATCACTGCCGTCTCTTTCAGCGGATGGAAGCCCGCCGCCTACACCTACACCTGGAGAACATGGTGAAGATGCTCTTTTGTCTTCTTCGGCAGGGCTTCGATCACCCTCTATTGCTCACCCGGCACCCTTGCGTCCCTTCCCATGTGATGCTTGTCAACTCACTTTCTCCAAGCGACATGAACTCAAGTAAGTGATCCTTCAACAACGCATCTGATATTCCTCTTCCATGAAAAAGTCCAGCAGCTAACCGGCTCTGGACAGCCGCCACAAAAAGCGCCACATCAAGCCATTCAAATGCACGGTCAACGACTGCTCAGCGGAATTCGAGCTCCGCAAGGATCTCACGCGGCACTGCAACACCATTCACGCGGACAATATCGAGCAGCCGATGCTGTTTTACTGCCATGTTGAGGGTTGCAAGTTCAGCTTTGGGTCTGGACGAGGTTTTCCCCGGAAGGATAATCGCGATCGACATCTCGCGAGCCATGCGCGGAAGGGGGAGCTTTAGATCAGATAGTCTTCCATTATCTATGCATTCCTTCACAATATCAAATCAGGATATACTATCCCTCCATCTACCCGACTAAGGTGTGAAACTAGGTTTTGAACAATTGATCGTTCGTGAATATGGGGTATGATTGCTAAGTGGTACAAGTCCAGGTCAACACGCATGAAGCAGAGCAGCTGGGCCAGATTAAAGACCACCACCCCATACACCCGTCGGCCTTGTCCCTGAACACGTCGGGTTTGGTTGCAAACAGACCATCATTCCTTTGAGTTGTTCATCTACTGAAAGACAAGGACAGGCAGAGGCACATCTTCCTCACCCACTTCTTACATACCTCCCAGCCGGGCATCTTGGGCGATTTCCGTCATACGTCTAAACCCGCCTACCTACTACCTACCACCCACAACACCAACACCAACACCAACACCGACACCAAAACCAAACCATGTCCCTGACAACCCTCCCCCCAGAACTCCTCCTCCAAATCGGCACAACAATGTACTCGGAACCGTCGCAGCCACGCGCCCTAAACGCCCTCGCCCGGACAAGCGCGCACATCTACAACATCCTAAACCCGCTCCTCTACACCCTAAACGCCAAAACCGACCACAGTACCGCCCTCCTCTGGGCCGCGAGCCACGGGCATGTCTCGACGGCACGCCTCTCCATCGCTGCCGGCGCGGACGTTAATGTCTTTGCGGAGCTAGAGAGTTCTCCGCTGCATTGGGCGAGTGAGAATGGGCACGAGGGTGTTGTGCAGGTTTTACTGGCCGCTCCGGGGATTTGGGTTGATGGGGAGAGAACGAGAACGAGAACGAGAACGAGTTGCACGGGTGGTGGTGGTGGTGGTTATGCTCATCGTGGCGGTCCTCGTGGTGCGGGGGATACGATGACGCCGATGATGCTTGCTGCGCGGAACGGGCATGTGGCGATTATACGGATGCTCATCGGGGCTGGGGCGGATGCGGAGAGGAGGGATATGTTTGGGAGGACGGCGCTGAGGTGGGCGATGGGGTGTTTGCAGGGGCCGGCTATGATGGCGATTTTGGGGGCTACGAGGGAGAGGAGGGAGGCTGCTGCTGCTGCTGGTGCTGAAGGAAAGGAGAAGGAGGATGGGGAGGAGGGGTGTTTGGTGAGAGCGTGATACTGTGTAGACGGGCAGATGGGCTCATACACATGAGAGGGGTAGGAGTCAAGCTGGGGGGCTGGAGGTCTGGCATGTGTTTAGCGGTAAATGATTATTTGCGCTGCGTAAGGTTTGAAAGTCTGGCGTCAGAATACGACATGGCATTGACTCTAGACAGTGAGAGCGGAGCATAAGTCTCATTATGAGTGGGGATGATCTCATCGAGGTGTAAGAGACAGCGTATGTACACCTCGTGCGTAGTGTATAGTCGCAGCGACTATCGATCGAGAGCCTGTGCCTGACACTGTTCACAGTTAGCAAACAATCCCACCCGCAAAATATAAAACCAGAGAGAGAAAGAAAAACATACCATCTGCCAATACGCCCCACGCAACCTCAACAACTCACCATGGGTCCCCTTCTCCAAAACCCTAGACCCCTGTCCAGGCGCCCCCTCCCCAAAAACAAAAATCACATCCGCCTTCTGCACCGTCGCGAGGCGATGTGCAACAGCAACAATCGTCAGCTCGTGCCGGCCGGCTAGTCTTTCCATAGCCTGCTGAACAAGTTTCTCAGACTGCGAGTCCAGACTCGACGTTGCTTCGTCGAGGAGGAGGAGGCGCGGGTTGCGGAGGAGGGCGCGCGCGATACATAACCGCTGTTTCTGGCCCCCGCTTAGGGACGCTGAGGCGTTTGTGCCGAGTTCCGTGGCGTATCCGTCCGGCAGGGAGGTTATAAATGTGTGAATTTCGGCGGAGCGGCAGGCTTCGATCATGCGTTCTTCGAGGTCGTCTTTGTTGGTCGAGGTGGAGGGTTCGATGCCCAAGAGGAGGTTCTCGCGGATTGTCCCGTTGAAGACTTTTGGTTCCTGTGCGACGAGAGAGATGCTACGCCGGTAGGAGGCGAGGTCGAATGTATCGATTGGTTGTCCGCCGAAGAGGATCGTTCCCTGTGTGGGTTCGTAGAAGCGCTCGAGTAGAGAGACGACGGTTGATTTGCCACAGCCAGAGGGTCCAACCAGCGCAACGAACTGCCCGCTTTCGATCTTGAGATTCAGGTCTCGGAAGACTGGCGCGGAACGGGTTGCATAGTTGAATGAGACGTTCTGGAATTCGATGTCTGTTGATGTTGGTGTGAGTTGGCCAGAGGGTGCTGCGTCCTTGGGAGCATCTTCTGCAGGAGGAGTGGGTTCATTGGGTGTTGTGCGAGCCCCGAAGATGCGGTTCGCAGACGCCTTTGCCTGCGCGATGTTCGGTCCAAAACTGAAGAATTGACCGGCGGTCTGACCACCTTGGATGATCGCAATGTAGACGACGAAGAACTGGACCATGTCATATTCCCTCGAGGCAAGGAGTTGTCCACCGTACCTAGTCTCATCAGCACTCCCAGACTACACTACGTATTCAAGTACTCGGCAAAGGGCATCACTCACCAAAAGGTCAACGCCATCGCGCAAAAATCCACACTATCCGAGAACGCAAAGATGAGCGTCGCATACCACGCCTTGCGCATAGACTTGGCCCTCTGCTCCGCCAGCAACCTTCCATATCTGCCCAGAATATGCTCCTCCATGGTGAGCGCAGTAACAGTGCGAAACGCACGAATCGCTTCCGCAGCAAACTGCGAACTCTCCGCATAGACCTGCGCATTCATATTCTCAAACTGGATCTCGTACCGAATGCGCATGAAGGCCGCTAAGAAAATAAACGGGAGGGCGGCGAAGAAGGCTACCGCCGCGAGTTTCCAGCCGAAGGAGAAGGACACGGCGACGCAGCCGGTTACGGTGAAGATTGAGACGAGCGGGAAGACGCCGTTGGGGCCGAAGAGTTCTTGCAGTTGTTTGAGGTCGCTGGATAACCGGCCGATTAGGCTTCCGGAGGCGTTGGTGCCTTCGTCGAAGAAGGGGATCGGTTGGCGGAGGATGCTGCGGAAGTAGTCTTTTCGGTAGAAGGTTGTTATGAACTGGGAGTTGTCAGCCAGATACCGAGAGACATCTACATTGGACATTAGGAAGGGAGGAGACGTACGTTCGAGATAACCACAGCACAGAAGCCGAGGGTAAAGTAAAAGACTCCCACGCAAAGGGCCAGAACGAAGAACATGAGCGCCCAAAAGTCGGCAGCGTCGGCGAGCTTCTGGCCCGTGAACTGGAACACCTCGATGAGTTTGGCGAACAGGTAACTCTGCACAGCGTAGGCGGCTGCCAGAAGTCAGTATGAGTGTATCGTATTATCGTGTTAGAGCTTCTCTTACCTCCACCTCCCATAGCCGCAGCCAGGACAATACCGTAGATCCACCAGTGGCCCCGCTGCTCGCGGGCAAGAAGGCCAAGGGCTGTCAGGATACCCATTTCTTTCGTCTTGGTGGTTTCCTCTTTCGTATCGTCTTCCATTTTCACCTCATCCTCAACGAATCCAGATACGTCAAGAATTTGTGGATGCGCCTCGTCCACTGCAATCCCATCACCAACCTCCGACAGGGGATCAAGTTGCTGCGCATGGACGAGCCCATGGTAAACGCCCTCCTGGGCGAGAAGCGACTCATGCGTGCCCTCCTCGACATTCGTCCCGTCCTTGAGAACAATGATATGATCCGCCTTCCGAACAGTTGACAGCCGATGGGCAATCATGATCGTCGTTCGATCTTTCGAGACGCGTTCTAGCGCAGCCTGGACCACTTTCTCACCACGTACATCGATAGAACTGGTCGCTTCGTCCAAGACGAGGATTGGAGGTTGGCTGACGATTCCTCGAGCGATCGCTAGTCGCTGGCGCTGCCCGCCACTCAACGTAATCCCGCCCTCGCCGACGATGGTCGAATAGCCCTAAGCATACCAAGTTAGCCCACAATCAATGCCTTTGAACAGGGTTCATACCAGTGGCAACCGCTGCACAAACTCATCCGCAAACGCCTCCTCGCACGCCTTAACAACAAGCTTCTTCTTGACCTCCTCGGTCTCCCCCTCCCACTGCGACCCAATAAGCCCATAGGCAACATTATTATAGATCGTATCGTTAAAGAGGAACGGCTCCTGCTGGACCAGCCCGATCTGGCCGCGCCACCATTTCAGATCGAGGTCGTTGATGGCTCGGTTATCGACTGTGATCTTCCCAGCTGTTGAGCCATCGGTTTTCTCGACCGAGTCTGAGGCCTCGGCATCGGCCTCGGGGGGTGAGTGTGCTTCGAGCTGGTACCATCGCTCTACGAGCGCGACGATCGTACTCTTCCCGGACCCCGACGGTCCAACTAGAGCCGTTGTCTTTCCCTGCTGGAAGCGTGCGTTGAAGGATTTAAGCACGGGGACTTCAGCGCGAGTCGGGTAGGAGAAAGTTACGTTTTCGAAGACGATGTCCGTGTGCGCGGAGACTTCGGGCTCTTTGAGTCCGTCGGATGATGGCCGTTCGGAGTCGATGACGGAGAAAAAGGATCCTGAGGCACTGACGGCTTTTGTTATTGCCATTAGGGGGCCAGCGATGTTGCCCATGATTGTTACGACGATCAGGACGGAGAAGAAGACCCTAAAGTGTCAGTCCGTTAGCCGGATTCGGTCGTGCATACATCACGCTTACTTCCGCGTCTGCGGAGTAAACAGGTAAAGGGGAATGGGAATGTGGGATAACATACGTAATAACAGTCCCCACATCAGGAATATGCCCATCGCGATAAAGCTTGAGCCCAAACCAAAACGCGAGCGCGAAGCTCGAGTACATGCTGAAGAACAGCAGGGCAAGGTGGATGCCCGTAACGAAGGCCATGCGCGTCCCGCGCCGGCGTGCCTCCTCGACCCATTCCGCGTACCGTTGCGATAAGGAAGCTTCGGCGCCGAGCGAGAATACCGTCCGGATCGAACTAAACACGTCCGCGGCGATCGATGCATGCTTCTCATCAGCGAGATCGACGCCCCGCTGCCCCTTTATGAGAATCGGGACTGTGGCGCTGAAGCCGAGCGCTACGAAGAGGATCGCGGAGCTCACGACGAGGGTCAGGGCCCACGAGTACCGGAATGCGATCGCGTACGCGGAGATGAGCAGGGCGATGGCTTGAAAGAGGATGGCCAGTCTGTCGGAGACGCTCTGCTGCATTGTGTTTGAGAGGCCGGTGATGGTGTTTGTGACGGTTCCGACGGAGATTTCGTCGAGTTTGCTGACGGGCTGCGCGAAGAGGGCTTGCATGTATTGCAGGCGCAGCGCGGAGGAGGCTTTGAGGCTGATCATCCGGAAGGAGAACTGTATTCATGTTTCTGAGCGGGGGCTGGTTGTAGGGTGGGGGATGTGGCTTACCATGGAAACGTAGGTGAGGACGAATCGGCCGATGAAGAGGTACACGATGAAAAGACTGTCGCGAATGAGCGCCCTGCAGTCAAAGAGAGTATCATGCTCGATGCTAAGTGGCTCACCTGCTCGTACTAACAGCATCCTTGAATTCGCTCTCGGTGGTATCCGACCCGGGGATAAAATACTCATTGAAATCACCAACGAGCTCACCAAAGATAATGTTCATAAGCGGTAGAGTCTAAAAATGCCATTGTCAGAAACAAAAAAAAAAACAAGCTTTAACCTGGGGTACTCTTGGAGTCGTACAGTGCCCGAGGCCATCGCGCACCCAAGCGCCACGATCATCAGCAGCCAGCCATAGTTGTTGGTGCCGTACGCGAGGATTCTCTATACGCGGGGTAAGCATCACGCAACTTGACTCGTAATAGCGAGAAATCAAACCGCACCATGTAGCTCGCAAAAAACGGAGTCTTGACTCCATCTTCCTCCGCAGCGGGCTTGTTCTTGCCCTCCTCCGCATCGGCAGGTGGATCCGGCGGCGGCTCGAGGCGATCAGCCTCCGAGATCTCAGGTTCAAGCTTCGACGGCGTCGACTCAGCCATGCTGTATACTTTCCAACAGGGTCCTGGTAGGCCAGCGGGCAGTGGGCAGTGTAGTTTGAGGAAAACGAGTGGATGAGTGTTGTTGCACAAACCAACGACAGTTCCGACACAGCCACACCGAGGCGTCCTGCGATCTGGCCCCTTTTAATCGCAACCTGTCCCAAAGCCACGCAAGCAAGGCTGAGACCACCTTGGCGGAATCATCCTCTCGAGGCAGACACCACTGGCACTGTTACCTAAGCTGACTCCTCCGTCTCCTCCAATGGGGGGAATCGCTTTTGTTCGCTTTCGCTCGGCTGTCAGCGAGACCCTGGTCTGGCGGCTTGGCTCTCGTATCTCCCTGGTTGGCAAGACTGCCGTGACGAGGCCCTGCATCCGAGTATGAGACATCCCCACCGCAATTTTCCTGACTCCAAGCTGTGCTGACCGTACGAAAACACGGGTCTCTGAAACATTGGCGCCCGAAAAGCTCGGGGATCTCCCGAAAAGCAATTGGCTGTGTATGCAATACACCGCGCTAGAACGAAAATGCCTGCTGGTGTGTAATGCATGTAAACGAGGTACTGTATTATTACCCCGGGCCCCTTTTAGTATCTATGCAGCGCCGGTGGAATACGAGCTCAGGCAGATTTCCAGTAATGAGACGTCGGCTCTAGAGGTGGAGGCAATTGCGATCGCTGGTCTATAATTAGTACGCGCAATTTTGGATGCCCTGTCATTCTTGGTCTCAAATCGTTCAGAGCTCTGGGGAGGTTCCAACGATGTATATATTTGTCAAGCCGGGGGCATTTAGCGATGAGCCACGGGTTTCAAGGTGTATACATTTTTGTCCCACGGATGCAGACGCCCATCCGAATCAATCTCTCGTCCAATGCATTGCGGCAAAGCCTTCATTGTTGCTAAGCGATCCAGCGTATCTAGCCCCTGATGGTAGTATTCGAGTATTCCAAACCACGAGGCAGGCAGACAGAATTGAAGGAATCACTCGCGGCTCGAAATTACTCCTCAAATTCTCGCGAGGTTTGAGGTATCTCCAGTGCTTGCTCTATAGTGCTTCATTTCCCCTTTCGAGAAACGCATGCATTCGGTCCTCCAGGCTATTATCCACTGTGGACCACTGTGGCTAGTGGCCAGAACCGAGTCTCGTGTTTGGTTGCGAACGCCTCACCAGGCCCGCGTTTCAGCCCTACGAGGCTGATTTCTATCTTTGGCTTTCCCTCACTGTAATGAGGGGAATTTAGCCATGTTTTCCGATAGTACGCCTCTTAATTATTAAAGGTAACTGTTTTGGCGTCGACCCATTAGCCACGTGATAGGCGATAGGCTTCACTTCACTAGCTTACCTTTTGTCGACACCACTGTTATTCTATTTGTACGAAACGGAGTAACTGCAAGAATCATTGACTTTACCTTGCATCACGTCCTGTGCAAGGCCAATTCCATGTATATGTTTACGAGGTACCCGAGCCATCCTTAATTCGCGCCTGGAGAAATATATAATGTTAATCCCCCTTAATGTCCTTGCCACACTCAAGCCTAGCCTCGTTGCAGCCCGGCGAGTTCGAACTTACCCGTTCTCTGAGGTTATCAGAGAGAATGAATTCATTTTATGCAAGGCAGACACAAGCCCGCGATTGCAAGACGGACGAAGCAAGGTGCTCGGCTAACGTTTCCACGCAGGTGGTGGAGCCCCTTGTGGAGCGCTTAATAATTCCGACCCCAGTACCGTCCCCGGTCCTCAGCGAGTCAGTCCTCATCACCCCCAACATTTATTCGGCTTCGAAGACGGTAGAAGGATACCTTGTCGAGAGTATGCAATGCAATGCCAGACTCGGAGAACTCAGCTCGAACCAGCCAATCCATGAAGGGCATCATTTCATCCCCAGGCAGCAAGATAAACGCACTGCAGGAAAAGCTTGACATCGACCTGCCGAACACCCGGAAGCCCTAGGACCGGAGATAGCGGTTGTAAGCCCGGGACATCACCGAATTAACGTCGCAACCTCGCTTCAAGAGCTCTACTCCGTGCTAGAATACTCGAGGGCTACGTAGGAGCGACAAGCTTTTGGCCCCAAAGCTTAGAATCTAGTATTCTTGCGAATTGATGTCCTTGGTTTGAGGGAGGGTATAAAAGGTTCGAGCTTGGCCAGCGATTCCTGATTCTTGGAATTGGACATCGCAGACAATTCGAAGTCAATTCTCTTGACCCTCGATCTGTCCTCTCTTGACCGCATCTCCCTCACCACAGTCCATCCAATCCAGAACAGAACCCCAAAATGGCCACAATCCACCCCCTCCCCGCCCATCTCTCCCCAGCGCTCACGCGCCGCGAAGCCATAACAGACGCAATAACCCGCTTCCTCGTCGCTCTCGACACATCCGACAAACCGCTCTTCGAATCAGCCTTCACCGCATCCGCAACGCTCAACATCAACGGGACCGTCCTCGAGGGTCTCCCCGCTCTCGTCTCGGGCTGCTACGATCTAATCAGTAAGCTCGATACGACGCATTTCCTTACGAATGTCCGGATTAATGTTGAAGAGAGTGGGAAGCGGGCGGGCGTTACGGCTAGTGCGCTTTCGCAGCATTATCGGGCGGGCGAGGGGTTGGTTGGGGGGATGGAGGCGTTGCTTGTGGGGTGTTTGTATTGGGTTGAGGTTGTGAGGGACGAAGGCGAGGAGGAGTTTTGGAGGATCCTGCATTTCACGCTCAAGTCGACGTGGGCGGATGGGGAGTGGGGGATTCTCAAGGCTTAGGCGCGGGGCTATTAAGAGACGATCAGATGGTATCAACTGACGAGACCTGTTCGTCGGTTGCGAATAATAGAATAAATGCTATATCATCCTATCAGTTTTCAGCTGCGATGCCCATCTTACCATCTTGCACTCTGCCTACTCCAACTCGGCGGTAATTGGGCGACTTGCATCCCTGCCATGAGATGGTAAATGGGCGTTGCATCATGGAGCTAAGAATTCACTAGGGTATCTAGAAGGAGGGAAATGCTTGATTCTAAGATAAGAAAGTTATATTCAACAGGTTTATGACCGTTCTCTACAACCGGGCCGGGTCGATATATCAAGAACCGAAGCTGCCAATCAGGTAAAGGCTATGGAGATCTTTATGGCGATTATAGTCTGGTAGCTTACTCTCTTGTACTATAATAATTTGTATGGCACGCCTCGTGAATGACCATGTTGCTCTAGAAATCAAGATTCAGTTCTCCGCTATATCTCATCAAGTTTAGTGAAGCCCAGAGTGATAGAATAATAAAATGGAAATGGAATAGAATTGAAGGGTAATTCTAGTGTAATATCTCACAAACCTTAAGCTGCTTACCTTGTTATCGTCGACGATGCGACTAAGATATATAAACCCGAGAAACCGAAATAACTCAGCGACAGGGCAGAAATAGAACAGAGAGTGCATAGAACCCCCACGCGTACACTACAATAGGCCCCGCAAAGCTAAGCCGAATACGAAGCCTTAAATAACGCATGGCCTGGCATATCTTTCCTTCCTGTCGAGAGACGAATGAGGAAACACATTAGATAAGCGTGCATCTACTGGAAAGCAGGGTTGGAGGCGCCAAGCGCCCACGCAATTAAACCGCAGCCTCCGGTATCTCACCTCTTGCAACTTGTCGGTCTCAGCTCAGCTCAGATCAGCTCATCGGACGGATCGGTCTGCCGTACAACAACGACGACAATGCCCACAAAACGCAAATCCAAAGGTGACGAGGCGGCGAACTCGGCCCCGAAAGTGGCTGTTGAGGAATATCGCGAACCCGTCGCCGAGATTGAGAAAAAGGCCGAGATTCTCGCGGAGCAGATCAAGGGGAGTAGGCATTTTATCGTATTTACCGGAGCGGGGATATCGACGTCGGCAGGTGAGATACCAGCATCGGACAACATTCTGACCATCGCTGAGAACGATAGGAATTCCCGACTTCCGTGGCCCCGATGGAAATTGGACATTGAAGGCACAGGGTAGGCCTCGCACTACGGTCGCTAATACGTTCAAGGCCGTGCCTACACATGCGCATATGGCGCTTGTCGAGCTGCAGAATCGGGGGATTCTGAAGCACCTGGTAAGCCAAAACTGCGATGGGCTCCATCGGCGGAGTGGGATTGTAGCTGTGGGTATCTTCAATTGATCTGGTCCTGTTGGCCAAGTCATCAGGCTGACAGGTCAAGCACAACATTTCCGAGCTTCACGGAAATAACACCCGTGAGGTATGCAAGTCCTGTGGCAAGGATTACATTCGAGGTGCGCTCCCCAAATCCAGCGTTAGGGACTTGCTCGTCTTAACAATCAATAGACTACCGCGTCTCCATCCCGCAGCAAGACGAGGACGATCACCGGACAGGGCGTCGGTGCACAGTCTGCGGTGGAATTCTTCGCGACACAATCATCAACTTTGGCGAAGGGCTGCCGGAGAAGGACTTGCGAACCGCCCTTGAGCACGCAAACAAGGCCGACCTGTGCCTCGTTCTGGGCTCATCAGTCAGCGTAACGCCAGCATCCACGATCCCCGAGACCGTCGCTGCGAGGAAAAACGCAAAGCTCGTGATATGCAATCTGCAACCAACGGCCCTAGACGACGACTGCGACCTGCGCATATTCTGCGAAGCCGACGTGCTGATGAGAAAACTCCTGGAGAAGCTCAACTACACAATCCCACCCTTCGAGCTGCAGCGAAACCTCCTCGTGAAAATCGAAACGCCCGTCGAGGACATGCACAACGTTACGTTAAAAGGAATCGACGTAGACGGGACTCCTCTATCGTTTATCAAAGCAGCTGGCGTGGAAGGGTGTAGGCGGTTCGCGCGCGCGGAACCGTTCTCTCTTAACCTTCGACAGCATCTGCAGCCGGGGCATGGGGAGTTGAAACTTACGATCGAGCTCTTTGGGCATTATGCGGAGCCGTATTTGGAGATTGTGCATGAGTATGTTGGAGATGAGATGGTGATGTATAGTTTGAGGTATAATCCGGTGGTTGGGCAGTGGGTTGCCAAACAGGAGGAGGTTCCAATTGATCCTGAGACTGCAAGTCTGTTCGATAGGTAGCTGCTGAGTATTCTACCTAGCTAGTAAAGCCTAGTTTCACATACATGATCGAAGCTGTACCTTCTAGGTTAAGGAGTCGTACCGACGGTCGCACCTGCCTTAAACGACCTGATGTATTCGGCGTGGGTCGCACCTTCCTCTTCTGTTATACTGTTGTCATGACCGGTAAAAAGGGAAGGAACGACCCAGACTGGCAGCCATGGCAACGCCCACGATCCCAGGCGTACTTTCCTGTCAGGGTTTTCACGATTTGTAGTACTCTGGAGTCATACCACCCCTTAAACGCCTGCGGTCCCCTCAAACTACGGCTTGGAGTAGGTAAACCTGGGGCGGGTCCAAGCGCACAGGGAACCAGCTTCTTACGCGTAGATAAAACATCACAGGCCTCAGTCAACCTGCGGAATGCACCAGGAGGAACAAGGTCGAGAAGCCGACTGGGGTCCGGGATGACATCGAACGCACGACCACCACCTGTCGAAACTATATCGAGCCCACCCTAAGCAATCCAAGGTCCTTGGCGCCGTTAAACTAGTTCGTATTCAACCGTTGGCCCTGTGCACTGACCAGCGCTTAACTCCGGCTATCCCCAGCACAGCCTCATCAGCCGCTCCTTCAAAACAGCCCCGATTCCATCAAGCTCGCGCGTGCAGTCCATCTTCTTCACATCCCGCAATACACGGCTCCAAATATCCGCCAAAATGAAGATAATCATCGCCGGCGCAACAGGCTACATCGGCCACGAACTCCTCATGCAGTCCCTCGCACACCCATCCATCACATCCGTGATCGCGCTCTCGCGCCGGGACCTTAACATCAATAACAGTAAGCTCCGCGTTGTGCGCATGAAAGACGCCGATTTCCTCAGCTACGCGGACCCCAAAATCACGGATGAATTGAAAGGCGCTGCGGCGTGTCTTTGGGCCGTTGGGGTGCGCCCTTCCCAGGCGAGGGATGAGGGTAGTGCGAGACGCGTCTGTGTCGAGTTTACGGCTGCGGCGGCGGGGGCGTTTCAGCGGGCTTATTTAGATGAGGGACCTGTGTTGGATGCGGGAGCTGAAGGTGGCGATGCTGCTGCCACTGCGTCGAAATCCGAGGGTAGGCCGCCGTTTCGGTTCGTGTATATTAGCGGTGCGGGGGTTGAGAGGGACCAGAGTAGGAGTCTGTGGTATATGGGGAATTTCCGGCGGATGCGGGTGAGTATTTCTTACCCTACATAATACCCTTACCATCCTCAAGATCTATTATCGATGCTAGTATATGCTGACCTCCTCAAAGGGCGACGCCGAAAACGTCCTCTTCGCACACGCAGAAGCAAACCCCGGCGTCTTCGAAGCGTACGCTATGCGCCCCGGACTGGTCCCCTCGCTCGACGGAACGATCCGGGATCGAATCTGGAGCCTGTTTCCGTCTGCGCGGAAGGACCTGTTGGTAAAGGCGATGATCGATATCGCGCTTAGGGGGCACAAGGACAATACGATCTCGAACCAGGCGATTTGTGAGTGGGGGAATTGAGTGTTCTTGCGGCTTGATGCGCACTGCCTGCGATGGATGTGATCCGGTGGCTATCTTATATCTTGTTATGTGTATTGCTCATGGAGTGAAACTAAGCAGTGACTGGGCTTGTGTCCGCAGCCGAGTTATTATTGCAACGGCTTGAACGATAGTTGGGCAATACCCCGGCGTTCCTCGCTGTTCCCTATTGGATTATCTAGCTGTGGCAATGGAGGAAATGTCCCTCTCCGCCGTCTGGGTTCCCAACCCCAACACGCATTCCCAAACCCGCTCAACCAAAGCCCCAAAGGCCAACGCAGCGCAGTACAGGTGCAAACCACCTACTCATCTAGAGTTTGCGCAGGCACAAAGGACGCCGCGAAGTTCCCCGCTTCGGTTTGATGCGCTGGCCCAATGAGCCCCTCGCCCTCCACCGACCTCCACCCGTAGTCGCAGTCTAGAAGCTGCAAGCAAAGCCCGGCGAAGATAGATTCTTCAACGTTCTGGGAAGACTTGGTCAGAATATACGCTTTCCAGGTAGGTTGGGGGCGGGATGGGGGAGAGAGAGAGAGAGAGAGGCAGAGAGGGACTCAGGGGAGAACACCTACCGATCGGTCCACGTCATACAGCCACAGGTCCGCTGGCTCATCGTCAGTGAAGCCGAGGGCGGATGGTTTATTTTCAGGCGTAACGAGTGTAAGATAGCGCTCACTGCCGTCATAGATGCGCCCGCCGATTGAATGCAGCCGCGCGCAGTCCTTGACAGTCTCGTATCGCTGTAGTTGGCCGGTGCTAATCACGCACCGGTTGTCTGGGGCTCGGAAAATGCCGCCGACTTCTGGCAGAATTTCATAATTGGACCCTTAGCCCGCTGTGAGGGTGGAGAGGAGCAGGGTGGTTATAGCTGGCAGGATGGTTGAGATTGCATTTCGGCGGCGGGGGGTAAGTATGGGGATTCAAGTGAGGAAGGGAGATCGACGTGGGATGTTGGCGGCCGGATTTTGAGGACCAGCGGGCAAGCATTCGGTATAGTATTGATAGTCTTGGACTGCCATACAGTCGGGCAGTCACTGCGGAGTCTTCTCAACTCCGAGTTCATCCACACGTTGTACAACCTTGAAAGAGATCTGGCTGGTGATCCGGGGCGACTCTACTCCGTATATACGCTGCAATAAGTGCTGTCACATCCAGCGGAGTGGCTGGTCTATTATCACTCGTCAGACGCCAGCGTCAATCTGTGCTGATCTTCATGGCTCGACTGGCTCTTCCACGCCGTCCAAGACACTCCCTTCCCCCGGTGGAACAGGTTATAAAGCACCCCGTCCCCTAGCACCAGCCCTCTTTACCACGTCTTACGAAGCGATCCAAGGTATGGCTTAAGGCGCTCTTACGGCCTCCGTCCTCCGAATCCCGGGCAGAGATTCATACTCGGAGATGCACCTGGGTGGCTTCACTATTGTTACTAGCCTAGCTGCAAGGTTCTTGTGAGCTGATCGTCCACGTATGGAAAGGCTTTTATTGGGTATGTAGGAGGCGCATGGCTGCGACTAAATAGGAGCAGGACACTCTGCATGTGACGGGGCCTGAGAGCGCGAAGACAGGTGGGCAAGGACCTCTCAACGACTCCACGGGGCTTGAGCGATCCTCCGTACTGGTGGGGTTGAGGAGGGAGACTCCAGGGCCGCTTTCCACGTACCACTGTCTGCATTCCCAAATCCAGGGACTTCCATCCTTCCTGGCAGCTTGCGCAACGGCCTTGGCTAGAGGCACAGAACGACCACCGTATACGTATGGAACTTCTTAGGTACGACAGAATCTGACGGCAGTACATAAACTACAAGCTAACGAAAATAAGTGGACCCTGGTAGCTTCACTTACAGCATATGCCGCAGTTCCAACTCGACAGGTAGTCAAGACGGGCACCCAGTCTCTGCTGTGTGAGGCCGAGCTGTCGATTCAGTCTTCCCGGTAGGATGGAGAATAACGCTGGCCATTGGCAAAGTAGCGAACCTAAGTCAGGCTTGTTGAGTTTCCCCTAAGCACTTCTCGCATCATCGAGGCAAAATCTGTGATTAGAACAGTAGACTTCATATAGGTACGGAATAGACCCCTAGGAGCCTCTAATCCACGGTAGTCGTCACTGTCCTCCATGTCGATCACCGGTTTCCCCCACGGCCCCAAAAGCGCAAATGTAGGAACAGATGGCCAAAGGGAAAAGATAACAATGCAACCCGCTACACTTGGTTGATACAGCACACCCCAGGTTAAACTGTAAATCCCCAAGGTGCTCAAGGTTGCCCGCAAAGGTGTCACGAGGGTCCCTCGTGGATCTTCTCTACGCAAACACAAATACAACGGGGTTGCCGTCCGTGGATGTACCCGAAAAGGCTCAATCCCTGTCATGCAGAGATGGTGGGGCGGTACCAAGTTGAAGGGGTTGGACTCGGATAGTCCGCCGCTATAGGGATGGGCCAAGAGATCGTGGAGTACCTGGTACATGGGAGAAATGCTTGTTCCGGTCGTGCATGGGCCTGTGTGGTTCTCGTGTGCCCTTGTACCCTTGTGCCGGGTGTGCCCCGTGTTGCCCTGTATGCGAGCACAGGAGACGTGCGCGGTGCTAAGCGGCTAAAAGCCGGGGAAGCAATATGTACAGGGCCGATGCCTAATTGTACAAGATCTCAACACCAAGGATCTAGCGCGTCCGTCCGGTCCAAATAGCGCGCGAAGAGGGCACATACTCGGCCTTAACGCCAGAGTGCAACACAGGTCTCAGGCTACAGGAGGATGCGTAAGTGAATCTCTGCAGGATAAATAGTAGAACAAAGCCCAGCTCCTGAGTCTCACAGGACTCTGCTCCCCCCACTGCATCGCCATTACCTCTCTCCCCAGTGTTCAAAACAACCAGCCTGATTGACCACCAGCACAATGAGCACTCGCACTCGCACAATGAAAGAAGCCCTCGTCCACCGGGACACATCCGTAACAATTCACACCACCGAAATCCCCGCCCCGGGCCCATCGCAGCTCCTCATCCGCGTCGTGGCCTGCGGCCTGAACCCGAAGGACTGGAAGGTCCCGAGCCAGATGTACGAAGACGGTGCGCCGCCCACGAACGAAGGAGACGATGTCGCCGGGTACGTCGAGATTGTTGGGAAGGATGTATTTGGGTTCCGTGTTGGTGATCGCGTCGCGGCGTTTCATCAGGTTATGGCGCCGTTTGGCGGGTATGCGGAGTTTGCGGTTGTGGAGGATTTTGCGACGTTTCATGTTGCTCAGGAGACGAGCTTTGAAGGTTGGTGGATTCCTGCATTCTTTCTTGTTTTTCAGGAAATACTAGACGCTGATGGACGATGTGGATAGAGGCAGCGACAGTCCCTCTTGCCGGGATGACCGCTGCCCTGGGTCTCTACCAACGCCTCCGCCTCCCCCTCCCCTGGAACCCGACGACCGAACCGTTGGCCTTGATAATCTACGGCGGCGCAACAGCCGTCGGAGCATTCACAATCAAGCTCGCCCGCCTCTCCAACATCCACCCGCTCATCGTAATCGCAGGCAAAGGAATCCCCTACGTGGAAACCCTCATCGACCGCTCAAAGGGCGACACAATGATCGACTACCGGACCGACCCCTCAACACTCTCAACTCGGATCCGCGAAGCGGCCAAAGGAAAACCAATCCACTACGCGTACGACGCCGTCGGCGAACACGGGAGCCACGCGCATATCGGCGGAGCCATGAGCGCTCCGGGTCAAATCACGACTATGGACCTGAACACGGACTATGTTCTTCCCGAGGGGATTACCATGCCCTGGACGATTGCTGGGTCCGTGCATTTCCCGCCGAAGGAGGGGATGCCGATTGGTGATGGGGAATTTGCGAAGGCGATGTTGCAGTTTATGGGGAGGGGGCTTGCGAAGGGGTGGTTCTCGGGGCATCCGGTTGAGGTGCAGCCTGGTGGTTTAGATGGGATTGAGGGCGGTTTAAGGGATCTCAAGGCCGGTAGGGCTTCTGCGCTTAAGTATGTGGTTAGGTTTGGGGAGACGGAGGGGGTTGGTCGTGCGGAGGTGTTGAGTTGAGGTGGAGAGGTCACTGGTACTCCGACTCGCGGGTATGGAGAAGGCTCGAGGCGGTGCCGGGCCTGGCGATGGTGGGAGTCGTGGCAGGGAAGGATGGAATGGTGTATCTTGATCAGCATTGCCTGTAGAATATCATGACATATGTGGAGTTCTTTGGATGATATTTACTAGTGTGGCACGCCTAATATCTGACCAAGTAGACTTGCTGTTGGTGCCAGGGCCATATCCCACGTGGAAGCTCCTTATTCCCTCATATACGACTGGATATAGTATACAACCTCCTGGACTCTAATAGAGATACTAGTCCAGTCTGTGATACTAACTAACAGTGCTCTACCCACGTACCAAGTATACCACACCATCTAACCTACATTATTAGACTTTGTGTTTCGAAGAAGCCTGATGGCTGTTCTCCTCCAGATTGAACCTCGTATGCCCGGGCTCGAAATAGGAAAGATATAAGTCGCCGCTGGGGCAGTGGCGGGTTTCGGGTTTAGCAGCAAAGCTTAGATATTGATGATAAAATGCAGGACAGAAAGGCTTATTCTACCCATGGACACGCCTGGGGTAACTTTAGTATAATGCCACTCTAGTCGATGGCTAACAAGGTGATTTTGCTACAATGCGTTGATGGCCAGAGTATCCAGGGCGTTTAATGGATGAATGGGTCATCATTCTACCGGGGCTACATGTAAAATTTCTTCAGAGCAAGCCGGACACGACTGGCTTCAAAGTCCACTTTGGAGGGGCTTTTAATACAGTGTCGGTGGCTCGCTTGCGTGGAATTCTCGTAAAGGAAATGGGGCAGCTGTGGGACAAGTACGAGCGAGACGCCAACACACGAACCCCAGCTGGCCATGTAGTACAAATGTATCTGGGCAGCATGGAGCATTGTTGAACTTGACCAGTGGCGAGCCTGGGCCCCGATCCGCCGTACCCCGCCCATGGCAGCTGCTACTATGGCTATTTTTACCGATAGGCCAAAAAGTGCCCAGGCACTGGCTGGATCAGTGTCCTTCGTACAGTACATTAGCTGCAGGTAGGTTAGTATATCCCGGCTGAGAGTTGGAACCACGCACGGGTCAATTGAACCTACTGCACGACGCCACGAGCGGCTGGCTGGACACCTGGCGCTGCGCCTTCAGCTAGCCACCAACACCACTCGATCTATATAAGCCCACCCACCGTCCACATTGTACGAAGTTCCATCTGGATCTCCCTCCATCTCACCTCAAATAGATACCCCACCTCCATCAGCCGAAGAGAAAAAAAACCCCTACTTGTTGCCTCCCCGCACCATCCACCCCGCACACCCCAAATTCTTCACTACATCGCCCGCCTCCGGAACAATGGGCGGTTTCGGCACCCGCGCACCTCTCCCCTGGGACTTCCCCTTCCCACGCGAAGGCAAGTTCCCAACCTGGCCACCACCGCCACTGCCCCATTGCGGACTCGCGCAAAGCCAGCCTGGGCTCCCCGCGCTCGCATCGCCGGCCCCAGCATCCCTCGTCGCCGCACAGAACGCGCAGAGCGACGACCCCTTCGCACCCCTCGCCTCCCTCGCCAAGGGCACCATCCGACAGGTCGAAACCGTCGGACAGGCCTTCAACGACTCGCTCAAACGCGAGCTATCCCCTGGCGGCCGGATCCACGACAGCGCGTCGTTCACCGCCGTCCTGCACGAACTCTCCGAGCTCGCGAAGCGGGACGCGAATACCAAGATCGACAATACAACCGACCAGGCGATCGCGCTCATCGGGGATCTCCCGGAGGCCCTGCAGGATCCCGCTGCCGATGCGTATTCGGATGCGATCGACCTCGTCGAGCAGGTCTACGGGACTCTGACGAGTTACTTCCACATCGTGGATGCGGATGCAGAGAAGCTGGTGCGGGGTGAGGTTGAGGTGGTGGATCGTGAGTTTAGGCATGTTGTTGCGGCGGGGACGTCGGCGGAGGGCGCTGTTGATCATATCTTCCAACAGCGGAGGGGTGCGTAGGTAGCGTGCCGGTGGTCTCTATGTATCACACTAGCCATCCCTGCAGGGATATTTATCTCTTAGTATTGCTTCCCTGTGCTTCTTTGCATTGCTTGCTTAGTTGGATTCAGCAGGCTTCTCCGTACTCCACTTCCCCTAGGATATGTAACCAACCTTGGTACTACTAATAGGTATGATCGGCCCCTTCCGCGCTTCATTCGGACCTCGTCGCGCTTTCCCACGTTTCGGCCTCCGCATACTATAACCGTAACAAGCCGCATTCCAAACGCTCCATCCTGTCCCGAATGTCTCCCTCGCGCGCCCGCGCGATGCTGTACTACGGTCCTCTAGCGAAGAACGGACTCCAACGCCATTCCTTTCCGTACCTGACCCCTCGATCATTGTCAGCCAGAGTAACCTACCTTAAGCTAAGGTACTAACCACACTGATCAACTAGTGTCTGGACACCTTTTTGGCTCAGTGGTATGGTTATTAGTTATAAGCCTAGAGATGCTTGGTGATCCACTACCCCCCTTGGTCCTTTATTTAAATTACACAGCACGTATACTAGTACTCTTATAGATTCCTGTATATATCCCACATGTAACCTGTCCACGAACCATTCTCTACCACGGCCCATTATCTATCTATCTACATTGTTTAGCTTGGGTATCTAACTGGTATCCAACGTAAGGGGGTGTATCAGCTAGAGTAACCTACCTTAAGCTAAAATACTGACCGCACTGATTAATTAGTGTCTGGACACCTTTTTGGCTGAGTGGTACGGTCGTTAATCATCACGACCTCCTCGCCTCCCCTTGAATGGACGGACTGGTCTTGTATATGTCACTGTGGCAGCTAGCGGTGCGCTACGCAGTTTCTGGTTACTGAGTATATCACGATCCTGGACATCGATCGTGGGGTTATGTATTTATGAGACAAATTGGGGTCGCATGAAAGTCCATGGCCGTGGGCATGAGTATTGCGACGCGGTACTTAGTGCCAGCGACGATTCCAAGTTATCTCCGGCGCTGCCTGGGTCAGTGGGTGGTGGTGTCTCCGAGGGCTTTGAACCTCTCCGGGGCTGAGAGAGTCGCAAGTCCTCTTCTGTTTGACTATCGTCAGGCCTGCTTCCTTGGGCCTGAGATATCCTGTTTCGAGCCTCCGACTACACCAGAGATGATTATGGCACCCTCAATGAGGTGGTAGATGTAGATGTCTTGGATGATTCCGGTCAACATCTGGGGATTGCAGCATGTATGTCTACATAAGGGAGCCCACATATACTGAAAGACCTCTCAATGGTCGTGTTCAATGAAGCTATCTATCTAACTAGCACTAGCTAGGTCAGGCACCTAGGCTGCCCCTTGGCGTGATTAGGCCTATCTCACAGCGTTGCGACAATGTTACTATCAACATCATGCATTTCGGGCGGGAACCCGCAGCCTTCTTTCATACACTCATCACCGAAAGGGCAGCAATGTCCATAGACGCAGTCTGGCCTTCGGCACTGCAATCCCGAAGAGCAACATTCCCATCGGCGGATGTGTAGCATGTCAATTCTATCCTGCCAGGTCCATTCAACATCAGGGTGGTTGAACCGGCAGAGGCGGGTCTTCCGATCTGGACAGGTTCCTTGGATAACGAAATCAGTGCACAGATCCTTGCGATTCATCATGATAATCGTTGATTCCAGCGAGTGCGCAATTATGCCGTCAACGCGTTGCCCCTCGCGGTTTAGGTGCACACCGATAAGGTCTTCCACTCTGCCTAGCTGTCGCTCCGCTTCATCGGAGGTCTGGTCATCGGAGTCCTGGTCATTGGACCTTCTGTCATCCCATTCCAGGGTATCAGATGACACGAAAACGTTGTTGAGCTTGGTATTCTTGAAGGTGCTCGCAATATCACGCATCCTTTCAGGAAAGGGCATTGCTTCGATCAGGGAGATGTTTGGATACCCCTGGAGCCGCTGGAGAAGAGTGCCATGGTTGATATTCCCGGATCCGCAAAACACAATGTGGCGGCAGTGGTCGTTGTCAAGGTCATTCCTTAGCACGGCTGTATGCAGAGAGAAGAGCAACAGTTAGCAGGTCTGACATGGGCGGCGGACCGAGGGCCCATACAATGTAACCTGACGTCGACGTTTTCTCGCCCGCCAGCCACTTCGACAAAGTTGGCCAGCAGATTGCTGTTGAAGCCCCGTATGAAGGCTGAGAGGCTAGTCGCACCAAACTGGGGGATTAGTACTTCCGGAGTCGCACACATCAGGATCGTGCAAGCGGCGCCTTGGACCGCATAGGGGACTTGGGCTTCCAGAAAGCCCTGAACTTCCTGGGCGAGGAGAGACGCAGCCCTAGCACCCCCATCGAAGCCTTCCCGCATTAGCTCGTTCAGGAACTGAGCACGTTAGATGAACAACTCCGCGCAAGACAGTCAACCACAATTACTGGGTGCACTTACATGCGTATAATTCCCATCAACCAAGACCGACACATAGGTGAATCCAGGGTTCTGGGCGATTGTCAGACCCATATCGTTGTACAGCAAGGGTGAACAGCGTATGTACCCTGATGTGGTTCATCCGCTGGAGCTGCATTTGACCCTCCTCTGTCCTCGCTTTGAGCAGGCGAATCTGAGCCAGTTGGTCGGCGATTACCAGGTCGTCGCCCTCGATAACTCGCTGCTGCCCCGCCATTACCTCGAACATGTCCTGTGTGGGACACGCGTTAGATAAATCCAAGGGTCTGCCGACCGGCTTGGGACTCACCTCGGCGACATCCCGCGGATTCCGTTGGTGGTCGAGTCTCCTTCGAAACTCTTGCATGGCTTGGTGGTATCCTCGTGTACGCAGCATGATGTAAGGGTATGAAAGGGGCGTGATTGTAAAATAATACTAAAAGAGAGATGAATAGATTTCAATATCGTAGAAATGGAGATATGAGAGAACATGCAGTTGCTGTGGTGGGAGAGCCAGGCCAGGAAATGGGCCAGAGACAGGGGACGAGGGGGTCGTTGTCCGGATAAGGCAGGTGCCTCCCAGTACCTAGGTAGGTGCCCCCAACCAGCACCAGCACACACACCGGTGTGCTGCTATCCTTGCCTGGTTCATCCCATAGTCCGCTCTCTGACCAACATTCGAGATCAGCTGTGGTACAATTGACACCTACAACTTAACGCCCCTCCCCTCCCCAAACACACCCTCAACATACCCTTTAATCTCCCTGACAACCTCCTCCGTCCCCTTCACTTCCCTCACCAACCCAATCGCCGCCCCCGCATACGTCGCCGTCCTCCCCTCCGGTCCCCACGCCTCATCGCCCTTCTTAACAGCCTCGTCGTGCGCAACCTTCAATTCGTCAAAGCTCCGTCCAGCCTGAAACTCCACAAATGACCGGTTGATGATCGTCCGCGGGCTATACGCCTCCGGCCACCCGAACGTCCCCCGGAGATGGTTATACAACTGCGTTCGCGTCGTCGATGCACCGCCCTCGGACGCACGCAGAATTTCAGCCTGATACCCATGTGCGATGCGCGCTTCGTGTGTCGCGAGGAATCGCGTGCCCATCGCCACACCCGAAGCACCGAGCGCAAACGCCGCCGCTGCACCGCGTCCATCAGCGATCCCGCCCGCAGCCACGAGCGGAATATGCACGTCCCTCGAAGCGAGAACATCCGCGATTTCCGGAAGAAGCGCGATGAGACCTATCCCATCGTGCGCCCGACCATGTCCACCCGCCTCGGCACCCTGCACGACGATGACATCCGGCTTCTCGGCGCTCTCGACAATACTCCGCGCTTCAGCGACCGTCCCGATTTGCACCCAGATACTGGTCTCCGGCGACGCCTCTCGGAATCGGCGGGACCATGTGTCAAGATCCGTTTGGCCGTTTCGGGGTGCGAAGAGCCATGCTGCGCAGGGTTTGAAGCGCTTGATTGCGGACGAGGCGGTGTCGATGTCGTCGGCCCAGAGCTGGAAGCCGATGCCGATGGGGAGCGTCTGGGGAGTTGATGATGATGAGGTAGCTGCTGATAGAATAGCTGATTTCTGGGTTAGATTCGATGCTTCTTCGAGATCCTTGATGACATTCTGCGTTTTAAGACCTGGTCCGATGAAACCGAGGCCTCCGGCGCGGGAGACTGCGATGGCGAGGGCGGGGCCGGACATGACGCGCATCGGGGCGCTGATGATTAAGGGGTTCGATGTCCATGGGTAGGCTGATGATAGCTTTTTCGCGAGATGGAGTAGTTGAGACATTGTGGCGTGTGTGAAGAAGGAAGTTGTGGAGGGAGGGTCGTCTCCGCGCTTATATGTAATGGTGGTGTTACTCACTCGGTGGGGCCGCGGCGGAGCGGATGTTGCGGGATCGGCGGCCCTGGCAGCCTTATGAATGGTCACGTGTGCCGCGGGCGCTGGGAAATATGTTCCCTGGCTTGTTATCCCCCTTATCGAGTAGCCTCGGTTCCATATTCCCACCAGAGTGGTGACCAACTAAGACCTGATTACAAAGGTACCGGGATAACTAGCCTTCTACCATAACATGTCTACTGACATCCATTTGCAGTACACACGATATGTACAGCATAACCGCCGCCACGCAGGCATGAACACCAGCCAGCCACTCGTTACTCAACCAGAAACCCCGGCAAATGAAGCCCGGGGACACGCCCATTCACGTATCCGAAAATCCCCGCAAATGACGAATCACTACAACGATGCTCCTCGACCGTGGAGGCCCCGCGCCACACCTGCAACCTGGTAAGCCAAACCGGCGAACGGATCATGGACACCTTGTACACGAGGTCGGCATAGGCCAGCCCGGAGAATGGAGGCGTGGGCACCGGCGAGAGCAACTGTGCTGTATGCAGCTCTTTGCGTAGGGCGCCGTGCATGATGGCGCTGCACTCGAAGGTACAGCCGCGTGTGTTGTCGAGGAATGCGGTCTCTGTTTCGGCGATGAGGTGCAGGACTTTGCGGATTGCGTCTTGTCTGTGGATGGTTAGGTTCTCTGTGTAGAGGTTAGCGGACAATAGGAACAGGAAAGTGCTGTACGGGGGAAGGAAAAGGCGGAGCGGGTGTCCCAACCGATAAGCTCCTTGGGAAACGGAAGCCCCAGTGGATCAATCGGACCGTCACTTAGCGACATGACAGCCGAACTAATCTGCCTAAACCGATCGGGGAGGTCGAAGAAGAACGCAATCCACAGCCACAGCATCAGATCGCGCGAGAATTCCGTCGTATCCGGCTCCAGGAGCGCCTTGATCCATATATTCTGCAGGATCCCGATCGCAGCCTTGCACTGGTAGTGGTTCGCGATCTCGGCGACCTTGGCGAGCATGGGCAGTGGGAGCGCGAGTGGGAGTTGCGAGTTCTGGCAGTGGATGATCCGGAGCACGATGAAGAACGGTAAAATGTCCCAGCCCTCTGCGTGGATTTCGCCTTTTGGGTTATCGCGGAGTCCCTGTCTGAAGACCGGTGACGCCAGGCTTAGATGCTTCGCTGAGACCTGGATACGAAGGATTCGTCCTGGGGCGTCTTGGGTAGGTTCGAGGGCGGGGGCCGGGGCGTCCTCGGGCTCTGGGGCAGGTTCCTCGGGGTACTCTCGGACAGTTTCCTCGGGGTACTCTGGGACAGGTTTCTCGGGGTACTCTGGGACAGGATCTTCCGGAGCAGGACATTCGGGAGGTTCATCATCTGGCCAGCACGCGTCTACTGGCTCTACAGGGGGAGCTTCCTCGATCCATCCAGCTTCTGCCTCGTCAATCGGCTCGGGCGCAGGTTCTGCAACTGGATATAGCTCATCGACACTACCCTCGGTCGCAGGCTCAAAAAGTGGCTCCGCTACGGGCTCTGGCTCTGGCTCCGGCGGCGTCTCGACATGAATACCCCATTGAGAGGTTGGAACTAGCTCTGGCTCCGGCTCTGGCGCGGGGTCTGATACAGGCTCAGGCTCAGCGGGAACGGATCGATTCACCCTATGCTTCTTCCTCAACTTCTTCGACTTCCGAGATCCCCCATTCGATGCGTGAACGGGTGAGATAGCTCGTTCGAATATTCCATTTTCGTCCGTTTCAGGTGGTGCTGCTGGTGCTGGTGGTGGTTTTTGTTGTTGCTCGGCGTCACCATCGGGGTTCGTGACTTCCGCAACGTACGGGTCGGTGGTGTGTAGGACGATAATCACCTCGCCGTCAGGGTCGATTATGTTTGTTAGACTCTCCATCGTAATTGTGGTTCCTTGCCCGCTGGCGAGCTATGCTGGTGTGGAGGGTTCGTGAAGTAGGAATCAGACGAAAGACTCAGGAGGCCGCAATCGAGGTTGGAAGAAAAATGCAGCAGCTTTCAGACGTTGGTGGGCAAAGCTTTTTACGGAAAGCAAAAGTGACTGGGTGGCCAAGTGAAGAAGCAAAAAACCAGGCTGGGAGCTACTAGCAAGGCAATAGTAGGGTAGCGTCATCGCTTTTCGCCTGCCCTCGCCATAACCTGGGTACTTTGGAAAGAACGGCCATGGAAGGTTATCGTCGGGCAGAGGGCGGGGTTGTTTGTTTGCTTCTTTGTTCCTCGCCTACCTACTGTAGCCCAGTAGACGCGGCGATTACTTATTGGGCTCTTGCAAGCTGTCGGTCGCCCGAATCGTCGTTGTTATAAGCAAAGCCTTACATGCAGTACACGTGGACCACTAGCACGCTGCGAGCCGATGTTATCGATGAGCGCTTCGTTTATGCGCTTATCAGGGTGAGGCGACCAGTATTCTCGCCATTTACCATCGACTGTTTTGTTGGCGCTTTGATCATCGGGCACCGTGACTTGTCTGGGGACGATGTCAAAATACACAGAAATCTCTTCGATAGGTCGGTCTGTACATACCGAAGGGGCCAGCCAACCCCAGTGGTTTTTATGGTGGTGAAATGCATTATATCCCACGTTCGCGCGCCGAACCCTTGAAAGTAGGCAAGATATCGGGGTAGAGACTAGGGTAGGATGTACCTCCGTTGCCGGCACCGAGCCTGATTAGTGGCTTTTACCTCAGTATAGATTCCCAGTTCATATATGTTGTCAACCCTCGGTTGGCGGGATCCGAACTAAGGCAAGGACGGGAGTCGACTGGCGGTATACATTCAGCAATATCACGGACAATGGTATAGAACCAGCGAAGTACGCGCACTGAGATCACAATCACCGCTACCCAACAGCCAAAAAAAGTAACAAAACCCAAAGTCATAAATCCGTACTAAAATCCATCCCCTGCCCGAGCCCAGAGACATCCGCATTGAGAAACTGCTCAAAATCAAACCCCTGCAGCGTCGGTATATCCGAGATCAACTCCTCCAAGAACGGAACCTCCAGGGCAGGGCGTACATCTTGCCGTTCAATACTAGTCCTACCCGAGTCGGTCTCTAATCTGGACAGCAGATTGCCCAACACCTGCGCGTCGTGAAAGCGCCGTTGTTGGTAGAGATAGACAAGCAATCTTGCTGTCGCGTAGGCTTCGCGCATTGTGGGTGTGTCGTATGCCAATGCGACGAGCTTCAGTGTCTCCATTGCTTCGGGGAGTTGGTCCAGTGCGGCGTAGGTGTCTAGTTCGAGGAGGATGGTGATGATGTTGAAGGGGACGTTAGGCATGTGTTGCCAGGGCGAGCAGTCCTCTACCATGTTTCGTGCGGACTCGAGTGCTCTTTTGAATTGCTGTAGGATTCGTGTTGTCAGGTTAGGTGAGGTGTTGATGTTTAGCAGGTGGAGTCGTCGGAGGATACACAGGACAACATTGGTCTGTGCCATTATCGAGGGCGGCTGGGTGTGCTCGCGATCTAGAATTTGGACGAGGGTCATCTGTAAGTCATGGTCATCATGGTCTTGCTCGGGATCGAGGTTGACCGAGACTGGCAGCAGACCGAGAAGCTCTTCCGTGAAGTCTCGTTGCGGTAAGTTCGCGGAGAGCGGCTGCGATGGGATATCTGTCTTCAGCCGAACGGATGACAGGCCAAGGTCGTAGGACGTCCACATATTCTGATGCTGGGCAACGCCGAGCAAGCGCCGGTGAAGGGCTGGATCAACCTTCAAGCTGGACGTATCCATCCCGTCACCGGCTTCGCGATGAAGGCCCGCTGCCTCGATGAGGTGTATCAGCTTGCAGCTAGCGAGCCAGGTCGCATACGGCGGCGCTGTCATCCTCATATAGATAACACGTAACAGTGACCCCGTAATAAGATCAAGCGGAGGCGCCGTAGACCCGTCGTAGCTCTCAAGCGTAGACTTTGCCGATTCCACAAGGAGAATTTCGGTGACTTTAACCGTCCGTTCCGAGAACAGGAACCCGAGAGCAGCAATCCCAGCCAGCACGCTATCAAACATCGATCCAGAACTACCAGGCTCCCATCTCGAAACCAACCGTTGCGAGAGGTCCACCTGATCGATGAAGCCATAGCAGGTGTGTACCTTGTGCATGTACACATCAGCCAGCTTCCTCATATCATCACAACTCACGATCGCCTCAATCGGAAGCCCAGAGGGGATCGGAGCCCCAGAGGATAACTCTCTCGCACCGATATTCCACCCGAAGAGATTAAGCCGAGGCGCGTTCGCCGGATCGAGCTTGAGGCCCATTCTCCGCACGAAGGCAGCACCAGAGTTCGCGGTGAGAGACCGGACTGCGGTATGCGCGCTCGGGGCGGCGCGGTATACCTCAGGTGCCGGAGTGATACTATTCGTGCCCTCGGGGGTATGTACAATCGGTCCAATCGCGCCCTGTACGACGGCTTCGTGGTGCTGTCCCTCCCCTGGTCCCGACCGATTCCCGCTATCGTACGGGTGCAACTGCAACGCCGGACGCGCCTGGAGCTGGAAGGGCCGCGGATGAGACGACGCTAGGGCACTGGCGGTCGGACCACTCACAGAGCCTGACGAGCCAGCAGCAGTCCCTTGATGCCCGGCTAATGATGGCAGCGTGCCGGTCGCTGGATAGTGTTCTCCATTGACATAGCAGTCATACCCCCATTCGGTGCAGGTATCGCACGGAAAGTCCCCGCGGCATTTTCGCTTCCGCTGCCTGCATGTATCGCACGCTCTCGCTATGCGCATTCGTCTGTTTCCGATGGTTGACGCCATTTTGTGATGGTGGAGGGGGTGGGCCAGTTGAGTTGACGTTGGGGAAATTGCGGAAGTGGTGGGAATTGCGGCTGTTGCGGAGACTTCTGATGGAGGGCAGGATCACGTGTTCTGGTTCCATATGACGACCTCGGCTAGTACAAGCTTGATTTCGGGCATGTCGGCGACAGTGTGGTGGGCTTTTGTTCGAGTGGTAAGATGGAGACTGTTGACTGCATTACAAGCTAGCTCGTGTGATTTTAGGCAATGCATTGTGTTGAGTCTAGAAAAACCTACATATATATATTGCCGGTGACCGCCTCCTTGGGTTAGGATAAAGTAACCATAAAACCGCGGAAACTCTGCGTGATTCTTAGCGTATTGTGTAAAGCCGCCGGGTCTACAACTCATACCCTCTATCTACGTATCGCCATCGATAGCCTCTCACGTCGCCAACCGACTCCTCCCCCTCAACCGCGCCCCATACCTCCGAAACGCAAACGGAATCGGAATCATAACCGCAGCCAAGCACCCCAGTAACGTAGCTGCCCACTGCACGCCCAGATTCGCAAACATCTGTCTGGAGAAGAGCGGGAATGCAGCTGCTACTGCAGAGCGCAATATTATGTTTGCTGCGACGGCTGATGCGGCTCTTTATTTGGAGTAGCGTTAGTAAGCTTGATCGTGTCTCATGGTTGGAGGTGCGAGCGTGGGTACTTACAGAGGGAGGTAGGCGTCAATCAGGTAATTGAAGCATGGGAGGAAGATGCAGAGGATGCCGAAGCCGATAAAGACGCTTGCGACTATGGGCGATATCCAGTGGATCGAGGATGTGAAGCCGGTCCAGCCGAACCTATTGCTCGAAATTAGCCCTGTCAGTCTCCTCGCGGTGCATTCCTCTTACCAGAAGATTCCAATAGTGAAGACTGGTGCCCCGATAGTGGGAGGAAACAAACGCCATTCAGGTGCACGACCCTTTCCATCACCAGCTGATCTCGTCACATAGATTGCATGGGCCACAATGAATGCACATGCCAGCGACACGCCGAGAATGAGTCCGATAAATGCAAGGCCAGCTACACCTGGACTCATTCCATAGATCGTCTCGAAAACGTAGGGGTACGCCCCCAGCAAGCCATAGACGATGCCATAGATAAACGACATATACATGGTGATGAGCAGTAGTATCGGTTCTGTGACGAGCATCCGCAGCGGGCGCGTAAAGTACTTCGTCACAATCTCTTGGAGGTCCACTTCGAGCTCCTCGTGCTTTGCGTGGATTGCCCAGTTCCCGGTTTCCCGGCGGATTCTGGCCGCCTTGGAGACTAGCAGTACTGGCGCGTATGTTTCCTTCAGAGAAAACAGGAGCGCTATTCCACTTGCGAAACCCATGATCGCCGGAATATACAGCGTCCATCGCCAGCCCAGCGAACTCGTAGCGATAAACCCCCCGATAAACGGCGCGCTGAACGGCCCGACAAACACCGTGAGTGCGTACAGCGAGATTGCAATTCCGCGGCGAGTTTCGTCGTACAGGTCTGCCAGAACACCAGGTACAACAGAGAGCTGGCTTGCACCAAAGACGCCCGCGAAAAACCGGCAGATGATCAGAGTCTGAATGTCCTTCGATGTAGCCGAGGCGATGGTGAATATGGCGTCGCCTAGCATGCCCAGCGTGAGTGGCCAGCGCCGTCCTATCAACTCGGAAGCTGGCGCCCAGATCAAGGGGCCGAAGGCGAAGCCCAGAACGTAGAGGGTTGTGCCGAGGGTGCCGACTTCGCGGCCGACATTGAAGGCTTTGCTTGCGCCGACGGTGCCAGGGGTAAAGACTGCGCTGGTGAATGAGACGACGAGGGTGCCCAGGCAGGCGATTGTTGCGTTGTAGAGTCTAGGCCGTTAGGATACGAAGTGGCGAGGGTAGCAGAGTGATAGGTCGGCTTACTTGGTTCCTAGTGTCCAGTTAAGAGGATGTGCCGGGTCTTCGGGGCCGTCAAACTCAACGACATATTGGCTTGAATCCGGCAACGTGGGTGGGATGGGCTTTCCTGCTCCTATTGATAGCCCTTGGTGAGTTTTCTCCTCGCTGCCGTGGCCTTGTTCCAGTTTCGATAGGTCCATCATGTGCAACGTGAGATCGACTCAGATGCATCGAATCGATCAAAAGGAAAGATGGTGCCGATAGAATCGCGTGCCTTTTCTATATGCGGTGGCCATGACCCATCTTCGTCATATCGGGAGGATATTGCGGGTATTGCGGGACACCACACGCGCGAAGGCAATAGCGTAAATTTCGCTGTGGGCCTCGGCTCCATCCCTTCCTGTATTCTATCCAGGTCTGGAAACGTGTATAAATCCTGAGAGAGTCGTTGGAAGGCGCAATGGCGCGGGAGTTGAACGCAGAAAGCTAGAATGGAATTTCCCCGAGTGAGCCCAAACGGGAACAGGTTACCCATCAACGCCCATCAAACTCACCGAGATCATCAATCAATGGTTTAATGATGGATTGAAACATGGCCTCGTGGAAGCCCACATTATCAATGTCGATATCCTCGGTCTCCGTCCATCGAGTCACTGGCACTCCTATTCCACTAAGTGGCGTCCTCTACAGACCCAGAATATCTCGTGTATCCGCCCAGCACGTAGAACGTGATCATGACGAGAAGGTACGTGAGCTACCTAGTCAATAGGCGGCTCGAATCAGCAAGATAGCAGCTAATGCCGCCTGAATGGACAAAGAGTTTGAAGACAGTCGCGATATTGAGCACTACGATGGGAACACATCACATATCCCATAAACGTGTAGAGAAGGAATGAAAATAGAAGGAAAATTGAAGATAATCAGTATTCCTCCAAAAAGGACTTATCGAAATCGTCCATAGCCTTGTGAAGATAGATGTCATCGTCCTATCCTCCAGGAAGCAGGAGCCCCAGTCAGGGCTTCTATTTGTTCTAAAGCATACACTAAACAGGTATGCGACCAAATTACGATCACCCTGCCCGCCGCCCGGTGATTGCGTGAAGGGAATAAAAAGATTGTATGTAAAATTACCTGCATAAGAAGAAGATGAAAAGTACAAGGAGTGCCATATCCACGGACCGAGCAGTCTACAAGCAGCAAACAATAGTAACATAATGCTAAACAATCTCCCTCACAATTCTCGTATCAACGCCATGCAACTCCTTCGAAAACCGACAATCCTTCCCTGTGCAGTTGTCCCAGGGGCACCGATGGCCATTGATACAAATCGGATCCTCACACCAGAGGCCGCGCTGGCAGGCACACAAGCGGGCAATGGAAGTTAGATCTATCCTTTCCTGTAAAGAAAGTGCCGGCCCGTGCGTATGCGAACAATCGGCGTACGGGCATGAACCGAGGATGTGGAAGGGGTTGCATAGCTTCTTCCTCTTCAGGGCGTTGACCGTACCTTTTGCTGAAGTTCCCAAGGGCCGATCGACACGGTGCCCCTTGGCGTTGAAGCAAACCGCCAGCGATCTTGTTGGCGTATTTGCTGCCGGAGTTGTGGCCAGTGCAGCAGACTGCGGTGGAGATGTCTTTGCTGCCGAGGCGTAGTTGACGATTGGGGTCCTTGGAGGCGTGATGGTGCTAGGTTCGCAAAATGACACTTTCCTCGCAGGTTTAAGCTTGTTGGACATGAAGACAGTTTCAAAAGCAGTGGTCTGAAATCCATCTGCCAGTTGTCTCATCTCACTAGCGAACCGCGGACCCTCGACGAGGGAGATACGGTCTGAACCACGGTGTCGACCGAGGAAGTCAGGACGCGCGTAGCCGTTGTCCGCAGATGCACAGAACACGACGCGCTGGCAGTGTACATCGGCCATATCATGGGCTAGATGGGCTGCTAAATGTAAGTCGTATGACAACTGAAGGACTGGCGTGGTTCTAACCTTGTAGTTTCGCATCGGCACACTCCTTCCCATTGCCTGCGTCCACAAAGTCACATAACGTACGCTCCATGTTGAATCCTTGGATGAATGGGTCTAGATTCTGGTCTCCTCGGAGGATGTTTGCCTCACGGTACGCTTTTGTCAGGCCCTGCACGTTTGCATACACACGTATCTTGTAGGAGGTATGCGGGTCGATCGTCCGGTCAACTTTCTGAGCATGTTCTTCAACGGATTGGGTGAGGCGTCGAGCAGCTTCGCGGCCACCACTGCTTCCATCACGGATATATTCCTCGAGGAACTACAGGGGACGTCGACATTAGTAGGCGGCAAACATTAGATATGCCGACATGGATGGAGACTCACATTCATACCATCCCCATCAACCAGAACAGACACATAGTTCAGCTTACGCTGGCGGCCTAACTTAGCAAGCTCTCAGTGCTACCATGTTACAAATAAATGGCATACCTGTGCACGCTGAAGCCCCTCAATCTCTTTTCTGGTGGTGCTGAGGTCTTCCTTGAAGGCAGCAACGAGTCGCTTCTGGTTCTCTACCTCGCCCCGCTCCGCTACGAGAGTGTCGCTGAGGTCTGTGAGATGGCTAATAAGATCCTGAGTTCAACATGTCAATCAGAGATTTTTCACCGTGCTCGGAAGGCCAGTCATACCGCGATGAACTTGTCCTTGCTGTCCTCCATAGTACACAACCAGGAACGCCTCTGCTGGAGCGCTGCAAGGTCTACCGTCATGTTCACAGGTCGATATGATCAAAACAAACTCGTGGTAAAAGTGTGAGGTCACTGTGGGTATTGTCATTTCGCGATGGACAGCTCGGGGTATTAAGTGAGTCTGCCAGGAAGCAGGCGCTTCTGGAAACAGCCTTGTCGCGAAGCGCCGACTGCGCCGCATCTTTTCAAGAAGCGCTATCAGCCAACCAATATTTCAGCCACGGCCTGAGTTCAACCAGCAAAAGCAATACCGTTTCAACCTCCCGCTTAATCCAATCATCCACCCCCTGGTGCGGGTAGGGTTGCTGCCGCAGGCGGGCGAAGGTACTGCGGCACGGATCACGGCCTCTTCAGAAAAGGCGCAGAGGATGTTTGGTCTGGAATAAAAGTTGATTCAACATTCGAAGCCGTGCTTTGTCCGACCCTGTATGGTAACCGCCGCCACGAGGAAGGTGCGAATGTGGTCGTCGCTGCCGAAAGCGGGTGCACTCGTCTTTCCAATCACCGGATCATCATCAACTTCTCTCCTTCATCATCCTCGCCGTATTTAAGAGCGAGTTTCTTCATTTCAGACACAGGTTCAATGCTTCAGAATATGCCGGGCCTTTTCGAAGTTCCCTCTCTCGAAAGTGATTGGTCGCCAACACTTCTACTTTCGGACCCTGGTCCAATGGTTTGGCTTTCGATCTTCTCGCCATAAACGGCGCTCAACTATTGATTTTTCTACGATTCCCCATGCTAATAGCAGCTTCCTAGTACAGATCGCACTCTCAGACCTGAAGCCGAGTCACGCTCCGTCCGGGAATGCCTCCCTCCTATCTGCCGACGAGATGAGATGCGCTACCGTCACGATCAGCTATACTTGTCCATCAAGCCCATCAACATCGAGACAGTCGGCAGATACGATGGGCCCAGCAGCCGATACAATTTACCCCAGACTGCACTATACAGATCGACGAACCATACTCCCCCGGCACCTGCAGCCCCCTCGGCTCGGCACTCTGTGAAGATCTGAAACGCCGAGGCGAGATGCAACACGATCGAGATAAAAGGACTCCGATTCCCTGCGTTGTACCTGCATACCCCAGAATTCCTCAAATTCTTCAGCAGGGAACAAGCGATACTCAGAGATTAGTCGGCACAACATGAGATTCTCAACTTTGACCATCAGTCTCGCCCTCGCGGCCGTCGTTCCGAGCAGTGTCTCAGCAGCCATTCTTCGTCGCGTCCGAAACTTTGGCAGCAATCCGGGGAACAATGAGATGTACATTTATGTTCCGAACAATGTGGCCCCTAATCCAGCGGTGATAGTGGCGGTACGTTCTTTTCTCATTCGCTTTCTCCCACCACAAGCCCGCGATAGCTAACTCGACCAGCTCCATGGCTGTCTCGGCTCTGCAACCAGCTACTACCGCGACGTCGAAGACCTACCCCCAGCTGCGGACGAGCACGGCTTCATCGTGATCTACCCCGGCTCACGCGACGACTTTCGCTGCTGGGATGTCAACACTGAGGCATCCCTCACCCACAATGGCGGCAGCGACTCGCTCTCCATCGTCAACATGGTGCGCTACGTGCTGGACACGTACAACGGCGACGCAACGCGAGTCTTCGCAACCGGCTCTTCGTCCGGCGCAATGATGTCGCAGGTTCTCGCCGCCGCGTACCCGGATGTTTTCGCTGCCATCGCGGCGTACTCTGGCCTGCCTTATGCTTGTCTCCGCGGTTCGCCCGGTGCGTCACCCTTTACAGCGGATCCGGCGTGCGCGAACGGCGAAGTTGTCAAATCAGGGGCGGAATGGGCGGAGGAGGTAGACAAAGCTTGGCCAGGGTATAACGGGACGTATCCGAAGATTCAGGTCTGGCATGGCACGAGTGATAGTATTATCTCCGATGTGAACCTGGGCGAGGTGGTGAAGCAATGGAGTACAGTCTTTGGAGTGCAACGGACCAGGGTGAACACGGATACACCAATTCGAGGGTATACCCAAAGCGTCTATGGAAATGCAGGGCAGCTGGAGGCGTATCTCGCAGAAGGCGTTGGCCATGTTGTGCCGACGCAGGTGGACAGTACGTTGAGGTGGTTCGGGTTGATATAAGTGGAAGGTGAAAGTCATCAATCATTATAGGTATACAGTCTATTTCAAAACCCAATGTGGCGTCGTGCAACTCCCCAGCGTATTCGCCGTCGCATCGATGCGATCGAGCATCCAGCCCGACTTGAACCCCTGACTTTTGTCTCCTAAGCGTGCATCCCTCCCAATGGCACACATCCCATCAGGTTTGAGCACAAACTGCAAACAGTGTGTATCCTCCTCGCAGATCCGCTGACAGTCTTCGAGACTCCCCACAACCTTCTTTTCTTCCGACGCCTGATTATCCCAATTCTCGGCCGGCTCCTGCGTCATCTTCGGCCTTGACAGCTGCCAAAACACATCGCGGTACAGCAGCGGCGCCCCCTCGACACTCCACATGCGATCCAGCCAATTCAACTCGCGGATCTCGCGCGGCTTCAGGTGATGAAACGAGACGGCCGGATAACACCACGGCGTCCGCCCATAGTTGCTCCCAAAATTATCCAGCTCCTTGGGCGGCGCAATCTGCAGCATCGGCCACGACCATGTGAGAGGTGTGCCGGCCTCCTTCAATAAAATTCCAAGAACGCAATCGCCCGCCCATTCCTGCTTCGTGATAGAATCCCAGTACGCGCGCTTCTCAGACAACAGATTCGTCGCAGCTTCCATGGCGGGTTTCGAAAGGACGAACCCACTCCCTCCATGCCCGAAAATCACATCGCGGATCTGCATCTGGTTCCCGAGATACCACGGCTTCGTCGCGTCGAGCTTCGCCAGCCACGAGAGCATATTCGGCCACATGATGTACGTGTCTGCTTCCATGAACACATACCACTTCGCATTCGGGTTCTGCGCGTACGTATGCTCGATCATCGGGACGAACTTCCACTTATCCAGTTTCCACCCCGGGTTACTCTTCCCAAAGGGCGTGCTCGTCTCCTGCGACAGATCCGTCTCGCTGAGCGCACTCCGCCCATGCGCCTGGACCTTGGTATACAGTCTGAAATCGGGTAATTGGTGCAGGGTCGAGGACTCATTGTACAGCACGTCGTGCACGGGGATATCGGCGATCGACTCCTCATAGTCGGACCACACGATGTAATTGGGTATACAGCGGAGTGTTGTGTTGCGGTGGATGGGGAGCTTGTCGTGGGATTCGGTCACGCCCGTTTTCAGTACGAGCATGATCTCGGACAGGTCCGGGAGGCGCGGGCAGTCGGACGGGATCTGCCCGTTGATCGAGTACAGCAGGCCATTGTGCTTTGTGTGGGGGCCGTAGCGGCTGTAGAGGGCGTAGAAGTCGAGGAGGAGGAGGAACGAGGCGAGGATGTACAGCCGGCGGGCGGCGCGGGGCGAGAGAGAGAAGAGCATTACTACATAGATAGATGTCTTTTTTTTTCTGCTGAGAAGAATCTGGGGATTACGGAGAATTCGGATGCATTTCTCGGGAAAAGGAGATTTATGAAGATTGCGCAGGCAATTAATGAGGATGGACCAGATCAGCGTCGTCGTCATCACTTGGCGTCATCCGGCCGCAGGAATCCACGGCTCGCTCTATACTCCTGACCAAGCTAGACCACCAGCACCCCGCGGTACCGCATCTTGCCCGATTCCAGCGCCTCGAAACAGTCTTTAATTCCCTGTTCGGTCATCGGGAACCGCACAGTCATCGGCTTGATCCCGTGGAAGGCCGCAAAGGCGAGCATGTCGCGATGGACCAGCCTGGACCCGACGATGCCGCCCTGCACACGCAAGCCCCGCACGACCATTTGCTGGTGCGGGAAGCTAAACGGCTTGTCCGACACGGTCAGCGGCGAGATCGTCGCCCGGCTGTCCAGCACCTTCAAATACAGGTCCCAGTCCGGCAGCGCGCTCGTGGTCACAATGAGATGGTTGATTTTGTGATCCGTCTTCAATTCTTTGGCCCCCTTGGTCGCGTGGAACTCGTGCGCGCCCAGGGACATCGCCTCGTCCTTTTTACTGTCTGTCCCGCTAAACACCACAACGCGACAGCCCATCTTGTTCGCGAATTGGATCGCCAAATGGCCCAACCCGCCTATCCCGACGATCCCCACGACCGCGCGCGGTTTGACGTCCGCGACCACCATCGCATTGTACACCGTCGACCCGCCGCACATGAGCGGCGCCGCCGCCTCGTTCTCTAGATTCTCCGGGATGCGATACACAAACGCCTCCCGCCAGACAGCGTAGTGCGCGAACGAGCCCTGGTCGGTATCCGCCAACCCGTACATCTTGCGCTCCGGGCAGAACGTCTCCCACCCCGAAAGGCAGTGGTTGCAGCGCCCGCAGCAGTCGTGCTCGTAGCCCCAGCCGACGCGGTCGCCTTTTTTCAGCGTGCGCACGTCGGGTCCGACATCTTCGATCGTGCCCACGCCTTCGTGGCCGAGGACTATGTCAGCGCTCTTGTAGTGCACGTCTGTGCCGCAGACGCCCGAGTGCGAGACTTTGATGAGGACGTGGTCGCCTGTGGCCGAGCGCTTCTTGGTGCTCGATTGCTGGATCGAGCCTGAGGGCGTGCCTTTGAAGACGGTAAATGACATTTTGATCGGATCTTTTTTTTTTCCTTTATTAAATTAATTGGTAAATGTATTGACCTTGTTGGAATCAGATTCTCCCAGGGTCCTTGCGACCGCTTCTTGTACTCTGTATCCGTTCTCCTTCTTGTTGATGTCTGGTGTCTTTGTGATGTCACGACTGCCCCAGGCCGATCCTATTATGACCTCATCTGGACCACGATCCCACCTCAAAGTCGGGCCTCGGGCCTTATCCTGCCCACCGAGATCGATAACCTGCATGCTACAATTAAATTATGCGGATACTGTGTCCGTGATCTTGTGAAGAACGCCCACACGTGCGGATCGACGTAACCGCTCCGCCAATCTGCGTCCTGCTTATTGATGTCTTCTCTGGGGTCCACCACCACCACCACTGGAAACAGGGGCAGAGCCGTTGCCGTTGAAGACACAGGTATTGGTGCCTTTTCCTCCTCCAGGAGTTCCATAGGTTCCATTCCCCGAGTTATCTCCGGCCCAATTCCCACATCCATCCTCATCCTCATCTTCATTATCCTCCTCACCAGCCTCAATTTGATCCAACAAATCCTCAACAAGCCGATCCCCCAGTCCCTGAATACTCCCCTCAAACTCCCCATAACTCCTCGCATCCCACCTCGCCCCACCCCTCCCAGGAACCGCACGCACCCCCTTAAACGCAAGATAAAGCACATCCTCTCCATCCCACCCACTACTCCCATTAACACCGTTCCCAAAACAAGCGCTCGCAAGCGCAAGACTCGCCTCGCCCACAAGCGGAATCCCATCATCCCCATTAACATCGCCCCAGACCCCATAAACCAACCTCTCGCCGCAGAGCACGGCGACGACCGACAGTGGATACACGCCCGCGCTCCGCGGGTCGAAGGTCCGGTACCACGGCTTCCAGCCCGTATTCCCGAGCACGACGTACGGGTGGATGTAGCTGTTCAGGTCTGTGATGTTGTATTCGGTCTGCAGCGTTGAGCGGAATGCGGTCTGCGACTGTGTGTCTGGGAAGCCGGTGCAGCGGCCGTCTCCGATGCCTGGGGCGTTTTGCACGCCGTCGCAGTCGATGTCCATGTTTGCGAGGAGCGTGCCGGGGCCTTTGAGGTAGATTGCGGAGCGGCGGGTGTGGCGTTGGCAGTAGGACCAGAGTGGGGGGGAGCCGTTGGTTTGGTCGAAGAAGCCGGTTTTTAGCAGGTCGCGGCCGGTGCAGGGGCCGGAGGTGCGGAGTTTGGTGTAGAGGGCGCGGAGGGGAGGGGGGATTTCTTTGGGGGTTGTTGTGGTGGTCAGGAAGAGGAGGAAGGGGAGGATTGCGAGGAGGGGGTTGAAGAGATGCATCTTGAGACTGTTTGCAGAGGAGTTCGGTTGAAGAAGTGTTGACAGGAGAAGTGGTGACTAAAGAAGCTAACGAGTGTAGGATTGGGAGATGGCTAACTAACTGTCGACTAACACAAGAACATCTACCTACGCAACGGCGAACTCTAAACCCCTCAATTGACCTGGTCACCAACATCTGAGCTATTTTACTGACCCGCGAACGGCAGCGTCAACACACTCCTTGAGAGTTCCAAAATGCACCCCGCGTCGGGCCAGAAGCTTGGGATAGGCAGCATACCGGGTCGAATTTGTCATGATGGTGTCGGCCTTCCTCGCAACCCAGACATTTGGGACATCACATGTATACTTGTCGATTTTGAACTCTGCTCCAAACCCACGGATAGCCTCAACCACTCCAACTTCACGGCGGGCAGCATTGTATGTCTCTTTGTCCGTGGTGATACGGAAGTAGACCTCCTCGTGCTTCCTACGCCCAGCGCAGTGCCGGGTCAATACGCGCAGCGAGCCCAGCGAAACGTTTGGGTCGCCCAACAGGACAAGCTTGACCGATGGATCTGTGGCCGTGCTCAGCTTTGCCTTTGCCAATTCTAGATCTTCTCGCTGCACAGTTGCTTCTGGCATTGGCGATTTGCCCGGCATCCACCTTTCCAACGCCGACTTTCTTGGGTAGTGGACCGACCACCTGCGAGTAGCTCCCTGGAAATGAAAGAGCGGAGCTGACGAAGTGGCAACAAACCCGGCGGCGAAGTAATGAATGCCAGTCTTGCCTCGCGGGCTGGAGACGCAATCCTCTACGAAGGGGATACGGGCACCGGCGATTGATCCAACCGCAAAGCCAAGTAGCGAGTAAAAAGTGTCCACATCCTCATCTTCCAAACGTCCGACCCGCACATTCACCTTGACCTTTGGAGCACGCTGAGAATCCTCGTGCAACCGCCACTCGGGGGCCCAACCAGTCAGGGCGATACAGAAATCAATCATTTCCGGCAGAACTGGCCTACTTTCACCAAACGTGCTATTGAGCAATACACTGCGTTGCCGCTCAGGTACACCTCTATTGAGTCGTACATCTGTTGCATCCATTGTTCGGCAAGCTTTCATAAAAGCATCAAACTGACGCACCGCTGCGTACCGAATGCCGAGCTCTTCCCACCGCAGACGGGCTACTGGGATCCCGGTCACGACGACTTTGACCGGAAACTTGGGGATACCGTTATGGAACGCATCAACGAGGTCGATAGCAGTTTGACCAGTATGGAGGCACGCATCGATCCAAGCCCGATCGATTCGCTCTAGTCGAGATACCCCCTTCGCCGCGGCAAAACGCGCAACGACATCCAGTGCACGACGGGCAGCGGCATCGGTAATGTTGTTCCTGAGCTTTTGATATTGGTTGTAAAGCTCTGGAGAGGGATTGAAAGGATGTGTGCTCCGCTGTGGGCGCTGTATCAGTCCATTTTGGGTGTACAGGCTGTCGCCCGGGATAGCCGCATGACTTTGCGTGAAGATAGACTCGAAGCGGAGGGGATTAATCTTCAGAACAGGGAAAGTCTCCTTGCAGAGTATGTAGGCGATTATCAGACCAGCCAGTATGGCTTCCTCGTCTTCTGCGACGACGATTCCTGCTGGCGCACAGCCATTTTTGATTAGGTCGACTATGGCGAGACACCCTCCGTGAGATCCACGACTCGAAGGCAAGGCGAGGATGCGGCCGGCGATATTCCGCTTATGGAGGGGACTGGTTCCGTCGATGATCGTGCCTGTGAACGGATCGATTCCAGTCCAGAAGTTGAGGGGCCTATCGGTCCATAGAAGCTCAGCCGTCGCAACCCCGTCGATAAGACACGTACCGACAATGGGCGTAATATCCGATATTGATGGCATAGATAACGATGAACAAAAGATAAAATATTAGATTAGATAGGTATATGAAGAAATTGAGGAAGAGGTCCAGATGAACGTCCGCTCTCCGACTCCGTCCCCGACTACAGTCTGCGGCGACGTCCATGTTGAAGAAGGAGCGGCCATGGGCTCTCATCACCCGGTTGAGAGGAAACAGTTGAAGTGTCGCAGGAAGCAGTCAACCGACACGGGAGCATGGTTCCATTGTGACATTGATGTAGAGACCGTCATCGAGCAGGCCAAAGCAGTCGAGAATTGCACGAGCTCCATCTCGAATGTTGATAGAGAGTGAATGTCCCAATTCGGCAGACGCCATGTGTTGATCATTCATCACGTGCCTTCCGAGGCGGCTGCGCACGTGACTCTTCCCACCGCCATCGGAGGCGGACTTTCGCGCCCGATGCTCGCCAGGCCACTGACGAAGTGCCCCTCTCGGTGTAGCAGGCCAGGCTGTTTATCTGCATGACTGAGTGCGGCGCTTCAGACTCCACTGCTCTATGTTCCCCCGACCACCATGAGCCAGATCCTAACCGCCGGCCAAGCAGGTGAGCTGTAAGTCTCTCAGAGTTGTTTCCCTCGCGAATCAATTCCTTGCCATTCCCCTTCCCTTCCCCGCGGGGGTGCTAATGCAAACAGGCACAAGTCCATGGTCGCGTACCTTTCATCAATAGGCGCAACACAGAGTTCAGACACACTCCGCGAGGAATTGGAAATCGGCGAGGGCTTTGATGACGCTACGAGAAAGAAATACGAGGGCTTGCTGGAGAAGAAGTGGACGGGGATCGCTCGTCTGCAGAGGAAGGTAAGGGGTTCGGATGATCTGCGGGGAGGATTGTTGACAGCTTTCTGATTGCTCACGACTTTCAGATCTTAGACCTCGAAGCTAGACTTTCTAGTCTTCAAGCCGAACTCGATTCGACGCCGTCCGCTGCCCGCGCGAAACAGAATAAAAATCCAGAGAATTGGCTCCCCGGGTCGCTGTCCACGTACACGCTAGAGTCGCATCGTGACGCCATTACCTCCATCGCATTTCACCCGGTATTCACGTCGGTCGCGTCCGGCTCGGAAGATTGCACGATAAAAATATGGGATTGGGAATTGGGGGAGTTGGAACAAACACTGAAGGGGCACACGAGGGCTGTTTCGGGGTTGGATTTCGGTGGACAAAAGGGGCAGACACTGCTGGCGTCATGCTCGGGCGACCTTACGATTAAGATCTGGGATCCGAGCAAGGACTATGCGAATACTCGGACGCTTCACGGTCACGACCACTCCGTCTCCGCGGTACACTTCCTCACACCGACAAGCAATCTGCTCGTCTCCGCCAGTCGAGACGCGTCGCTTCGGATCTGGGACGTGACAACGGGATTCTGCGTGAAAACAATTCAGGCGAATGACTGGCTTCGGACGGTGTCGCCTTCAATTGACGGAAAATGGCTGGTATCCGGCGGCCGAGATCAAGCAGTGACAGTCTGGGATGCCTCAACCGCTGAAGCAAAGGCCGCATTATTAGGCCACGAGAACGACATCCAATGCTGCGTCTTTGCTCCTCCATCGAGCTACAAACACATGGCCACTCTTGCCGGACACAAAGGACCACCGCCCGCCGACAGCACAGGCGAATTCATCGCAACCGGCTCAAGAGACAAGACAATCAAACTGTGGGAATCGCGCGGTCGACTCATCAAGACATTAACCGGCCACGACAATTGGATCCGAGGCCTCGTATTTCACCCCGGCGGCAAATACCTAATCAGCGTCTCAGACGACAAAACAATGCGATGCTGGGATCTGTCGCAGGAAGCACGGTGCGTAAAGACGATCGACTCCGCACACGAGCGCTTCGTCACTTGCATCCGATGGGCACCGCTGCCGAATAGTGACGCGGCATCCTCCGAGACAAACGGGGCCGCCGCAAAGACCCCGGCGAAAACAGCCTTCCAATGCGCAATCGCAACGGGAAGTGCAGATTCATGTGTACGCGTCTTTAAATAAATAGCGGGATTTTTTTTTCTTTTTGATCTTAGTTTGAAATCATACGGTACCCTGGTGGCACTACTACTATCTCGCTCGAGGACCTGTTCTCGCATTTCCATTTCGCTTCGGCTTTACGTGTTTACTTTAGGCATTTTGTATGTACCTTTATGACGAGCTGCTTGTAGCAGTGATTTACGGATTATCCTAATTGCTATGTTGTTTCATTCCTTGGCTCGATTCATCGTAGATAAACTTAAATTTTTGCCTGGGACGTGTCCCAAATTATATATTTCGACGGTCCCAAGTGCAGTTTCCCCCACACTTTAGAATTGAACAAAATAAAGAAATCAAAATCACACTTGCTTACAACTAAAAGCTCCAACAAGTCTTGAATGAATGCAGAATACAAAAAAGACACTCGGAATTCTGGACCCGGAAGCTGGTTCTACTTTGTCCATCCAACCTACACGTGTAGCCCCGGAGCCCCAGGGTCTTTGGGTCGACCCACTCCGGGCCAGTTTTATAGATCCGCTTGGCGACAGGGGTGACCGTCGACGACGACTACTGCTACTAGTGGACTACTGCACATTGTCGAAAGGCAATGACCCCAAAGCTGGAAATATCTCACATAGATATGCCTCGAGCATTAAAAATATTATGTACAAGAATCGACCCAAGGTACCCAACTGGAGAACAAAACCCCCTTCCAACCTTCCAACCTTCCAACATCCAACGTATCTTTCTTTTCTTCAAAAAATCAACAGGCCGTAAAACACATAGGAAAGACATTATGATCTCTGATCCCTTCTTTGTTTCTTCCTTCCAATCGCAGCCGTAGAATTCATGCGTACCCTTCCTGAATGATGTCTACATCATTATGGGTATGTCGGCCGTTCAATTCGCTTCAGCGTTAAGTAAAGTGGTATGAAAGTGGTATCTCGCTTTATGAAGAGATTGTTCAAGTTAGCTCTCGCGAACCGCACAAAAGGAAGGACAAGAGGACTCGGAGCCGTACAGTAAAACAGGAATAGACCGTCGCAGCGTAAAGTAAATAGAGCGAGAGAGCGCCATCCAGGAGGCAGCACAGCTACAACTCTATCGAAAACATCATCTGCTCCTCAAACTCATCCAGCTCCTTCAGCGGCGTAGGATCAACCCTCTCCCCATCCAGCGCCGGATCCTCAATAATCGGCCCCTCCAACTCTTTAATCAAGTCCTCATACAGATTCGTCGTAAACCCCGGCAGAATCCCCATCTGGACGAGCTTCCTCAGGAACCGCAGCATAAAGTACGGCGGGTGCTGCGGCGGCGTCGCATAGAAGCACTTCTCGAAGAGCTCGAACTTCTCCCCGGGGAACGTCCCGCAGGGGATGACGCGCTCGCAGAACTTGTTATCCTCGTAGCGGTCCTCGTTGATGACGTGGTGCCAGTAGTCGTGGACGCCGCCGTGGTGGTCGTTCTCCTGGAACTCGGTGCCGATGCAGTGGTACCAGGTGCGCTTATGGGGTTGCATGCCTGGTTTCCGGACCATCACGATGTAGGCGGATGGCTTGGGGAGGTCGCGGAGGTATTCGACGTTGAGATTGGCGTCTTTTTTGAGGATGTCGTCGGATTTCATCCCGACCCAGACGAAGACGTTCTTGGGGAGGAGGATCTGGGTTGCGGTACTCGATCCCGAGGAGGAGGAGTGGGACGGTGGTGGGAGGAAGGCCATTGTGTGCTCTTCTGTGAGGTGGTTTCTGAGGCTGGTCTACTCGGTTCTGTTCAGCTCTGCTGTGTTGTGATCCGCTGTGTTGCGTTCAGGATGTGAGATCTGATGGGGATTGTTCGCTCTGGGCGTCAAATCGAGTCGTAATGCTATTTGCCGGTAAGAATGGAGGAAGGGACGAGCTCAGATCGAGTATATTTTATGTAGTACCCATGGTGATGCAGTCAAGTCCGAGTCCTTGTGGGCGACGCAGAACAAAGAATTGTTGTTGTGCGGAGACAGGTGGTGTCAAAGGAGGCTTTGTGATTCCATCGCGCTGTCACAAAGATTGTTTGACTGTTGGCCTTTGTGGGCGCGCCGCGGGTAGTCACCAGAGAGGGAAGTATCAAAGATCTGTATCATCTTCCATAAAGACTTTCGTTTCTGGTTTCCCTCGACGACTCGGGACAGGGAGTTGAGGTATCGGAATGTGTCTCGAGGGTTCCCAGAATAGGTGCTCTGCGTTTCAACCATTGTAGAGGAGGGGAAGGCCTTGATCGGGAGCTTGAAGCCTGGTAGCCATAATTGAACTTGGATATACTCATCAAGACGCACCGGCCAGGCACGTGTCACGCGCGAGGAGCTGCACGCGGGATGCCCGGGGTTCGAATCCGGGAGTCGGCAGTGTCTGTTTATGATTTCCAGTTCACCCGACTTGATCTTTCTTGAAGAGCAAGGAGACGTGCAGACCATGTTGAAAAGGCTATGAGCTGCAGAACAATGTCGAGCTTGTTGTGTTGTACTAAACCCAACGAATGACATTCCAACCCGAGACCCAACCCCCTCGAAATTCTCCAATCAGACCTATCAAAAGCAGAGCCCGCAAAGCAAGCGTTCCACCGTCACGGCACATTCCTCTCAGCGCTTCTTAGCGAATGACCAGCTCGGGTTTGACGCCACAAGAGAAGAAGGATGAAATACGAGACGAAAGTCTGGACCAATCTCGCGGCGTATCGCCCAAAATAGCAACGTCAGATTCCGTGGAACGCCTGAACGTTCGATCGACCTGGCTCCGCAGATTTCTTGACTCTTCAACCCCGGAGGACGTACCCACTCGATACATTGTGCAGTGTTCGTGACACCTAGGAGGACTACACACTGATTGTATATTGTGCCCCTCATATTCCTCGATACTCGACTCTAGCTTCTATCCAAAATGAACCGCCGCACAACCAACACGCGCACCGTCTCCTTCGACATCCCCGCTGACATCAACCCCAGCGCCATAATCCGGCTCCTGCACAACCACGTCGGCTTCATCAAACTGAATCCCGTCGTGATAGATGTGACGAAAGTCGCAACGGACCCGATCGAGTACGAAGACAAATGGTTCCTCGCGTCCGCGACGCAGCCGCCGATCGAGACATACCGACTTAGCAGTGCAATCACGATAGTACCGCTGATCGGACGGAAGGGTCAGAAGCTCATTGAATTCGAGACGTCGTTGCAGAGTACGGAGAATGGGTTGAGGTCTAAGGCGGATGCTGCGATGGATGTCTCGGTTTGGAGTCATTGGTGGGTTGACACCGGCGATGAAGGGAGTAGTAAGTGTCGTCATTTATTCTCTGGATCTGCTTCTTTTACTTTGAGGATGTAGCTAATGGAAGTATAGACTCTACGCTCTCGGTGGAAAGGACGGTTGAGTGTGCTTGGTGGGTTATGCCTTTTGTGACGTCGACCTATGATGGGGTTCATGCGAGCGTTGGAAAGCAATTGATAGAGGGGGCGCGATGATTGGATTGAGGAATAGCTGAGGTATCTGGAGTTGGTAAGCTAGAGCGTACATCGCAATTCTTTTGTCTTAGCACGGCTGTATTCTGTTTTGCTGCAATATCAGACCCTACCGAATTTGAGCCGAGGGTACGTAGTCCATGCATGACACGAGAAGGTATGGTCATCTGAGCATCATCAAACTCCATACTCCGTACCAATAGTTAGAGAGCTCTAGTGGATCATGAGATAAGGTTGAACCCGTTTCAGAGATTAAGCGCAACAGCCGACGAACAAAGGCAGACCTAAGTGCTTTCAGGAAGACGTTTCGTTTCAACCATGGACAATGAGCTGTCCTTTAACCACAAAGAGAGCTTGGCTGGGATAAAAGATACTTGTTTCTCTGACATGAACGTGCCTGATCCATGCTAGAGCTGTTGTTTTGTATCTGTTTAACCCGGTAAAGAAGTTCTTTACTCTATCCACTTTCTATGGCCCAGATCATACAATACAGGGAGAGTTTCTTGGACCTGATACCCTTTGCCTTGTTGCTTTCTATCATTCGGCCCCCATATGTGCGAATCTAAAGATGGTCCAACACGCTTACAAGCAAAAAGAACCCATGAGACAAAGACCCAGCCCAAGCATATAAGGCACCGCTCCCCTCCTATCTTCTCTTCCACCTCTCCAGTCCACTCACCCCAACCGTCTACCGGCAGGGACATCCATATTCTCAAAAACCAAAAGCAGTCCATCAACATGGCCTTCTTCAAGCGCTTCAGGAAATCCAGGTCCTCCAAGGGCCTGTCTCGAAGCATGACCCCTCCACCAGACTACGAGACCGCAACCAGGCGCCCAACGCTCCCACCACCCTATGAATCCGAGCACGAGCGCGAGTCCACCTCGACGCCGGTCCAAGACGAAGCCACCAGTACCCACGCACCAGAGACGCTCCAGCACGAAAACCCAAACCCAAAGCCAAAGGCGAAACCTCGCAAGCGCGACGCCCTCCGCAAATGGCTCAAGAGGACCGCAAATAAGACTCAGCGGGTTCGTCTATGGGCAGAGCATGTTGCTTTCGTCGTCGGCTGTATCCCGCTTATGTTGTGCGCGTTGTTCTGGCTAATGTGGGAGGAGGATAAGCCTCTGCTGTTCTTTACCATCGCCACCTTCGTCGCGGTGGTGCTGGTAGCTGTCCTTGCTTAGGAGATTGTACGGGGCCCTTATCGGACTCGTTGGGTTTATTTTCGGCCTGCGCGCTGTGGATTTGGGGTTGGGCTCGGGGGTAGATTGTATGTTTAGTTGGTTAGGTTTGTGGATGGTGAGGTGGGATATTAGATGTATCTTTTCCTGAAATAATGCGAGTGACTAGTGTAATTATCCTCGTAGAGGGAAATGTAAATGCTTCGGATCTTATAATTTGATTTTGTACGAGATGGACCAACAGGGGGTATGCAACGAAAATGGTCGGCTGCAGGCTTGGAGTATCTCTTTAAGCCGTGCTTAGTTCTCTAGTCCTGCAACTTGAGTACATCTCTCTTTCGAAAGCCTGTACCGGTAGGCGTATCATTTGTAGTCAAGTTGGATACAGCGCCTAGATTCAGACAGTGGAGGAGAACCTTTCACGGAATTTAAGTTTTGAATCGGTGAATTTCAGGGTAATCACATCGTGCCCGCCAACAGAACCTCTGTCAAAGTTCCTTGCCGCGTGGCAAGATAGTACGCTCCAGAGTAAATTTGACAAACGATATCTGCCCGTAGAACTGGCCCTGGTTCCCGTAGATACCCCAGAACTGCAACAACATGGTTCCCGGGTTGGTAAGTACTAGTAGTGATCGACCCGGTGTGCTACATACCGACAAGGTGAACCTGAATCAAGCACCCCCGCTCATTGATATTCAGGTCCCCAAACCGATCATAGCGCCAGTCGTCTACCCAGTTCTGATGCTCGATATGCGCCTGGAGTCTGGACCTGATCGTTGAGAGAAGACCCCACAATCACAACCGTATATCCATCTTCTGCAGTATCAATGACGGGCCAAGACCATTTATTGATCTTTATCTGTTACACTTCTGCTTTTTGCACCCAGTGCGCACCTAAGTAGACGCAGTAGTTGGTCGTGTGCGACGCGAGCTTGATACCGGCGTCTTGTTCATCAGGCACCGGAGCAGACGGAGAAGTATCGATATTGCCGGATTCATACAGCCAACGGGGCCCGACGGGTGTGGTTCGTGACTGCAGAGAAGAAGCCTAGTTCTAACGCGATTGGCGTTCCATTCGGGAACACATTCGCTAATGTTGAAGAAGACGGGTCGAGAGATCACGGCCGACTCAAGAGCCAGGATGTCCGGCATTTGGATTGACACGCAGCCATAAAGGCATGGGAGTTTGAGTACCGCGAGAATACTGAACGCTTGCTGATAAGGGGTATCCAGTGGAGTGAAAGCAACATCGACATATTCGCATATGATAACAAGGCCAACCTGCCTACGGAACTGAAAGACGCTCATAGTACACTGACTCGCGAATACTCGTTCTAGGCTCGCTCAGCACCGAAGCCACTAATATCCATGACCCGAGAACATTTCCATAGAGCATCGTTTCTCTATTGCAGAAGTAAAGTGGCCCCCGCGAGGAGTAATGCACCTTTTACCAATAGGCCAAAACGGTGCCCAGGCCCTAGTTGGATCAGCGCTCGCTTTGTACTAGCTCAAGGTAGGTACATATAGTCCGGCTGACAAGCAGACGCAGTCGGTGGTCTATAATGAATTGGAACGCTCGGCTCCTTCAAGCAAGGCAGCGTTAAAATGACACTCCGGTATGCTCAGGCAAATATACTCGAAGAAGATCAGCTTCTGCATCATGAAACAGCCACCCTCATGCCGTCGGTAATACTATATGATGAGTTTGGCCGTGAATCATCTCGCAGGATAAGGAACGACGAGGAGACGCGTTGTAGACAGGTCCAGGTCTACAATAAAACGGGGCTTGTTAAGAGGTGTAACTTGATACACACGCGGGGGTTCCTGGCTCGTGACAAGGGGTCTACCTAAAATTATCAGAAGCAACTGTCCCAGTATCAGTGTTCAGGGGAGCGAGCGCCAGTGGACAAACGAGGCAGAGAACACTTCAGCTCCAATCGTTCGGCCATGCCGGCTTTGGTTTTATAACCACGAAGACTACCACTTTCCAGGACAAGAGCTCGAATGGCACTACGTATACCTATCACAGGCAGGACGAGTATTGACTAGTAGAGATCGCTAACACTCATAGTAAGTCCATAGACGATAGGCGAGTCGATTGCCGATGCCCTCACGCTCAGCTGTTATGCCTTGTCTAGGGATGTCGAAGGGTTAGATACTGCGTCGTTCTGTGATTTGAAGGGAAGGATTCGGTCTAGTTCTGATTAGAATTTGTGGAAATTCTCCACATAAGATTCTTTTCCCCTAGCAAGTCTATTGGACGATACTTTAGGGGGCTAAGCGAAGTTGTCGATGCGGTGGCGACGAAATGCCGGGAACTTCGTAGTAACGTTGATATTGAGACTTTCGGCGAGTGTCGTGAGTTCATCTTTGAAAGGCGCCTACTGGGTATACAATATTACAAATCTCACTGCACAAAAACATGTCAAATTAATTTAAAGCCTCAACTAAAAAAGCCCGTACCTTCTCTTATAGAAACTAAGTAAGAAAAGGTCCTAGATATCATGGTCTCTTAATAACAGGCGGAAAAGACAGATAAAAGCAGAACTTTATCCTCAATGACGCAAGGTTCCTAGGTTAAAAAGTCCTAGCTGTAAGTATAGATCCCCTATAATTTTTCTAATACATTTAATAGCATGTTTGTTTATCTTAATACTTTATATTGCTAATTCTTCTACTTAATATACTTAAGCCTAATACCATGTGCTCCCTACTAAAACACTATTAAGGCCCGAGTCCCAACATCTCCCTTGGTCTCAATCTCGACTTATAGTGCGAAGCACAGCGAATCCACACTCATGGACATCCAAATCAAACAGAAAAGCTGGCCCCGTGTGTAAATATCTCAAGGGAACCATGCAGAAATGTCGTGCGATCTCAGTGCCGCTCAAAGGCATCCTCTTTTTCTTCGGGGACGACCCTATCGCCATCGTGGCTGGTCGTGGCGGCCCCGTTTGCAGTCCTTTAGAAAGGGGACGAGGTTGTTATTAGCGGTGGACTTGCTGGTACTGCGTTTATTAGGTTATTATGATCATCGCATTCGCCACCTGCTTTTTTTTAGGGTTTCCTATTTAGTAGTCAATGATATGTGCCTGTAATTCTCGAGAGTCTTGTTCTTTTTGCTCTATTAGGATTTTGTTCTTAAGTGTATGATTCTAGTGCCTTAGTTGTGGCAACATTTTATGCTCAATGATATTCAAGTTGCTCCTCAAACATTTGGGGGTTGCGCGAGTTAGAATGCATCCTCACCATGCTGAACAAGATATGGCCACCTACGGCCCGGTTTTAGGGAGTAGGCTGGAGAAGATGTTGCTCAATAAGCGCTCCAGGACGCGAATAGCTAAGTCATTCATTATCTTAATTCAGACAAAACCAGGTATTGATGGATATCTAAGCACCGCATGCCATTGCCAAACTGCGGTGGAAAGTACTACCGTTTATTAAAGGCTTTGAAAGAGAAGATGGAATGAAGGTCAACTCAAGGCAGCATGGAGGATTGTGATTGCCGACAAGGAGGTTGGGCCTACTCACAGTTCGAGGTTCTGTGTCTTTGGCCGCCCTTCATGCCTTTCACGGCAGTCCCTGACCTGACATACAAAGGGGAAAGCCGAGTAACAATGCCAGACAAACTCTCTGCGCTATCATGAAGAATTGCCACGAGGCCTAAAACACTTTCGGGCTTTGTTAAGTATTATCTTGCCTTTGAGGATGGTTTGTGAGCTAAAACTCCTTTATCTAATGGCTTCTCTCCAAAGTATCACAGAACAAGACATTTAGCGACTTCATCAATATTATGACCCTTGTTACCTTTGTTTGAAGGTGTCATGTCCCATTTTCTGTGGCGTTGCCTGTTTCATGCTTTTTTTCCTCTGTTTGATCCTTTCTCTAGACAGCTTGTCTCTTATTTTCACTTCAAACCTCTCCACAAAAGAATTATAACTAATGAATCAAGCCTGTCTAATATAAAAACGTTGACATTGCCCCTATACATGTCATCCATCACAGCTTATCTAATATCCCCAGCAGCACAGCTATCTACGTCAGCACCTTACATCCACAAACAAACTCGCCCAACTCTACAATCCGAGAAAATGGCTTACACTAAAAACAAGCAGCGCTTCGCGGCCACCCAGCCCCGGCTCCTCTCGCCCTCCCTCGAGGACTTCATCGAGACCATTAACCAGGCCCGGACCGCAAGGTCGTCCGAGGTCCCGGAGCCAAGCGAGTCGGCAGCCTCTGCCCAAGTTAACCCCCGAGCGCGATTGTTCAACACGGAGGCAGAGTACGTCAAGGACCTGCACCAGCAGATTCTCAGGGAGATCGCGGCCACAGGGGCATCCGAAGTACCGAACGCAGGCGAGACGGCGGCTTCTGCACCAGCCGAAGCCGAAGCCCAGGCTCAAACCCCTGTGCCTGCCCCTCCGGCAGCCGCTGCCCAGAAGGAACCCAAGAAACTCCGCAAGCGCGACCGCGTGCGCCACAGGCTCAGGAAGACAGCTGAGAAATGTAGGCCGGTGCTGCGTGCGCTCAAGAAAACCGTTATAGTCGTCACCGCCGCTATCGGCGGTCTTGTTTGCGCGGCGGTGCTTATCGGCCTCGGCGCGCTTGCTGCAGCTCTCGCGCTCGCTCTGTCGCCCATCCTGTTTGCCTTAGGCGCGCTGTGGCTGGTTGTTTATTGCCCAGTTTATTCTGTTATCACTGTCTTGGAGTATATTTGATTGTGGTTGTGGTCTAATCTAGTACTTTCATTTCCGTCCTTTGGCTCGGATTGCGTTGTTGCATTTGGTTGTATGGTGGATACATAGTGGGAGGGTGAGTTGGATCATGGATACCGTCTTGTAGATGTGTTTTTGGGGGGTTCTCTTTTGTTGTTACGACGGAAAAATGAGAAAAAAGGTCTTTTGGTCGGTTTAGACTCTTGTTATATTTATTTCTTCTTTTTTGGATCGCATTATGTACTTCCTTCTCTACTTTACTCCTCCTATACACGTATTTTCAAGATACCTAAGCCTACTAAGCGTGGTTATTCTTGTAGTTGGATATATTGGATCCAGGATCCGCGGGCTCAATTTCCGACTCTATCCTCTGTAAAATCAGGGCCGAATATAGGCAAAGAGGAAGTAATCTAGAACTTGCTTCGGTGCGCGGTGAGGGATACAGTCCCCTACATCATTCCTCGACCAGGAGGGTATACGTCAATCATAGAAGCCTAGACTTCACCTTCTTCCTCATAGCCCTTCAAGTCCTGATATTGGGGGCTGAGAATTACCACGAGCGGTGCGAGAATCCATATGAATTCCACTCGTGCTGGTTGAATATTCAAGGATCCAGTCGCGCCGCTGATGTCTGTATACCCATGATAACTTGACTTGATAAGAACTACCTTGCAGGAAACAGCCATCCTGGCCCTCCATTGTTCAGAGAAAAAGGGAGCATTGTCTATGATCAAATGAGCTCAGACTCCCTTTCAGTTACTCGTTCACAGAAAGAGGTAGTGCCCTTATGTGTCTTGCACTATCTTTGAGGAAGACACGAGACGAACAAAGGGTTCAAAAGTAAAGGTCAATATGTTATACCTGTTGCATAGAATGCTTCATCTTGGCTCCCCTTTGTCCCTCGAGCTCTTTTTACTTACCCTTTCCACAACCATCTCAGAGACAATGAATTATCTGACTTAAAATGCCCAGCACTCCCATCGTCAACATGCTATTCAACCCAACATCCGACACTTTCTAGAGACCAGCCTCGGTACTCGTACCTCTATTCTAACACCTCAAAGCACCCTTCACACCACCCTTTCCCTTCACCCCCACCACGAAAATCAACATGGTCTACCCGCGAAGACCCAGCCTCTGCCGAAGACCAACCCCCTACCCAGACTGCCCAGATACTCACGCCGACCCCATCACAGGCTACATACCGATCCCCGAAGGCTACATGCTCTTCGACCTGGAAGCCCAAAGCGCACGACCAAAATTCAATCTGAAACCACGCAAGCGCGACGCGATCCGGCGCCTCGTTAGGGAAACGCTCAACCGCGCGCGACCCCTCCTTCGTCGCGTCCGTGCGGTTCTGAAGGATGTTGGCCAGGTAGCGTATGTTGTTCTTCGGGTTTTGTTTCATATTTTGCGTGGGGTGGGGTTTGTGCTTTGGGTGGTTTTGTTGGCTTTTTCGGAGTAGTTGGGTACTTAGGGGTGTGGTCTTTCGGTGCGGAGATGCGGTATGGTGATGTGTTGGGTAGGGAGGGGATTGGGTCTGTTGTTGTTATTTTATATATTAGGAAATTCAATGATACTTAGGTGTGGATCGGAAATCGAGGTTCTTCTTCTACGTTTATATTTAATTTCATTTATTTGGTTTTTTTGCTGAGCGCCTGAATCGGCGAGTTGTCAGTGAGTGAGGTCCATTCTGCGGAAATCTACATCCAACTAAGCGGATAATCGCGACACAGCGAAGTCATAGTATGTAGTACATAGGAAGCGCATAGATAGGGTAACGCACGGAACCATTATTGGTTGACTCTATACTTCGATAATCTATTTTCGGAGACGAAAGGGGCGCTACTGACACCTTCTATCCCAGCAGTTGATATTCGCAGAACGAAGTAGTCATGCCTTATCATCGCTCAGCCGATTACACTGGCATGAGCAGGTGATATCCAAGGCAGTGATGGGTCTCTTCCCTGCGGATGAACGACTCTTAAATCTACTTTGTGAGCCAGCGATGCCACTAAACAGGCGACGAAAGCAGCCAGTCTATAGCTGTAGGAGTAGTATAGTTCTATCTACTCGGAGCATATCTGTGGAGAACACGGTGCAGCTTACTCTGCATAAATAGCATCCAAGCTCCGCCGCGGAGATCCATCCCAGCCGTTTCAATAGGACGCGCTACTGCACGCTTACGAGAGCCTGATAAATCCGGGATCGCGGTCCTGCACTAACCCAATCGCCGCACTTCGCACCTCGGCCATCTCGAAAGGACCAATGATCTTAGACTCGACATTTCCGAGGCGAAGCGACCAGATCGCACGCTCACGCTCACGCTCACGTTGTGAGTCTGCAACAGGAACCATGGCTCCCCAGAAAGTCTGATGTCAAACTGCTTAGCTGGCGGTTCTAGACCCCGCAGCGATCTGATAACCTCCCCGGAAGAGGCGGCTGACACAGCAGAGGCTATCGCTGAGTGGGTTGGATCTGGTTAGCGTGAGGAGGCTACACGAAGTCGACTCCATGGCGATTGGCGAATGGGACAGGACCATGCAGGGACAGCCTGGACGGGTTGAGTCTCGTCTCCGTCTGACAATCGGGTGAAACGGCGCCGGCGAGCGGGCGAGGGTTCAAATCCCAGGCCCTCAGCTCGCTCGAGATCGCTGGCGATTTTCTTCACGGGGAGCACATTTGGGCTCGTTTTCGTCCGTACGAAGTAGCTATCTAACAATGTCGCCACAAACTCATGCTCCAGCTAATAACCGCCGAGTGTCCCTCGCTTGTGTCCCCTGTCGCTCCAAGCACCTCCGCTGCGACGCGACGACGCCCGTGTGCACGCGGTGTCGCAGCGAGAACCTGGACTGCGTCTACCTGAAATCTCGCCGTGGAGGCCGTCGACCGCGACAACCATCTACTACTCAGATATCGCCAGACACTCCCGACTTTTCACAAATTCCCCAAGGTTTACCAGCGCAGCAGCAGCTCCCACCCCCAGCTCCAAACGACGATCCACCGAAGAAGGCGAACCCCGCCCCGCGATCCACCTCCACCTCGTCGGAAGACGACCAAACCCACTCTGAGCGGGCGACCAGCGTCACCATCTCGATGCACAGCGACAATCTGAGCGATTCGTCGCTGAGTGAGCAGTTCTTCTCGCAGTATTATTCGTATTTCCACGCCGCGCAGCCGTGCGTGTTGCCGCTGTGGGCGCTGAAGAGGAGGATCGCGACCGATGGGCGGCCGCTGCAGACGCTTGTCTCGGTTGTTCAGTATATCGGGTCTGTGTTTGCGAAATCGGTCATCTCGGCGTCGATGAAGGTGGAGGCGGAGCAGGCGGTTGCGTCGATCGGTGTAAATGCGCCTGTTACCGGGTTCGATGTGCAGGCTCTCGTTCTCTTGTCGATCGCGATCTATTGGGCCAATGAGCCGGAGAAGGCGCTTAACATGTTAGATCGGTCGATCGCGTTGGCGCTTGAATTGGGGATGAATAAGCAGGGATTCGCGTATACTCACGGCCAGAACGACCCCATGCTCGAGGAGTGCTGGCGACGGACTTGGTGGCAACTCTATGTAACCGATGCGCATATCGCTGGGAGCACCAGCACGTTTCCTTTCCGGACCAGCGGTGTCGAGATGGATGTCGACCTGCCGTGCGATGAGGAGTTCTATGAGTCTGGAGTGAGCATTCCCGAACAGACTGATGTTCTCAACTGACCAAGTAGACCATCCCCCAAGTCCGCACCCTGCACGACTACGACATGCGCGAGTTCCTCGACGAGGAGGACCGCGTCTTCTCCTCATTTGCCGAGTTTGTGGGTCTCACGCGCAGCCTGGATCTCGCGCTGGCCGCCCGCAAGAACATGACCATCGCCACTGCACCGGCCGTCTGCGCCAACACCGATGCCACCGTGACGGCCTGGCGCTCGCTGCTTCCTCCTTCAAAGCGCGACATCGTCCGGAAAGACGGCTCCTTCGACGAGATCCTTTTCAAGGCCAACATCATCATCCACACGTCCGTCCCCTGCTGTATTATGCTGTTCCCTGCTAACTCGCGCAGATATGTCGTCGACCTGCATCGCCAACTGTCATCCCTCGCATACAGCCCCATCGAAGCAATCGCGCACTGCGCCCCAGACGCACCACCAGAGAGCCTTCGGGGCTGTAACTCGGCTGAGTGCCAGCTACACACGGCCAAGGTACTCCGCTCCATCGACCAGTTCGACGAGCTCCTCACACTGCCGACAAACATCGCGACACATACCCCGTTTATCATCTGCATGATCGCCAACACGGTCATCGCGCATCTCTCGGCCTGTCGATTCCACTATCAGGGTCACCAGTTGAAGCTCGCTCGTGAACGCATCCGGCTGAGTATGGGCGCGCTCAAGGTTCTCGGTGAGTACTGGCCCATGGGGCTGCGGACGTATAAGGAGGTGGGTATCGTAGCGAGGGAGATTCTAGGTCTGAAGGATCAGCAGCGGAAGAATGTTGTGGAGGTTAGTACGCGGGAGATTACAGTGTCGGCTGTGGTGCCTGAGTATGTTCCTGCGATGAATGTCGCGGTGTCTCTTCCTCAGGAGGAGATAAACGATATCCCGATGTATATGGATCAGCCTTCCCTCGACGACTTTCAGTTGCTGGAGACGAGTTTTGATTTCTGCGGGCTGTTCGATATGAACATGGCGTCTATTCCGGTTGTGTAGCTAGCACACTGCAGGTAATGCATCTTGTTCTGCCTCAGGCTCAGCATTTCTTCTCTCTAATCAACTCGGATAAACGGCTTCACTGACATAGAATATTGACATAGATGTATGAAGGCTCCCGTGAGAAAACAGGCTGCAAACGCCGATCTCGTGTCAATGTATAGTCGGTGGCAAAGGGGCGCATGTCCGCCATAGGCTAACCGGGTATTGAGCCCATGTAAAACCCCAATGCGGCGGCTATCAACGCACCACCACCATCAGCCAGCCCACGCAATACGAAGACGAGTCCCTCGGCTTGATTACCTCTATTGTTGTTGTTTTATACGTTATTGTGTTTATTATTACAAGTACCATGAGCGAGCAAAAGTCCCGTCCCGCAAAACGCGTCTCAAACGCCTGTATCCCGTGTCGCTCACGGCACATGCGCTGTGACTCGGCGAGCCCTGTTTGTTCACGATGTCAGACCGAGGGTTCGAAATGCGTATACATCAAGTCGAGGCGCGGTGGGATACGCCGGGGATCGTCGCAGAGCGTCCCTGGATCTGTACCCTCCCACTCTGGATCTCAGCCACACCCGCATACGCAGCCCCAGTCCAACCCACAGCACCAGCTACACCACCACCTGCAGCTGCGTCTCCCAAACGGAACAATAACACCCACCTCGCTGTCCTCGCACAGCTCGCTAGCCCGCGAAGCACAGACGCAAGGATCAACATACCCGACGATCCACCCGAACCCACACCCACATTCGCACTCACTCTACGAAGAGAGCCCCGCCGACGCAACAGACAACGAACTCCTAAGTCTATACTACACATACTTCCACGGCGCACACCCCTGCGTCCTCCCACAATGGTCCCTGCGTCTCCGCGCAGCCCTCCAGCCCGAAACCCTAGACCTCCTAATGCCCGTGCTACAATACATCGGCTCGCTCTACACACCCTCCATCGACTCATCCCCCCTCGAGACAAAACTCCTCGACACCCTCGCCGCCCTCCGCTGCGCAGGAAGCACATACTCCCCCTTCGACATCCAAGCCCTCCTCCTTTACTCCGTAGCAGTCTACTGGTCCGACGAGATCCCGCGCGCGCTCGACCTGCTTGATGAAGTCATCGCGAGCGCCGTGAAGATCGGGATGAATCGTGCGGGATTCGATACGGCGCATGGCGAGGGCGATCCCATCCTTGAGGAGAGTTGGAGGAGGACGTGGTGGGTGCTGTATCTGACTGCGTCGCATGTTTCGGGGAGTACGCATACTTTCCCGTGTAAGGTTGATGGGATTTCGGTTTCTGTGCGCTTGCCGTGTGAGGAGGGGGTTTATGAGGCGGGGGTATGTTTCCTTTTCCTTCCCTTTTCCAATAACTATTTCATTAATGAGGGTATGGCTAAAATTCGCTAGAACATCCCAACACCACCAAGTATCCCCTCCTACGAAAGCCGCGAATTCCACCCGAACCCACAAGCAACCCCGTTCTCCTCATTCGCCGAACTGATCGGGATAGCCCGGTCCCTCGACTTCGTCCTCTCCGAACGCTGGCAGACAGGCACCGAAGCCGCGAATCGCGTCTGCGCCAATGCAGACACCACCATCCTCGCCTGGCTCCTCCTCCTCCCGCCGCAGAAGCAGAGTCTCATCTGTGAGGATGGGAGTGTTGATCAGTTGTTGTTTCGGGCGCATATGTTGGTTTATACGTGCGTCTCTACACATCCCCCTTTTCTGCCCGCAGCAAGAAGGAGTGAAATATGTCGTATGGCAAGATGCTGATACCAGGCGCAATAGCTACATCGTCGACCTAAACCGCGAACTCTCCTCGCTGCTGCACACATCCATAGAATCCATCTCGCGGCGCACACCCCGCGCACCCCCGCTCACCCGCGACCTAACCTGGTCCTCAAGCACAACACCCTCCTCGCGCGGCGGCTGCACAACCGCAAATCCCTGGTCGACCACCTCCCCACAACCGGGAACAACAAGCACGCAAATCCACATCCACACCACGAAAGTCCTCACCGCCATCGAGAAGATGAATGCCCTGCTTACACTCACATTGCCTACGGCGTTGGTGTCGCATTCCCCGTTTGTTATTTGCATGCTGGCTAATACGGCGATTGCGCATTTGAGCGCGTATAAGTGGGGGGTTTATCCGGGGCCCCGCGTTGTGATTGAGCGGGAACGCATTCGGTTGGTTCTTGCTGTGCTTAAGAGGATTAGTGAGGGGTGGGCGTTGGGGAGACGGACGTATAGGGAGGTTGTGGTTGTTGCGAGGGATATTCTTGGGTCTGCGGGGGAGGAAAATGGGGGGAATGGGAGTGGGATGGGTGGGTTTGAGGGGTTGGGGATTGATGTTGATGTTGATGTTGGGGAGTTTATGCATGAAGGCTTTGAGGGGATTGACGGCGAGCAGGGGGAGGAAGGTGCAGATGGTGGTGAGGGAAGTAGGAGTCGCTAGGCAGGTACCCTATCTTCTTGCAGATGCGGCTCCAGACTCGACATGTCAACGGACATCTCTACTCTTGTACAAATTCAAAGAAAAACAAGCAAAAAGCACGCACGCAGACAGGCAGACAGACCATAGCGAGCCTCTCCATTCATTCCGCCCAGATTCGCCCAACCGGGCTGCGCAGCCATTGGACTCGACATCCCATCAACACCTCAGCTCAGTTGGTCGGCGGCCCAGGCCAGACCTCGACTGGCAGGTAGGTGCGTTGACCTGCCGGGTCAGCTGTATGTACCCTGACTGCGGCACACAACGCTTTTTTTTTTGTTCTTTTAGACAAGGAAACAGCGAGCGAAACAGTAACCGAAAATAATCCCGGAAATTGCCCCTCCCCTCCCTCACTCAGCTGCCATGGCGGACCAGCGACCAGATTCACCCGAGGAAGAAGCGATCATCGGAGAGGCCGTCATTGGCATCAAGACGGACATGAAAACCATGAATCAGCTCACCTCATCGTCCGCTGCGGCCAAAGCGAACAGACACGAGAAGGGCATAATGGATCTCGATCGGGCATTGAGAGAGGAAGCGCAACTGCAGCAGCAACAGAGTAGTAGTGGAAAGAAACCTGAAGGAGCGCCCGGAACTGACCAGGGCGGGAAATGACCTGACATGACGAGTCAAGTTGTCCCTCCTCCTTCATCCGCGTCGTCGAACGCTTCACGGAGTCGCTTGTCGTATTCTTCCTTGTCGCGTTCTTTCTCTCTGATGAACTCCCACGTCTTCTCTGTCCAGTAGTACATCAGAACGCGGTAGGCTATTGCCGAACCTCGGGTGGATGTGGCTGTAGAAGACCTGGGGGAAACCAGGGGGGCAGTAGAGCGCGACGGTGTACCACAAAGTGCCCCTCGCCCAGCCATCGCGTAGATACGACGAAATCGTCGCGGTCGGGGCCCCATTTGCGTCCCCGCCGTCCAGGGGCGGAAGCTTCCCTTCCTCTTCTTCCATGACATCCATAAACTCCCCGTGCACCGCGCCATACTCCTTTGCATCCATCTCATCCACTGCCTGGTTCGTAAGCCAGCGCGGCGGATGCAGCATCTCGATCGGCCGCGCGCACGCCCACTCTAGGTCAATCACACACGTAACATTCCAATCCGCGTCGATGAGGACATTGCTCTGGTGGAGGTCCGTCAGGCCGAACGCAAAGGGCCCGCGATGGAGGTCGCGGCGGAACACCCGTGGCGAGATCATCTGCATCGCCGAGAGCGCGCACATCTGGTAGACGCAGTCCTGCTTGGAGTTCGCGGCATTGGGCTGGTGGCGCAGGCGCGTATCGTGCAGGCCGAGCAGATCCCGGACGTACGCGTCGACGGAGGTATATGTCAAGTCGCGCGGGATGTCGATGGGAATGCCTTCATTCTGTGCCTCGTGGATCATAACGGTGAGCGGGCGGTTGGTTAGGGTCAGCGTGCTGTCGTCGTTTATCCGGAACGACCCGATCCGCGGCACGGGCACGCGTGCCATGGCGAGGAGGACCTGGGATAGGCCGCGGAAGAGATTCTGGCGGAGCGCGGGCTCGTGCCGTCTTTCCTCCCAGGTGTTCGAGAGCATCGAGCCCCGGTCCTTTTCGATGTATTCGATCACCAGGTAGCCGAGCCCCAGGTCCGGGGCTGCGCTCCGTTGGGGGACGAGGTTAGACGGGGCCGGGTATCCCAGTGCGCTCAGGGCGAGGCGGCGGAGATGGTGGAAGCAACGCGCCAGCAGGGAGAGGGATCCAAGCCTCGTAAACTGTAGAGTGGTTAGGGAGGTTCCAACTAGAACTGTCCCGGCACAAGCTTACACTCTGGCCAGTCGATAATTCAAAGCCATACAGCTGGGGAATGGGCACCGACGGGCAATGAGTCTGCATCCAGACGTAGGTCCCGGCCTCGCATCGCAGCTTCTCATCTGCGTTGCCCGGGCGAAAGCTCTCGCCGACTCGATACGGCAGCGGGAACCAGATGATTACACGTTTTCCGGGCCCCGCTTTGTGATCTGTGACTGTGACGGGAATACACACGTTGAAACTGCCATGGATCCAGTCATCCTGGCCAGCGACGCGGCATGCTATGGACTTGACGCCGAGATGGCGCGCAGTCACCGCCTCGAGGAGGCTCTTCTTGTTGGTTAGCTGGCCGAAGAACTCGGCCCGCTGGCGCCAGTACGCGAGTGTGTGCAGCACGTTGCTGTCCTTTTCTTTCGCGGACGAGTACGCCGCCTCCCTGCGGAGGAGCCGGCGGGTCTTACTCTTGGACATGGCGATTTACAGTCCGAATAAATAATACTACATAAGTTATCCTGGGACAAACAGTGAAAGACAACCCCCTGGATTTCGGATCGGGTTACATAACTAAGAGACCGTCTCAGCCAATCGGGCTCCCCGATCAGTTTTGGTTTTGTATATGTACATCAGACCGATATCGACAGGGATCTGGAGATCAATCTGCATCTACCCGACACAGCTTCATCCCGTCTCTAGGCGATATGATATGAGCATTATCCCCATCAAAGCGGAAGAGAAGAGAAGAGACCTACCGCACGAACCACTTTTTGGCCGTTGCCACCCCCAACAAACGCCCTCAGATCCCTCTGATACCGCGCCTCGAGAAAGCCATGGACCCCCGAACCAATCTGAAGCGTATACTCCCTCGGCGCATCGCGGTCTTTGGCACCGCACTCGGAGTTCAGATACGGGATCGTGAGCAGTCGAGACTCGTTGCTTTTTCGGTCTGCTGCTTTGACGAGCAGTTCCATTTGCCGGCTGAGGAACATTTCGATCTCGATCGTGACAGACGTATCTCCTTCGCAGCCCGTGGGGAGGTTGAATTCCGCGAGGATAGTGTCACTGATGGTCTCATTCTCGACACTGGCATACTCCTCCCCAAACTCAAACAGCGCATGATAATCAACAATCGGGACATCTCGCATAACCACCTGAATCGCCGTCTCGCCCGTCTCACTACAACGCCCCTCGATGACCTTGCTTAGTAGAATCGGAACATCCTGACAACCAGGAATGACCTCCACAACGTCCCCACCACGAACGGAAACCCCTATCGGCGGGCGCCGCGTGCTACAGCAGCACGGAACCCAGGGGTCCTCCATCATGCTGTAAGCTGTCAAGGCGGCGCCCCAGATTGGAGCATCTGAGAGCGTCATGCTGTTCACGACGTTGATTTGTCTTTCGCTGTTGTTGCTGGCTCCGTCGCTGTCTGCGGATTGGGGCTGGACTTGGTGTTCGGCGAGGTAGGCCTCGACTGCGTCTTGCATTTCCGGGTAGAACGACGAGTCGCCAGTGAAGATTAGATCGGTGATTTCGTTTGGAGCAAAGTGTGCTGTTCGGAGAAGCTCATCGATGCCCTTTCGCGCGCTTATCGCCAGATCGGCGTTGACCAAGTCACCCACGGACCCCAGCGCCTCCGCCACGGTAAGAATATCCTCGTCGCCCGCATCCGAGCCTAGCCCGAGGTTCTGCACCATCATATCAACAAACCCCTCATCCCCAAGATCCCCTCCAATCCCCGCTACCGAATGCACGGCAATCGTATCCATAACCCCCGTATCAACCTCGACAAGCACCAAACTCATCTCACCGACATCCATATCCAGATCGAAGATGAGCGCGTACCGATCACGCTCATACGACTCCTCGTCAATACCCAGCGCTAAAAGCGTACTCGTCGTCTCATTCTGCTTCCTGAATATCGGGAGCCCGATTAGATCGCCTGCGTGCTCGATGTAGGAGCGGTCGAGGTCGCTTGCGCCTCGGGGTAGGGTTATCACTGCGCCGGTAATGTCGGGGCCTATTGAGGCTTCGGCGATGGAGCGCAGGGATGTCAGTAGGGTGGCGTAGATGTCGGACGTAGGGATTGTGTGGTTTGTGGCGTTTATTGTTACTTGGATTTCGGGGTTGTTGTTGTTCAGGATGTATTCGATTCCCGGTGGTGGTTGTTTTCTTGATGACCCTCCGTCTTCAGATGTCGAGAAATGCTCACTAGCGATGTCAATACCAGCCCTGCTCGCCATCTTTCCATGCATGTAAAGGCCGGTAGCGATAACGTACCTAATCCCAAGCACAGCCCTAAACAGATCCGGACCCCGCGCGCTTCTCGCCTCCTCGCCAGCAACTAGCCCCGTCTGCGTAAGCTTAACAACAGACCGGATCCCCGCGGTCTCCGATTCATACCTAGACCCGCCCTCTACCTGAGAAAAGACCACAATCCGGCCATCCTTCACACCCGCGACGCGCGACTCCGTGCGCCCGAGGTGGATTCCGATGACTGTAGTGTCGAGTTAGTACTTGCGTATTTAGATAGAGGAACAAACTCGAGGTGCACCCCGAACCTGAACTGGATGGGTACGGGGTTCGGAGAGGGGGAGAAAGCCCGCAGCTAAGGGCAGGGCAGGGCAGTGTAGCCTACTCTTTTCGGGAGTGTTGTCCGGGGTATTCCCTGGGCAGGCACGTGCACTGGATGCGAATGCGATTGCGAATAGGAGGGCTAGGAGGATGGTGCTGAGTAAAGAGGGTTGTGTCGCGAGCCGGTTGGATCCGTGTTGTGTTGTTCTGTGCATTGTGGGGGATGTTTTGCAGAGACGGGTTTGGTCGGTCGCCAATTGAGGGTTATACAGCGGATGCAGGGTCGTGTGTCGAATTTATGGCCCTCGCACATAGAATATCCGTGTCCTTTTGTCGATGATTCGATGGTGATTCGTCGCGATTCGAGAGGACAGATCTTCACTCCTCGACATCGCTGGGAAAGCTAGAGCTCTGAGTCAGTTCCAATCCTTCCTTAGCCACAGGCTTCTCATTGCAGAATTCGTTGTAGCTTGCAAACACCACCTGTCCTGAAGACAAGGTGAGTCAAAAGCTCTTGGCTGAGTCCCGATTTTCGATAGCCTGGATTACCCTTGGATATGCTAAGCGACGCTAAGACCGTTAGCCTAGCGCCGGGCCTGAGGCTGGTCCAGACTCCAGACTCCAGAGCTGCGGCCGCAGTGGTTCCACTGGTCCCAGTGTTCCGGCGTCCATGGGTCGGGCACTTTCAATAGCCTATCGTCTATCCGGCTGTCCCTGCCGCCGTCGCTCGGGGTATAGGCATCATCGATCTATATCCTGCCATGCGGGTATAAAAGGAGTCTATACGTCGCTTCTCCAGAGACTTTATTCCTCAGCGATTCCTGACTTGTCTATCCAGTCTCCCCCTCATGTCCCTCTCGAACCGAATCGCATCCCTCACCCGGCACTTAACAACAACAACAACAAAAGCAGCAACCACCACCACCAAAATGTCCCAATCCAACATCCCCAAAACAATGCTCGCAATCACCCAACCAGACCCCAAATCAACCACCCTAACCCTCTCCACCGTCCCAACTCCCACACCAACGCCAAACACCCCCGAACACCTCATCCGCATCCACGCCGTCTCCCCCTGCGCCGGCGAACTCCTCTGGCCCGCAAACTTCCCGCCCGAGGGCGGCCGCGACCTCTGGATCCCCTGCCCGGACATGGCAGGTACCGTGGTGCTCGCTCCCGAGAATTCCCCATTCAAGCCGGGCGACGAGGTCTACGCCCGCGCGAATTATCTGCGCAATGGCGCGGGAAGCGAGTATACCATCGGCGTAACCGAGGAAATCGCCAAGAGGCCCGCGGGGCTTTCGTGGGTCGACACCGCGGCCATTCCGCTCTCCGCGCAGACGGCGTGGCAGGCCCTCTTTGTTCAGTCTGGACTCGGGGGTCTCGAGAGCGGGAACTGGAAGGGGAAGAGGGTGCTCGTCACCGCTGCGAGCGGGAGTGTTGGGAGCTGGGCCGTGCAGCTTGCGAAGGTCGCTGGTGCGAGTGTGGTCGGTACCTGCGGGACGGATAATGTTGATTTCGTCAAGTCTCTTGGAGCGGATGATGTCGTTGATTACAAGACGACTAGCCTGAAGAAATGGGTTGAGTCTGCGGGTCAAGTCGACGTCGTGATCGACTGCATCGGGCGGAAATCACTCGAGGATGCCTGGTGGACAATTAAGGACGATGGCATCCTCCTTTCCATCTTCCAGCCGCCTGAGACTGCCGTTCCCGCTGGGTATACCGGCAATGTGAAGGGGCGGTTCTTCATCATGGGGCCTGTGCGCGAGCATCTCGAGGCGATTACGAAGCTCGTTGATGAGGGGAAGGTGCGCGGCACGGTGGATAGCGTGTGGCCTGTGACGCAGTTCAGGGAGGCGTTTGAGCGTGTTGCCAGTGGGAAGGCGAGGGGGAAGGTGATTATTGACTTTGAGTTGAATCGGTAGATTTCCTGAAACCTTGGGATCTATGGATGGCCTTGAGAGGCTCGGATGCGCATGGATTTGGGATTGTTTGATGTTTTCCAGGTCTAGTTTGGCACAGTGTGCTCAAGGATGCCACGAGAGGAGATATATATATTTCTTCGAATTTGAACTCTTGCCTTGCGATATGGCGACCTAGATCCCCTCTGCTCTTATATATAACCTCAACGCTGCTTGCAAGATTTATCCTTGGTTCATGCAAGCATAAATCCACATAGCTTCAAGAATGCATCGTCCATCTAGATTCTAGCGCGACAGGAGCGCCAGCAGAACAGCGGAAGATAGGGAATAGTTGCAGATCGAGAAATATAACTATCGTAGTCAACTGATATCTCGTTAGTTGGAAAGATGAAGCTCTGTATCGATTCAAAAACAATCCAAGGCCAGAATTCCATCCTCGTGTTTTAAAATGGAGTTACTCGCGATTGCTAACAGCGCTGGGATGTTGGACGGACAACCCGGAAGCAATGGGGGCTTGCAAGTCATTCGAAGAAATTGCATGAGGCACAATACTAAATCATGGGCCGTGTTGGCGACTTATTTGAAGGGCATGAAAAGCTACCTTCCTATCCCAATCAAAACCAGGAGATCCAACTACACTCATTCCCCCTTCCATCCTCAAAATTCAAGCCTTCTCCCCCTCCCCCTCTTTCTTCGCTGCATCCCTCTCAGCATCCAAAACAAAAATATTCTGATACCCATCCTTAACAACCTCATCATCAACAACAAGCACAGCAATAAACTCCGCGAACCGCTCGGTATTGTTCTCCGACCGCTGATGATGGCACCCGGGCGCCTCATACCAGTGCTCGCCGCGCTTCGCGATCTCCGGTGCCCCGCAGTTCATCTGGTTCAGCACCTCGCCTTCCAGCGTCACGGCAATGATGGCGGCGCCGCCGTGTGTGTGTGGCGGCGAGGCCGAGCCCGGTGGCATGTAGACTTTTCCTAGGATCATTTGTTTGCCTGGGAGGTTAGAGGGGTGGAAGACTTGGATTATGCGGAAGGTTTCGCGGGGGCGGCTGGACTTTGGTGTTAGTATTATGTGTAGTATGGATGGAGATTGGAATGGGAGGAGGGGTAAAGGATGCATACCCTTCGACGGCCCAGCCAGGGCTGGTCGGGACGACTTTGATGTCGGAGACGGGAACGTGCGAGGCGGACATTTTGCTGAGATTCAGATAGATATTCAGATTCGGGTTCGAGATGTTCTTGGATGTTTCAATCCATTGACTGTGCTTCGGTCTCGTCTTTATAACCATCGATAGGGTCATACAGACCCAACTTCCCGAACCCAACACGTCGACCGGGTAGGCTATACATGGTGCAGCTGGTGGCACAACCCGCCCCGGGCTGCAGCTCAATACCCGGGCCGGGTATCCAACGGGCCAATCAGAGCGGGGCGTGGCTGCCGACTTCCATCGAGCCTCGTTCTCTCGGGCATGCGCTAGGAATGTAATCAGGAGGAATTGATTCCGCTGGTAGGCTCGCTGAGAGTGGTGAGAGATCGATCTTGGTCTGCTGCTGACGGGAGGTGCGGAATTTGTCACGGGTGGTGGGGGGTCGAGCGATCTCGGCTCAGGGACGATTCGTAGCGGACCTGGAAACGGCCACTAGGCTGAGATTCTGGTTCACACTAGACCAGGGCCTATTTTTGAACTGCGTGGTGTCAGAAAATAACAAGCTTTAAACCCTGGCGCCGTCCCAAGCCACGTTTCTTGAAGCTCGTGGCTGTTCTACGCCACATATTCAAGGCCAACAACACAACTCGTAGTCTTCTTCGACTCTTCACTGACCTCGATCACGGCCTGATCACATGCCAGTCACTGATATTCCCCGGTGAAGCTTCTAGTAGTCACATGTCTTATCTGTCCTCGCAGAGTCTGCATGAGTGGGGCGATGCTGGCAAACAAAGGCAGGAAAAACAAGAAACCCGCAGAAGCTGCATTCACAGCTCTAGGCAGCCATGGGCCAATATGTATTCATTATATCCAATTAGCGTTAGCGTCAAATCATGGCTGCAGGTCCCTGAGTCTAGACCACGATCATTGGCCAATTCCACACCCGATATCAAAGCTTCACTGAGCTGTGATGTAGAAACGGTAAGCGTGAATGAGCTTGATTTTCATGTCGAGATCACGCTCGAGGGTATAAATAGACTGGTTTCCTCGATCCCTGCATCTGCGTGTTTTTTTCTTCCTCCTCATGTCTTCTTGGAATTCCGTTCTCTCGTTCGAGGATTTCTTCCCATCTCAGTCTTCGAGAACCTGTTGACCAGTTTCGATATCTTGAGCTGCGAAGAACCAAAGCAACCTGGAAGATAGCCATAGAGGTTGCCCCGCCTGTGTTTCTTGACTGTTCCTCTCTGTTTCTGTTCCCTTGCTAGCGAGTTGCCCAGTTCTGCTTTGAGATCTCCTTAGCTTCCATCTTCACCTTCTCTCCCAGTCTTTCTCCCACACACTTCCCGTCCTCTTGGTTTTTTCTTCAACTACTTCCTCCTTTGAAGCTTTTATCTCACGAGGCCGCCTGATCTGTCCCTCACAGTCTTTACTCTGACCTTCGATCCTCTCTTCCTCGAAGCTCCTCCGTTAACTTCTCCTGTCAACCCCTCCCGAGCTCTCCTCTCCAGATCTCCTCTCAACTGCGTTCTCCTGTTCAGCTTCTATCCCATCACCTCGTGCAATCCGTCTTCGAGGCTCTTCTTCTTCTTGCTCCAACTTCTCTCTCTCTGAGCTTCCCTGTTCACCCACCTCTCAACTGCTCCTGCTACTCCTTCTCACAAACTTCTTTCCTAAATCTGTGGGTTTGGACCTTTCGGTGGATCACCTTGTCAGGCTATCTGCTTCTCATCAACGGGCCTACCAGCTTCCTCTTCGAATCCATCTTTCAGTCGTGTGAGGCATTCACCAAACCCGTCTCAACCAACGGTTCAACCCTACCAAGGCTCTTGAATCACTTGATTCACCAGGAATCAACATCTCTCCCTACCACACTGTCATTCACCGTCACGATCCTTCTTCCATCTTCCATATCGATTCCTTGACGTTACCTCTCCAAACACCAACCCTATCTGTCGCTACCGTCCCAGACTCAGACTCACTCGACCCTCTTCAACTCTCTTCCAATCTGGTCTCGAACCACGTTCTCCAGCAAATCTCACAACCAGCGCTTCTACTTCTCCTCTTCCACCTCATCTCTTTCAATACCATTCGAGCCTCTTGCTTGACACTCCCTCTTCGACTCCAGCCGGTCTGTGTCTCTCATCGCACACTGCGTTGACCAATCCTTCGTCGGAACAGAACACCATCCACTTCATCTCACACAAACAACAAACAACATTGAGCGACCGTCGCAATGGCTAAGAAGTCGGTGTCCTTCGCTCCCTACTCTGTCATCGTCTCCGAGAGACGCGAACGCACCGCACCTACCCCAGAGCGCCTTGCCGCAAAGGCCCTGGAGCGGGTTCGTCTCCCAGCAAAGGTAAGTACCACCTCTCCAAGATCCCAAGTCCCACCGTCCCTCTGCGTCGCCTCTCCCAGCTAACCATCACTTCTCCCCTTAGCTAAAACAACTCGACGTAGCCCACCTAATGACGATCCAAAAATTCATCAAATACGTCGGCTTCAAATACTCCCCCGGCGAACGGATAATCCCCACCCTAATCTTCGCAGTGGAACTCAAGAACCAAACCATCGAGCTCGTGCAATGCGGCGCAACAATCACGGGCAACCCAGGAACCCTCCAAGACGCATTCCTCCTGCACTCCAAGGTCGAGCGCGCGAAGATCCTCGTCGACCGCGACGACTGGCGGTACATGTTGTACCGCTTTGACGTCGATCGCGAGACCATGATGCGCTTTGTGTGGCTGGACACCATGCGCGAGAGGGTGAGGGAGGATAAGGTCAAGTCTGTGGGGATTGTCATGGCGGAGCGGGAGGCGAAGGATCGCGAGCGCTATGAGCGCAGTGTTGTTGGGAGGGTGCGGAGGGCGTATAAGGCGACGAAGGAATTGCTCGGTGCGTGTTTCAGGTCTTTGATTCCGACCCCTCTCCGTCGGCGGTAGATGATGGTGATGGTGATGGTGATGGTGATGGTGATGGTGATGGTGATGGTGATGGTGATGGTGATGGTGATGGTGATGGTGATG